>LR880968.1:9505846-9519474 GCA_904067115.1 Aegilops sharonensis | reverse complement strand
AGCAAGGCAAGTAACACTTTGATCATACCTCTTCTCATACCCAGTTTTTATTGCATTAGATCAATCCTCAAACATTGCATGATTAGGATCTAATTAAATTGTGGGTTTTGGGAAGTAGATTGAGGTAGTACCTATTACCTGTTTTATTATCAAACCCTTGGGAGTTACTTCTACGTTTGCTTATTATGCCATGCTATGCTAGTAGACGTGGATTGGGTGAGTGTATCCATGACAGATGTGAGATTGCTATTTAGTGGTTTATTTAAGGTGGCAACTTAAACACACATCTGGGTGGATTGAGGCACCTGGTTTCTATCAGGACTTGCCTGTATTTCTTCGGACCGCCACCCAGGCTCAAAGGGATCATGAGATTATTCAAACTAGAAACTTCCGTGTGCAGCCACAAGCCATTAAGGGCTCTGGCATAGTTGATTAAGTTGTGCGAACTCTTACGGGTAGACTAGTAGATGTAGGGGAAAGTAGGTGTACCGGTCTACCCACAAGTAAGGTGCTAGTGCTTCTGAAAGACTATGTCTCGGTCATCCGTTTCTCAAACATCATGTAGTGCGAGAAATCCAACGGAGGCGATCGAGTCTTGTGGTGAAAAGTGCGCAAACCTCTGCAGAGTGTAAAAACTAATCATGATTAGCCGTGTCCCCGGTTATGGACATCTTGAGTATCTAGTACTTGGATTATCACTACAAGAAACCTGTTAATTCATGACGGATTCCGGATGACAATTTCAGAAGCTGTCATGGATGGGCTGGTACAGCTCCGCAAGCCCGCTGAAGCCCTCTCAAGCCCGCTAAAGCCCGACTAACTGCTCCCCATATAAAAACCTAACCCTAACACATTCTCCATCGGCCCCTCTCCCTCCTTCGCAGCCCCCTCCCATTCCCCATCGTCTCCCACACATCGCCGCCACCTCGTCGCCTCCCTCCTCCTACAGCTTGCCGCCGACCCTCTCCCTCCTCTCACGTCGCAGCATCGGCGGCTGCTAGATCCGCCACAACCCCCACCCACCCATCCCTCTCACGACCCATCTCTCTCCCCCACGAACCCTCGCGCCGCCACCAACGCCTCCAGATTCCGGCAGCGTCCACCACCGCGCAGCACGCTCACGAGCTCGTCTTCGACCTATTTGTCCTCCAGCACGGCTGGATCCGCCGCTCCCGGCCTCCGGCGCTTGTCCGCAACCCTAGCCGCCCATGGCTAGGGTTTCAGCTGCGGCGTCGCTTCCACCACCGACGGGTCTCCAGCGACTCGTCTTCGTCGTACACCGCGCCCCCTCCCACCCTCTACTCCTCCTGGATGGCGTCCCCTAGCTCGGCGCGCTCGCGTGCGTTGGGCTGGACGGCGATAACCCCGACCCCCTCGCCGCGTCGCCGGCGCGGCCGTGCTTCCTGTGGCGACATGGATTGAACTTCATATTTGTTATTTGACCCATCGTAGTTCTGCTTCATTGCCATCTGAATTGCGAAGTTGGAGGATTTTTTTTGAGGAGTTGGGTGTGACTGATTTTGTTCAGGTAGTGAAAGTTGAGAAAAAAAGTATTTGAGGCTGTTTACGTACAAGAGTAGCAAATTAGGCTCTTATAGTCAGGAAACTGTCTGATGCCTTCTTGGTTTGATTAAAATTACAATGAGAATCAGGTAGCCGAAGTTTTAGTTGACTGTTGTTGGTATTGATGCTCAAGTGGCAACTATTGAGTTATTTTGAGAACCTATAACATGATCTTGGACCCCTAATGGATGATCGATGCATAATCCCTTTATGCTGCATGTTATGTGTGTTTCTTTTTTCTTGTATTATTAATTGATTCTCATAACCACCGAACAATTATCTCCATCTATTATGTTCAACAGTAATCGTTGCGAAAAGTTAATCTTGAAACTGGAAAAGTATCATACTTATCTTAGCATGTCTCATGTTCGCAACATCTCCGACCTTTATTATTCATTCTGTACACTGGAAAAGTTAACCTTCAAACTGGAAAAATTAATCTTCATGCCTTGTTGCTTAACACTGTCATTTCTCACTCAGGTTTTAGTACTGCAGCCGATGGATGGGAAAATGTTTGGCGAAGGTCTAACACTCCTGGGTGATAGGTTGTTATATTAACCTGAATTTTTTTGAAGTCTTTGCATAACAATTGCTATTTAGAATATAATATACGTATTTTCCTATGTGTTTTGATTCGACCATCTCCTGGTGTCCATGTATTTTGATTCGGCTTGTACCTTAATGACTATTAAGTAATTACTTAAGCCATGCAATAAATTAAATTTGTAGTTCTCTGCATCATGTATAATGTTTGTTAGTGATGCCATTTCTTTTGGCGTATATACTTTGTTATTCTCGTTTGTAGGCTCTGTAAATTTCAGAACTTAGGAAAAAAATTGTATGTGCTGTGCATTTTTGTGTCTTTCCACAGCCAAAATTGAAAAGTAGAACTGTACCGCTTCTTACTGCCTAATAAAAGGAATGTTGTACTGGTTCTATCACTTCCAGAACGTTGCATGATATATTGGGAAAAGGGAGTTATCCACCTTATGTATTACTGGATGTCGCTTAATGTTCTAGCATTTTTGTCTTTCTGTATTGTTGAAACAATGTTCCTTGTCTGTTATATTTCTCTACTTATGTGCATTATATATACTAATGCAGTATTACTATGTTTGTTCTGATTTCTTAAGTGCTGTCTCAAAGTTCTCGATGTTTGCTATTTCCAGTACTCATGTTGTATTTGGGGATTATTTCCTGGCTCAGATTTCCACTGATAAGTGAGGACGGTTGATGATGACAATTGAACGACTGAATCCATCCACTGACAGAATTAAAGAGACCCGAAGAATTGTGCTGGAGATAAAAGTACTTGGTGTGTCAATTCTTCCGGACACTCATCAACAATGGCAGTCACTACTGCATGCTCACACTACAGTACGTAGTCAGTCGTAACTATTTTATAATAGTTTAGATATAGTTCCCTGAAATATTCTGCGAACCATCGTTGGCTGTATAGCTCTTCTGTTCATCATTACTTCCAGCCTGGTTGTTATTTCTTGCAGTTCTGATAGAGATCAGATTTCCATAGACCATCATATAAGTTCTAGGTTTGATTTATTTCATGCAGTATCTGTTATGAAAATCCAGTGGTAGTGGTTATAGTTTATTAAATTATGTTAAGTGAAGTGTGGAAGTATCTCCACCTTGAAAATTTCATTTTATTCCTGTTTTCTCTACCATTGCAAATTAATTGAATTTGACCAAGTTTATAGGAAGCCATCAACATCTTCAGCACGGAATTAATTTCATTAGATTTATCATAAAATATATTTTCGTAATATGGAGTCACTTGTTGTTCTTGATACTTTACTATACCTTTGGGAAGGTTGTTACAGTTCTCCTTTGTGGTGAGAGCATATTGTAACAGAAGCATATTGTTTTTTTACAGGTTTCCTTTGGTTGTGAGAGGCGCATAGGAAGGTTGAGCTGCCGAGGTGAACTTGATGATTAAGAGGGTCTGTACAATGTTGATGTAATCTAGTGTAATTGTTATTGAGGGCATGTGAAGTAATGTTGTATGTGTTTTTGGCACATTTTAGAAGGCCTTTACTTGCTGAAATTATTGAATAGAAATTTGTGAAATGGCAAAACAATGGGTCCGTTGAATGAAAATTAATTGTGCTGTGAAAGCTTTTTTATTATGTGTAATGTCTTGTGCCATAGCTGGTTGGATGAATATTATGGGCTGGATTGACAAAATTCGGCTAAACTGCCACTAAAAAAATAGGGAATCGGCTTGGCTATGCAGGATGCCACGTCAGATCCACGCTGGTGCCACATAGATTCCATGTCAGGCCCATGTTAGTACAATGTCAGGTCAATCCATGACGCATTAGTCTGTCATGGAGGACCGGGCCTAGGCGGGCCTAGGGACTGATCGGTGACGGACATGATCCGTCATGGTGGCACAGTTGGCAAATTATGACGCGATATACATGACGGATTTTAAATCCGTCATGGACCTCCCTCGTTGACGGTTTTGCACAGTTTCATGACAGATTGAATCCGTCATGTATTAACAAGATTCTTGTAGTGTATCATGTTGATCTCATCACGTTACTTAATATAATTTGTTTGGGTTTAATGACTATTTTTAATTGGGATTGAGGATGCTGTCAACCATTCTCAATGTTTAACAACCACCATGATAGTTAAATAAATTTATTCTCAAACATGAAGGAAAAGAGATGAGCTCCTCAAGGTCGTAAGCCCCGCCGGCCTTGCCACCCAGCTTGCCTGGTCACGATCCCATGGCCGTAGGTGGCGCCGGATCCGAGCACGTCCTACATATCTTGTAGTGCCGAGGGGGAGGGAGGAGGTGTGCGATAAGCCCCCCTTTCTTTTGTCAAAAAACTGGTTTAGGTAAGTTTTGCAAAAGATGCACAGCAATAGCGACCAGTATAATCACCCCAACTTCCCTTCCCTATTGTGTTTTCCTAACCTTGTGCATAACTTTGGCAGTGCAAATTTCACACCGACATGATGCTGGTGACGGCATCAGTCCTAGCCCTGCCTGCCGTTCCTCGCCCATTGGCCCGCTGCGCCGCCCCGACCGTGTAGTCATGTCGCAGCACTGACACTGCCTCGCCCTGCTGTGCCTTTATCTGCCCGACAACAATGGCTTGAGGGCATTCAGCAGAGCCAAATACCTAATTGCATTAGTAGTTTTGGTTTTGAGCTTGTTTTTTCTATTTTGAAGGACCCAAATGTAATAATACATTTACTTTGTATGCTAGTTTAAAGGTTTTAGGGGAAGTTGTATACCGGATCTGCTAAACACAACACGTAAGAACCTCCTCTAAATTATATGAATGCAGCATAAACCTATTTTTTTTGAATTGTTTGGATTGCTTACCACATGTTTCATGTGGTATCATAAAACTATTTTAGGGGGTGTTTTTATGGGAGTTGTTGTCAACCGGTCCGGAGGAGACCATATAATGTTATTCCTATAGAAAAAAACCATTTGTCTGTCCAAATTGCCCAAGCATTTGATCAAACACTTGATATGCGGTAGTGGCACGACAATATGTGGTGGCTCTGGTCATCCAGCGGCCCGGGACAGAGCTGCAACAACGGCACCATGCGGGAGGGGCAGACAGCTCACACACTACACTCAACGCGGCGGGTGTGTCACACACGCGTCTCTAACATGAAGGAAAAGAGATGACCTCCTCAAGGTCGTAAGCCCCGCCGGCCTTGCCACCCAGCTTGCCTGGTCACGATCCCATGGCCGTAGGTGGCGCCGGATCCGAGTACGTCCTACATATCTTGTAGTGCCGAGGGGGAGGGAGGAGGTGTGCGATAAGCCCCCCTTTCTTTTGTCAAAAAACTGGTTTAGGTAAGTTTGGCAAAAGATGTACAGCAATAGCGACCAGTATAATCACCCCAACTTCCCTTCCCTATTGTGTTTTCCTAACCTTGTTCATAACTTTGGCAGTGCAAATTTCACACCGACATGATGCTGGTGACGGCATCAGTCCTAGCCCTGCCTGCCGTTCCTCGCCCATTGGCCCGCTGCGCCGCCCCGACCGTGTAGTCATGTCGCAGCACTGACACTGCCTCGCCCTGCTGTGCCTTTATCTGCCCGACAACAACGGCTTGAGGGCATTCAGCAGAGCCAAATACCTAATTGCATTAGTAGTTTTGGTTTTGAGCTTGTTTTTTCTATTTTGAAGGACCCAAATGTAATTATACATTTACTTTGTATGCTAGTTTAAAGGTTTTAGGGGAAGTTGTATACCGGATCTGCTAAACACAACACGTAAGAACCTCCTCTAAATTATATGAATGCAGCATAAAACTATTTTTTTTGAATTGTTTGGATTGCTTACCACATGTTTCATGTGGTATCATAAAACTATTTTAGGGGGTGTTTTTATGGGAGTTGTTGTCAACCGGTTCGGAGGAGACCATATAATGTTATTCCTCTAGAAAAAAACCATTTGTCTGTCCAAATTGCCCAAGCATTTGATCAAACACTTGATATGCGGTAGTGGCACGACAATATGTGGTGGCTCTGGTCGTCCAGCGGCCCGGGACAGAGCTGCAACAACGGCACCATGCGGGAGGGGCAGACAGCTCACACACTACACTCAACGCGGCGGGTGTGTCACACACGCGTCTCTAACATGAAGGAAAAGAGATGAGCTCCTCAAGGTCGTAAGCCCCGCCGGCCTTGCCACCCAGCTTGCCTGGTCACGATCCCATGGCCGTAGGTGGCGCCGGATCCGAGCACGTCCTACATATCTTGTAGTGCCGAGGGGGAGGGAGGAGGTGTGCGATAAGCCCCCCATTCTTTTGTCAAAAAACTGGTTTAGGTAAGTTTGGCAAAAGATGTACTGCAATAGCGACCAGTATAATCACCCCAACTTCCCTTCCCTATTGTGTTTTCCTAACCTTGTTCATAACTTTGGCAGTGCAAATTTCACACCGACATGATGCTGGTGACGGCATCAGTCCTAGCCCTGCCTGCCGTTCCTCGCCCATTGGCCCGCTGCGCCGCCCCGACCGTGTAGTCATGTCGCAGCACTGACACTGCCTCGCCCTGCTGTGCCTTTATCTGCCCGACAACAACGGCTTGAGGGCATTCAGCAGAGCCAAATACCTAATTGCATTAGTAGTTTTGGTTTTGAGCTTGTTTTTTCTATTTTGAAGGACCCAAATGTAATTATACATTTACTTTGTATGCTAGTTTAAAGGTTTTAGGGGAAGTTGTATACCGGATCTGCTAAACACAACACGTAAGAACCTCCTCTAAATTATATGAATGCAGCATAAAACTATTTTTTTTGAATTGTTTGGATTGCTTACCACATGTTTCATGTGGTATCATAAAACTATTTTAGGGGGTGTTTTTATGGGAGTTGTTGTCAACCGGTTCGGAGGAGACCATATAATGTTATTCCTCTAGAAAAAAACCATTTGTCTGTCCAAATTGCCCAAGCAGTTGATCAAACACTTGATATGCGGTAGTGGCACGACAATATGTGGTGGCTCTGGTCGTCCAGCGGCCCGGGACAGAGCTGCAACAACGGCACCATGCGGGAGGGGCAGACAGCTCACACACTACACTCAACGCGGCGGGTGTGTCACACACGCGTCTCTAACATGAAGGAAAAGAGATGAGCTCCTCAAGGTCGTAAGCCCCGCCGGCCTTGCCACCCAGCTTGCCTGGTCACGATCCCATGGCCGTAGGTGGCGCCGGATCCGAGCACGTCCTACATATCTTGTAGTGCCGAGGGGGAGGGAGGAGGTGTGCGATAAGCCCCCCATTCTTTTGTCAAAAAACTGGTTTAGGTAAGTTTGGCAAAAGATGTACTGCAATAGCGACCAGTATAATCACCCCAACTTCCCTTCCCTATTGTGTTTTCCTAACCTTGTTCATAACTTTGGCAGTGCAAATTTCACACCGACATGATGCTGGTGACGGCATCAGTCCTAGCCCTGCCTGCCGTTCCTCGCCCATTGGCCCGCTGCGCCGTCCCGACCGTGTAGTCATGTCGCAGCACTGACACTGCCTCGCCCTGCTGTGCCTTTATCTACCCGAGAACAACGGCTTGAGGGCATTCAGCAGAGCCAAATACCTAATTGCATTAGTAGTTTTGGTTTTGAGCTTGTTTTTTCTATTTTGAAGGACCCAAATGTAATAATACATTTACTTTGTATGCTAGTTTAAAGGTTTTAGGGGAAGTTGTATACCGGATCTGCTAAACACAACACGTAAGAACCTCCTCTAAATTATATGAATGCAGCATAAAACTATTTTTTTTTGAATTGTTTGGATTGCTTACCACATGTTTCATGTGGTATCATAAAACTATTTTAGGGGGTGTTTTTATGGGAGTTGTTGTGAACCGGTCCGGAGGAGACCATATAATGTTATTCCTCTAGAAAAAAACCATTCGTTTGTCCAAATTGCCCAAGCATTTGATCAAACACTTGATATGCGGTAGTGGCACGACAATATGTGGTGGCTCTGGTCGTCCAGCGGCCCGGGACAGAGCTGTAACAACGGCACCATGCGGGAGGGGCAGACAGCTCACACACTACACTCAACGCGGCGGGTGTGTCACACACGCGTCTCTAACATGAAGGAAAAGAGATGAGCTCCTCAAGGTCGTAAGCCCCGCCGGCCTTGCCACCCAGCTTGCCTGGTCACGATCCCATGGCCGTAGGTGGCGCCGGATCCGAGCACGTCCTACATATCTTGTAGTGCCGAGGGGGAGGGAGGAGGTGTCCGATAAGCCCCCCATTCTTTTGTCAAAAAACTGGTTTAGGTAAGTTTGGCAAAAGATGTACTGCAATAGCGACCAGTATAATCACCCCAACTTCCCTTCCCTATTGTGTTTTCCTAACCTTGTTCATAACTTTGGCAGTGCAAATTTCACACCGACATGATGCTGGTGACGGCATCAGTCCTAGCCCTGCCTGCCGTTCCTCGCCCATTGGCCCGCTGCGCCGCCCCGACCGTGTAGTCATGTCGCAGCACTGACACTGCCTCGCCCTGCTGTGCCTTTATCTGCCCGACAACAACGGCTTGAGGGCATTCAGCAGAGCCAAATACCTAATTGCATTAGTAGTTTTGGTTTTGAGCTTGTTTTTTCTATTTTGAAGGACCCAAATGTAATTATACATTTACTTTGTATGCTAGTTTAAAGGTTTTAGGGGAAGTTGTATACCGGATCTGCTAAACACAACACGTAAGAACCTCCTCTAAATTATATGAATGCAGCATAAAACTATTTTTTTTGAATTGTTTGGATTGCTTACCACATGTTTCATGTGGTATCATAAAACTATTTTAGGGGGTGTTTTTATGGGAGTTGTTGTCAACCGGTTCGGAGGAGACCATATAATGTTATTCCTCTAGAAAAAAACCATTTGTCTGTCCAAATTGCCCAAGCATTTGATCAAACACTTGATATGCGGTAGTGGCACGACAATATGTGGTGGCTCTGGTCGTCCAGCGGCCCGGGACAGAGCTGCAACAACGGCACCATGCGGGAGGGGCAGACAGCTCACACACTACACTCAACGCGGCGGGTGTGTCACACACGCGTCTCTAACATGAAGGAAAAGAGATGAGCTCCTCAAGGTCGTAAGCCCCGCCGGCCTTGCCACCCAGCTTGCCTGGTCACGATCCCATGGCCGTAGGTGGCGCCGGATCCGAGCACGTCCTACATATCTTGTAGTGCCGAGGGGGAGGGAGGAGGTGTGCGATAAGCCCCCCATTCTTTTGTCAAAAAACTGGTTTAGGTAAGTTTGGCAAAAGATGTACTGCAATAGCGACCAGTATAATCACCCCAACTTCCCTTCCCTATTGTGTTTTCCTAACCTTGTTCATAACTTTGGCAGTGCAAATTTCACACCGACATGATGCTGGTGACGGCATCAGTCCTAGCCCTGCCTGCCGTTCCTCGCCCATTGGCCCGCTGCGCCGCCCCGACCGTGTAGTCATGTCGCAGCACTGACACTGCCTCGCCCTGCTGTGCCTTTATCTGCCCGACAACAACGGCTTGAGGGCATTCAGCAGAGCCAAATACCTAATTGCATTAGTAGTTTTGGTTTTGAGCTTGTTTTTTCTATTTTGAAGGACCCAAATGTAATTATACATTTACTTTGTATGCTAGTTTAAAGGTTTTAGGGGAAGTTGTATACCGGATCTGCTAAACACAACACGTAAGAACCTCCTCTAAATTATATGAATGCATCATAAACTATTTTTAGGGGGTGTTTTTATGGCAGTTGTTGTCAACCGGTCCGGAAGAGACCATATACTGTTATTCCTCTAGAAAAAAACCATTTGTCTGTCCAAATTGCCCAAGCATTTGATCAAACACTTGATGTGCGGTAGTGGCACAGCGATATGTGGTGGCTCTGGTCGTCCAGCAGCCCGGGACAGAGCCGCAACAGCGGCACCATGCGGGAGGGGCAGACAGCTCACACACTACACTCAACGCGGCGGGTGTGTCACACACGCGTCTCCAACATGAAGGAAAAGAGATGAGCTCCTCAAGGTCGTAAGCCCCGCCGACCTTGCCACCCAGCTTGCCTGGTCACGATCCCATGGCCGTAGGTGGCGCTGGATCCGAGCACTTCCTACATATCTTGTAGTGCCGAGGGGGAGGGGGGGAGGTGTGCGATAAGCCCCCCTTTCTTTTGTCAAAAAACTGGTTTAGGTAAGTTTGGCAAAAGATGTACTGCAATAGCGACCAGTATAATCACCCCAACTTCCCTTCCCTATTGTGTTTTCCTAACCTTGTTCATAACTTTGGCAGTGCAAATTTCACACCGGCATGATGCTGGTGATGGCATCAGGCCTAGCCCTGCCTGTCGTTCCTCGCCATTGGCCCGCTGCGCCGCCCAGACCGTGTAGTCATGTCGCAGCACCGACACTGCCTCGCCCTGCTGTGACTTTATGTGCCCGACAACTACGGCTTGAGGGCATTCAGCATAGCCAAATACCTAATTGCATTAGTAGTTTTGGTTTTGAGCTTGTTTTTTCTATTTTGAAGGACCCAAATGCAATTATTCATCTACTTTGTATGCTAGTTTAAAGGTTTTAGGGGAAGTTGTATACCGGATCTGCTAAACACAACACGTAAGAACCTCCTCTAAATTATATGAATGCATCATAAACTATTTTTAGGGGGTGTTTTTATGGGATTTGTTGTCAATCGGTGCGGAGGAGACCATATAATGTTATTCCTCTAGAAAAAAACCATTTGTCTATCCAAATTGCCCAAGCATTTGATCAAACACTTGATGTGCGGTAGTGGCACAGCGATATGTGGTGGCTCTGGTCGTCCAGCGGCCCGGGACAGAGCTGCAACAACAGCACCATGCGGGAGGGGCAGACAGCTCACACACTACACTCAATGCGGCGGGTGTGTCACGCACGCGTCTCCAACATGAAGGAAAAGAGATGAGCTCCTCAAGGTCGTAAGCCCCGCCGACCTTGCCACCTAGCTTGCCTGGTCACGATCCCATGGCCGTAGGTGGCGCCGGATCCGAGCACGTCCTCAACAACTTGTAGTGCCGGGGGGAGGGGGGGAGGTGTGCGATAAGCCCCCCTTTCTTTTGTCAAAAAACTGGTTTAGGTAAGTTTGGCAAAAGATGTACTGCAATAGCGACCAGTATAATCACCCCAACTTCCCTTCCCTATTGTGTTTTCCTAACCTTGTTCATAACTTTGGCAGTGCAAATTTCACACCGGCATGATGCTGGTGACGGCATCAGGCCTAGCCCTGACTGCCGTTCCTCGCCATTGGCCCGCTGCGCCACCCCGACCGTGTAGTCATGTCGCAGCACCGACACTGCCTCGCCCTGCTGTGCCTTTATCTGCCCGACAACAACGGCTTGAGGGCATTCAACAGAGCCAAATACCTAATTGCATTAGTAGTTTTGGTTTTGAGCTTGTTTTTTCTATTTTGAAGGACCCAAATGCAATTATTCATCTACTTTGTATGCTAGTTTAAAGGTTTTAGGGGAAGTTGTATACCGGATCTGCTAAACACAACACGTAAGAACCTCCTCTAAATTATATGAATGCATCATAAACTATTTTTAGGGGGTGTTTTTATGGGAGTTGTTGTCAACCGGTCCGGAGGAGACCATATAATGTTATTCCTCTAGGAAAAAACCATTTGTCTGTCCAAATTGCCCAAGCATTTGATCAAACACTTGATGTGCGGTAGTGGCACAGCGATATGTGGTGGCTCTGGTCGTCCAGCGGCCCGGGACAGAGCTGCAACAGCGGCACCATGCGGGAGGGGCAGACAGCTCACACACTACACTCAATGCGGCGGGTGTGTCACGCACGCGTCTCCAACATGAAGGAAAAGAGATGAGCTCCTCAAGGTCGTAAGCCCCGCCGACCTTGCCACCTAGCTTGCCTGGTCACGATCCCATGGCCGTAGGTGGCGCCGGATCCGAGCACGTCCTCAAAAACTTGTAGTGCCGGGGGGAGGGGGGGAGGTGTGCGATAAGCCCCCCTTTCTTTTGTCAAAAAACTGGTTTAGGTAAGTTTGGCAAAAGATGTACTGCAATAGCGACCAGTATAATCACCCCAACTTCCCTTCCCTATTGTGTTTTCCTAACCTTGTTCATAACTTTGGTAGTGCAAATTTCACACCGGCATGATGCTGGTGACGGCTGTTGGGGAACGTAGCAGAAATTCAAAATTTTCCTACGTGTCACCAAGATCTATCTATGGAGAAACTAGCAATGAGGGAAGGAGAGTGCATCTACATACCCTTGTAGATTGCTAAGCGGAAGCGTTCAAGAGAACGGGGTTGAAGGAGTCGAACTCGTCGTGATCCAAATCACCGGAGATCCTAGTGCCGAACGGACGGCACCTCCGCGTTCAACACACGTACAGCCCGGTGACGTCTCCCATGCCTTGATCCAGCAAGGGAGAGGGAGAGGTTGAGGAAGACTCCATCCAGCAGCAACACAACGGCATGGTGGTGATGGAGGAGCGTAGCAATCCCGCAGGGCTTCGCCAAGCACCAAGGGAGAGGAGGAGGAGGAGAGGCAGGGCTGCACCAAGAGGAGAAGTTCTCATGTGTGTTGGGCAGCCCAAAACCTCAAGTATATATAGGGGGGAAGGGGGGCTGCGCCCCCTTTAGGGTTTCCCACCCCAAGGGGTGCGGCCAGCCCTAGATGGGACTTGGGGGGGCGGCCAAGAGGGGGAGGAGTGCCTCCCAAGTCAAGTGGAGGCCCTCCCCCTTAGGGTTTCCCCCCTCCCATGCGCATGGGCCTTGGGGGGGCTGGTGCCCCTGGCCCATTAAGGCTAGGGCGCCCCCCTACAGACCATGCTACTGTATTGGACGTGGTGAAACAATTACCGGACCTCCGGACCCCTCCGGAACCTTCTGGAAGCTTCCCGGTACAATACCGAAAAAACCCGAACTTTTTCCGGAACCCGAACAACAACTTTCCATATATAAATCTTTACCTCCGGACCATTCCGGAACTCCTCGTGACGTCCGGGATCTCATCCGGGACTCCGAACAACATTCGGTAACCACATACAAACTTCCTTTATAACCCTAGCGTCATCGAACCTTAAGTGTGTAGACCCTACGGGTTCTGGAACCATGCAGACATGACCGAGACGTTCTCCGGTCAATAACCAACAGCGGGATCTGGATACCCATGTTGGCTCCCACATGTTCCACGATGATCTCATCGGATGAACCACGATGTCAAGGACTCAATCGATCCCGTATACAATTCCCTTTGTCTAGCGGTATTGTACTTGCCCGAGATTCGATCGTCGGTATCCCGATACCCTGTTCAATCTCGTTACCGGCAAGTCTCTTTACTCGTTCCGTAACACATCATCCCGTGATCAACCCCTTGGTCACATTGTGCACATTATGATGATGTCCTACCGAGTGGGCCCAGAGATACCTCTCCGTTTACACGGAGTGACAAATCCCAGTCTCGATTCGCGCCAACCCAACAGACACTTTCGGAGATACCTGTAGTGCACCTTTATAGTCACCCAGTTACGTTGTGACGTTTGGTACACCCAAAGCATTCCTACGGTATCC
>LR880968.1:9466323-9480816 GCA_904067115.1 Aegilops sharonensis | reverse complement strand
TGGAACATGTTTACTTGTTGGGATATCACAATATATCTTATATTATTAATGCATCTATATACTTGGTAAAGGGTGGAAGGCTCGGCCTTATGCCTGGTGTTTTGTTCCACTCTTGCCGCCCTAGTTTCCGTCATATCGGTATTATGTTCCCGGATTTTGCGTCCCTAACGCGGTCGGGTGATTTATGGGACCCCCTTGACAGTTCGCTTTGAATAAGACTCCTCCAGCAAGGCCCAACATTGGTTTTACCATTTGCCTCACCACCACCTACATTTCCCTTGGGAGTAATTAACCCAAGGGTCATCTTTATTCAGCCCCCCCGGGCCAATGCTTGTCTAAGTGTTGGCCCGAACCGAGTAGACTGCGGGGCCCCCTCGGGAAAACTCGAGGTTTGGTTTTACTCGTAGGATGTCTCATCCGGTGTTGCCCTGAGAACGAGATATGTGCAGCTCCTATCGGGATTGTCGGCGCATCGGGCGGCTTTGCTGGTCTTGTTTTATTACTGTCGAAATGTCTTATAGCGGGGATTCCGAGACTGATCGGGTCTTCCCGGGGAGAAGGAATATCCTTCGTTGATCGCGAGAGCTTATCATGGGCTAAGTTGGGACACCCCTGCAGGGTATAAACTTTCGAGAGCCGTGCCCGCGGTTATGTGGCAGATGGGAATTTGTTAATATCCGGTTGTAGTAAACTTGAAGCAAACTCTTCTAAAATACACCAACCGTGTGTGTAACCGTGAGTGTCTCTTTTCGGGGTTGATCGAGAGGAGAACGCGGTTTCTGGGTTATGTCTGACGTAAGTAGGAGTTCAGGATCACTTCTTGATCATTACTAGTTGTCGACCATTCCGCTTGCTCTCTTCTCGCTCTTAATTGCGTATGTTAGCCACCATATCATGCTTAGTCGCTGCTGCAACCTCATCACTTTACCCCTTCCTTTTCCAGTAAGCTTTGCTAGTCTTGATACCCATGGTAATGGGATTGCTGAGTCCTCGCGACTCACAGATTACTACACCACCAGTTGCAGGTACAGGTTTGCGATGATCATGATGCGAGAGCGATGTTTACTTGTTTTGGAGTTCTTCTTCTGCTTCTTCGATCAGGGGATAGGTTCCAGGTCGGCAGCCTGGGCTAGCAGGGTGGATGTCGTATGAGCTTCTGTTTATGTTTCATCCGTAGTCGGATGTTGATCTTGTATGTTGCATTGTATGTATTGTATGTATCCCCACTATTATGTAATGTTGATGTAATGATATCCACCTTGCAAAAGCGTTTCAATATGCGGGTCTATCCTTGGTGGAACCTTCGAGTTCCTTTTGGATAGGGTCGCATATTGGGCGTGATAGTGCTTCTCCTCCCTCTTCTCCCCACGCCTCCCAAAAACTACTAGTAATCTCCGGAAGCTTCGCCACGGAATCGACGAACGCGGTGGTGTATTTGGGAGAAGAAGTTGCAGACGAGATGGGTGTGCTTGGAGCGGCGCGCGGCGTTGGGAGTTGGCTGGAGGAGCGAGGTAGCGGAGCGCGTAGCCGGGAGGATCAGCGCGGCGGACGGGCGCGTGGCCGGGAGGAGGAGAGGTGCGGCGGCCGCGTATGGAGAAGGCGCGGGGCTTGAGTAGAGTGGATAAGGTGCAGCTGTGTGGGGCAGTGCGTCTGTGTAATCCTCTGGAGTGCACGTTTCGCTCCACAATCCCGACAGTGCGGCACCTGGCGATCGGGATCCAGATCCGACGGCCCGGAAGGGTGTGTGCTCCGTAAGATAAACGAGCCCGCGAGCACTTTTTAGGTTTTAGGCTCTAAATTATATGAACACATCGTAAAAACTACTCCCTTCGTTCCTAAATATTTGTTTTTTTAGAGATTTTAAATGGATTACCACATATAAATATATATAAACATATTTTAGAGTGTAGATTCACTTATTTTGCTCCGTACGTAGTCACTTACTGAAATCTCTAGGAATGGAGAGAGTATTTTCAAGGGAAGTTTGTATGGGAGTGTGGCTGACGTGTGGGTCCACTGTCGCTGACTGCCTTTCTGGTTTTCTCCCGCACGGAACGGGCTTCCTCGCTCCACTCCTTCCTCGTCCTCGAGTCTGCTCCCCGCACCGCCCCGCCCCGCCTCGCGCTCGCCGCCGTCATCTGCATCCTCCCCGCCTCGTCGCCGTTCCTCGGGCCGCCCGCGCACGTGCGTTCTCCCCCTCCCTCCCCCTCCCCCTCCCCCTCCTCCCGCTCCCCCCGTCGACTCGCTGGAGGTTTGCGTGTGCCGACGCCAATTTTGTGAATAGGGTTTCGGGGCCGGCATTGTCCGGATTCCGGCGTGAGCGGGGTTGGTTCGTCGTGCTCGGCGCTGATTAGGGCGGTTCCGATTTGGGGGAGGGTTTAGCGTTTTCGATTTGGGCTGGGATTTGGGTCGCTCTCGTCTGTCTGTCCTCGGAGGCCGCCCTCCGCCCCCGCCCCCGCCCCGCACCGCCTCGAGCTATCGTCTGATTAGGTTCGTCCCGTGTCGCAGTCGGACCGTCTCTGAGTTAGCCTTTTCGAGTTAGGCTGCGTAGGGTTTGGAATTTGATTCGTGCTCCACACCGTGCAGATTTGTTTGTTTTTTTTGTTGTTGTTGCGAAAAAGCCAGGCAAACTTGTATCACCACTGAGATGTATCCACAAGAATGTTTCTGAGGGGAAGAGGGAATAATGCTGCATTTCTTTTTTTAGTCTAGTTATTATTATCTGTACAATGTTGTGCTGACAGTTATTAACATTGTTTTCTAAAGGTCAATGGGTATACGTGAAGAAGCAATCAGCATCTTCTTAGACCAGGTTGCACTTGCAGAGAAGCTTTATCCGGAGACCGACCCGGACATTCTGTTCTATAGGAGGTACTGCATTGGCTTTTACTGTAGGCCGGATAGAATGCTGCCCTGCCATACTTGCCAGGAAGAAAATCCCAGAAATACTCCAATTTATGTTTCTGAAACTAGAGTAAGTGTTTTGATTGAATACTCGTTGACCCCCTCCCCCCCCCGAACCATTGTATGTGTGCTGATTCTCGTGGACCTTTTTTAGATGAAGACTCACTGCAAGAGGGAACACCACAAGGCAACCATGAAATGCAACGAAAACAACTGCACAGTGCAGTTCAGCTCTCACGCTGCAAAAGAACTACATGAGTACTATTGCCACACAAAAGCGTATGGTACGTCAACATGCAAGTATTTTTCTATCCGCAAGTTCTACCAGCTGCCTTGGAATGCGTTTCTGGTCTAATTGGTACCTATACCATTTCATTGCTGAAGTAAATATTCCTGTCGTTCTAGGAATGGGACAATTTATCTAGTTCCCCTGCTTCTAATTTTGCCCGCCACATTGAAGGATGATCCATTTTTTCACCATTTCTTATGTTGTTCCGGTTCTCCCATATATGCCAAATCGTCACGGCAAGGATCAGTGCATGTAAATCCGAGGCACTAGAAATCCAATCCAGTAGCCATTGCTGTATATGGACAAAGCTTTTCAATTTTAAAGACAAATCAAATGACTTTTTAAGCTCAGCCCAGATTTCTTTAACATGATGGCACAAAAGGAAGCAGTGTTCCACAGTCTCAAACTTGTTGCAATATATGCAATCATACCTTGTTGAAATTGACCGTTTGTGGAGCTGATCACCCGTAGGAAGGCAGTTGTGAGCAATTCTCCATAGTGCTATCTTCATTTTATCTGGCCCTGGTGCCTTTGTGGCCCCCATCTGGAATAGAGCATCTTTAATTTCTTCATTAGTGTATTCCCGGGTTAACTCTTCGTTCATTTCATCATCAACTTTCCTTGGAATTACATTCAGGACTTCATTCATTAATGAACATTGTTCTGAAGAGAACAAGTTCTCATAAAATTCATGGACCATGGCTAACATTCCTTTCTGATCTTCACACCTCGTGCCATCAGCCCTCCGTAAAACTTTGATTCTATTTGTTCTTCTTCTTGCTGAGGCCCTCGCGTGGAAAAAAGATGTATTCCGGTCCCCAGATTTGAGCCACTCTACTCTAGATCGTTGGCGAGCCATTATCTCCTCCCTTTCAAATAACTCACACAATCGCTTCTCAATTTCCTTTTCCTCATTGGAGTATAATGTCTGATGATATTCCCTCCTTAGAGCAGCTAATCTCCTCTCTAGCATCTTGATTTGTTTCCTGACCGAGCCAAAAGAGTTTCTGCTCCAGCCTTGAAGTGTACCAGACATCCTTTTTAGAGCAGACCATGTATTACTTAGGGATGGAGGTCCTACTTTATGCGAGTGCCAAGATTCCTCAACCATTTGAGAATAATCTGGAGCTCTCATCCATGCTTCCTCAAACTTGAAATTTTGTTGAATTGAATGGGGAGAAATCTGATCACCTCCCCTCATTACGGATACAAGGATTGCATAGTGATCAGAAGATGTCGTGATGATGTTCTCCACTCTACAGCCATCAAAGATTTGCAGGAAATCCCCATTGGAAACAGCTCTGTCCAATCTGACCTTGACGTTTCGACCCCCTTGAATCAATATTCTCTTCTTCAAGCATCCGATCTAATGCGAGGCCCTGTTCGCTAGTTATCGGATTATTTTCCCCTAGTACAATAGCCTGACTGTTGTTGTCCAGCATCGCTTTTGCTACTGTGTTTGCGGTTGTACTTTTTGGTCTATACACCTTGATTTCCTTCTTTTTTTGCCCGGCAACGCGAGTGTCCATACATCTTGAAGGAATAAGTTCATTACTCACAGTGCCTTGCTCCATCTTATATTTTGAATTCTGATTCTGCACCAACAGATTTATGGGAGAAGTAGGCCTTATTTTGCCCTTGCACAATATCAGCGTTTGGCTCGATAGTCTTGTCTTCAGCTGAGAAATGGGAGTCCCCCTTTTTGTCACCAAAGCGTCAACATCTGTCACTTGACTGTGAGCTTTGCCCCGATTTGGATGCTGAGAAACTCCTCTTTTTTTCATCCTTGACGCATAGCTTGTCTGCATCCCAGGGGGGCTTGCCCTCTGCATCCCTCTCAGCTGGTGTTGGGCATTCCATGGAAGAGTGTCCCAACAACCCACATGAGAAGCAGTAATGAGGAAGCCTCTCATACACTACCTCATAGGTGTCGAACTCCTTGTGCTTTTTGGAGTATGCTGTAACCCACCTTAAAAGAGGTTTGGTGATATCTACGGTTACTCTGACTCGTAGACAGTCCCCCCAAGAGTCTACCCAGGCTATCCACATCCACGGTCTGCGCTTTTCCTATTTTTCCTCCAAGCTCTTCTCCCCAATGTTTGTTCATCAGTTCAAATCTTGGATTTTTAATACGAGCCCAGACAGTTAATTTGTCAAAGCAAAACATCTGATAGTCTCTGTCTAGCGTCAAAATCGTTAATGAGCACCGCACGCTTGCCAACAGTCCACGGAGCTCCTGCTTTGACTCGATCTTTATCTGCCTTAGCTGCAAATTCAACAATGAACATGTTGTCTCCAACAGATCTTGGATTCATGCCCTTAGGATTTCCCCAAGCTGGCTTCAGAGCCGCCATAATCGTATAAATATGGAGAGTGGTTGGGGATAGTACCTTTCCTATTATCGCCCACTGCAAGGACACCAAATCTTCCTCATTTTTCGTCCTCCAAGATGACTGCTGTGGCTTCCTCGGATGTGGGATTGAGCTTTTCCATTAATTCTGCCATCTTATCTTCCGCTTCAGTCGGGACACTACCAGACCCAGCAGCCCTCCTGTACTTCTGGTCCGGCTTCGCCACTTCCAAGCATGGACTAGGAAAAGCCTCCATGATAGGCCTCGCACCGCCGCCGCCCCCTTCCACAGCCGCCGCCGCCCCCCAAAATCAATCCGTCCACAGCAGCCAAGGGTGGGCAGCAAAGCAGGATTGCCCCCAATGTCTCCCCGAACCACAATTTGAGAGAGGAGATTGGGAGCGCTCGAGAGACTTGGGAGAGGTGGAATACAAACTGGATTTGAAGGGAGAGAGTGGATGAAGCGAGATCAAAATCACGCTCACCAGATCGTGGCCACCTCACCCTAGGAACTTCGTCGCCACCAGAGGAAACGAGAGAGTTCTAAGGAGGCAGAGCGTTAGTTCGCCCCCCTGCTTCGAAGTTAACTTAGCTCAATAGAATACCATTTAATAAAACTGCTGTCAGCCGAAGTTAAGAGTGATTCCATTTTTTTTTTGAAATAGTAATCTCATCTTCATCAGCCATCTGGCATCAAAATCTCTAATCGACATAATAGAGAACAAAGCCTCCAAGGAAACAGTGTGAAAAACTTTGATAAAGTCTGGCTTTGAGTGCCATTGCCATATTCTGTCGATATTACTACCGTTTTCTTGTGATATTACATTGTCTCATATACCAATGCTCTTCGTGGGTGGATTCCTTTCTATTTATCTTATGCTTTTACTTATCTATGTAGGCTGGTGGATGGTATGATACAAGACCTGATGATGGATGCTCTGGTAAAAGGCCTGGTGGATGTTCTCTGATACAAAACCTGTTGATGGATGCTCTGGTGAAAGGCCTGGTGGACGCTCTCTGATACAAAACCTAGATGTGTATATCTTGGGAGTTCTTTTATTGCTTGCCAAAGATTCACGACTGTCATGTGGTACTGTGGTTCCCGTTGTCATGTTATTTTGACGCGGTTCTTTCCCGCTCCTAGAAAATACGCAGGAGGATTTTCGATACCATATGCACGATCGACGCGTTGAGTAGTGTATCCTTTTGTTACTCGATGCATGAAAAATTCGGATACGTCGTAGAAATCTGTCTGAATGTTACTGACTTGATGATTTTCATCATAAATTGTTTATAGTGGCAGATGGTCCATATCTTTACTTGGAAAGGTATTCACATAGTGGCAGATGACCCATATCTTAATTTGAAACTTACTCCTTATTCCTTAGAAACATTTTGGTTAATGAAGGATATCATTTCAGGATGTGCGGTGAGCTATGTGGAATGTTGAGTTGGTTTTATTTTGTTTGCATGATGATACCAAATGCTAATGCTATCATTATTTGTGGTTTTATGAAAAATTTTGGCCTTGATTTGGCAATGAAAAAGAATGTTAGTGTCTGTGTCCATGTGTGTCCTTTTTTGTCCTTTGCTTTCGAATGTTTGCCTGTGCGTGCCCATGTAGAAGAAGGGGCTCGCCCGCGCTTTGCTCCTCCAAGATCTGCTCGTGCTCCTCCGCAGAAATACAAGGCTGTAAGAAGACTCCAGTCACGCTGCGTTTGTTGTACAACTCGCCCTCGTGCTCGGCGTAACCGGTAGTGCAACGTTCAATCCGTCATGCCTCTGTTTGGTCCTCGCCGATGGTGGCCAACGGGGAGCACGTGACAAGGATGGCGTAGAATTAGATCGGCCAAGATGAAGACGAGCAGCTCATCAAAGGTGCGCCCGTGGGGTGTTCTGAGATTATGCCTGTTTGGTAAACACTCGGACAGGGGAATGGCAGCATGTTTGGTTGGGAGATTTAAAGATTGGGAATGGGAGTTTAAGGTATGTAAGACTAAAAATCCCTTGATTGGATTGGGAACATGGGAATTAAGAGGGGAAGGGGAAGAGGAATTAAGGGGCCTAACTCCCTCAGATCTCTTCCCTGGGGGACCCCTGGTAATTCATGCGGGGAATGGGAATTGAGAGAAGAAATAACGATTCAGTTTTTTGGTTACGTGCGCACGCAAATGGGTGCCGTTGAAAGTTTCCTATTCCCCAGCCTAATCCTACCAACCAAACAGGGGCAGTTAAGTCTCTCTTAAATTCCCTGGTCTAATTGCCTTCACATGCCAATCAAAGGAATGGGATTTAATATCAATTTCCCATGGTAAACCCTCTGCAAACTCCCATCTCTAAATTCCCATTCCCTCTACCCATCGCTGCGAAACACGCTGTGGGAGTTTGTACAAGGGTGTTTATGGAGGGATTAGGCATGGAAAGTAGATTTTTTACTCCCATTCCCTTGTTTGGCATATATATGATGGGAATTGGCGTGGGATAAAACTTTGCTCACAAATTAACAGGGTATTGGCTTTTCCCCATTCCCACTTGAACTCCCATTCCCTCTAATCAAACAGTGGACTTTTAATCTCCTCTCCCCTCAACTCCCATTCCCCATCTCTAATTCCCCCAAACCAAACAGGCCAAGTATGTCATAATCACGTTTAATTTTGCCCGAACCGTTTTTAGCAAAAAATGCAGTACACAAGTGGGTTTTAGACACAAAGTTAAATGTGGTATCTTTCTGAGACCAAGTGCTTGTCTTTGGTTAAATACTCTGAAAGTTTAGTGTGTTTGAACAATTTGATCTTGACCTTGTTGGCATATGAACCCTAAGTAAGAGGTTGCTGTCACCGCGTAATCAACATGGACTGGTCAAAATGAATGAAAAGAATAAAAACGCTGCCACCTTGCAGGTTAACGATCAAACATGCATGCATTTTCTCTATGCAGCACCAAGATAATCTCTTGCACTTATTTTCCAAGTAACAATCTCTTGCACTCATGTTAACTGTGCATACAAACTTTTTTTTAAGCTAAATTATACAATCATTACTATGTCTTCTTCACAGACCAGGATAGGCAGAAACACCAGACTAGTTCTGGGGTAACTTATTTATGACAAGCAACAGCATTCTTTTCCCACTAACATACTGTCTTCTTCGCAGACCAACTGCACCAGAATAGTTCTGGAGTAAATTATTTATGACAAGCAAGATCTTCCGAGACCTGTCAGTTTGGAAAAATCACCGGTAAGCATAACATATAAAATATCATTTTGTGCAAAGCAAAAGGAGAGCATGTGTACGCGGATTATGCACTAGATTAGATATTGAGGGTAAAAACTGGGAGACAAATAGCGTCCCACTACAAGTGGGCATGAAAAAATAGCAACAGAGAAAACTTCTGTAAACTCTTTGTAATTAGAAGTAGTAGTATTATGTTGTATATCATGACAAACATGATAGCACCTCCCAACTGATACTAAAAAATTTGCTCGCTATCAACAGATGGAAAATCAGCACCCCTTCTGAAATTAGAATTATATACTGTAGTATGGATGAAAGACCCTGTGAATGTGTCGTATCTTCTTTAGCATACCATGGAAGAGTTGCAAAATGACAAACAGATACTCATCACTAAGAAACCAAACAAAGGTAAATATAGATAACTACTAGTATGTGCAACAATACATACCTATTTATTTATCTTATTAAAACTTGGAGTGATCCATACGGGAATTGGCCAATTCAACCACAGTTGAGGAGACACCACATCAGTGGCACTTAAATCCTCCAAATTTAGTATTCCAACATCCCGACGACCGTCTTTCGCATCTACCAGCCAATACTCGTCGTCATCCGTAAAATAGACATGGTTCCGGAGAAGCTTGGGGTAGTCCTGTGTGGAAAGGCAACAAGTATAGTTGTGCCCGATGAAGAGCGCATCGTCCCCCAACGACCGCACACGGACTGCCTGCTGCTTGTCAAGATCAGCCATGTACACCTCAATATCAACTGTATGCATCTCTTCTTGCTCCCCACTTGTTTCTCTCTTGATCCTCCATATTTGCAACACACTGCCACACGATGTCTTGGATAGGTACCCATTATATGCCACGAATGGCGAAGTTTCCTTGAAAATCATATCGCGGGTGGCACAAGAACCTTTGATGGCATAGCGATACATCCCGCCGAGGAGATCCATCGCGTAGAGCGCACCATCATCGCCAAATATGCAGTCTGAGTACCGCGGCGGTTCACGAGGTGCCGAAGGTATCCAGTGCCACTTGTCATCGCCGACCTTCGCAAATGAGAGATCCCTATAGGGATTGTGAATCAGCACGACCGTGCAATCCCCCAATGCCGGGTCGCAGGACAGCACGGCCTTGAGATAGAGGACTTCGCGGAGCTCGTCCACCCCATAGGGCTGCGGATCATCCCCATGGCGAGAAAGATGGTACCTTTCAAGGTTGCCGTCGCGGTCGAGGACGGGGCTTACCTGCTCGATGGTGGCGACGGAGGGGAGCGCGACCTGCTCGCCGGTGGCGGGGTTGAGGAGGTGGAGCTCGGAGCGGGCGTCGGCGGTGACGAGCCACCCGTGCGAGGAGCCGATGATGTCGCGCTCCCCGATGGGAGGGTCCGGGAGGCGCGCCCTGTAGGCCTTCTTGTCGGCGAGGCTGAAGAGCTCGGCGGCGCGGGGGCCGGCGGCGGCGGTGGTGTAGAGGAGGCAGGGGGTTTGGGGGCGGCTGTAGATCCCGAGGCGGCGGAGGGCGCGGGCGGTGGCGCGCCAGGCGGTGCAGACGTCGGCGGCGCGGAAGAGATCCGGGAACTCAAGGTCGCCGAGGACGGTGGTGAGGACGTCCGGCGGCAGCTTGGACCAGTCGGGGCCGGCCGCCGTCGGTTCCTCCATTGGATTGGATAGGGATCTGGCGAGACAGGGAGAGAAAGATAAGAGCTGAGATTATATACGGCGTCGATGCGGCGGGGGAGAAATCGGTGCTTCTGCTTCCCCCATCCGAGTAGGAGTGAGATTCTTCCCGAGGGGAGTTGGAGTTGAATTAGGTGAAGGGTAAGCATCGGCCGACCGATCACGCGCTTCATCGGTCGCCTTGCGCCAAGCCACGCACGGCGTCCACTAGACCACTACATCCCACGACCAACTTGGAGTTCCTCCAAAAAAAAACCTCTCATAAAAGTGCTTTTTACAGGATGATGGCTATAACTTTTAGGTAAAATTTCCCGAAAGTTTCATCGGTCAGATCCCATAAAATTTATTTTATTTTTCATTAAACAAAACTAAATAATGGCCCAGGGCCCCTCAATCAGTGACACCGTGATGGCCTCTGGCGGTGCGGCGGCGGCGACGACGACACAACATTTCAGCGGCGCGGCGGGGAGTTTCAGGCGATTACCTTGCCGTCAAAAGTTGTCGGGAAGCAAAACTTTCCCTAAGCCTGAAGGAATTCGGGGCCAAGTTTACAAGATCTCTTGTAAATTTATTCCACGTTTAAGGGAATAGTTGAAGACATCTTTTGGCCAAAACTTTATCTAAACTTTTTTTTACAGATACATGATTGGTTGGAGTGGCTCTTAGGCATCATTTGGCAGAGGGTTTTTGATGCGGGGCATCCTACGGTCATCCCCATGGGCATACCTTCGTCTTTCAAGACCCCGCATGGACCAATGACTAGAGCTCGAGCAAGGGCTATCTAAGCTGAGGTGAACTTGCTCCTCTCTGAACTTACATATTCCGCATGTGAGACATGGCTACTACCTTAAGTGGAGACCTTGTGTGTGATCATGTACTTGAAGGAAGGCCATGAAGCTGCTACCACCAACGGACAAGATGGCGAGTACACCAAGCGCGAGAGACAAGAGAAAGAGCTGCCAGAAAGTTACAGGCACCGGACGACTGGTCCTTATCGGACGTCCAACGCCTGGAGACTCGACCATCCAGAAGCCCAGCCGACAGACTCTACAGCGACCGGACGACCGACAAGTACCGGACGTCCGGTCGTCTTCGGATATCCTGCACCATCAGTCGAGAACGAAAACGCCAGAAGACCTAGGCCTTCCGGACGACCGACGCACTGGATGTCCGACCATGTCCGGGAATCCGACACCGCCTCAACAGAGCCAAAAATACCGGATGTCCGATTCGTACCGGACGAACGATCCCTCGCGACACACCAGACGACCGGACGTCCGACGCCTGTCCGCACACAGCTACTCGGGCCAATGCCCATGTACCCCTTCACCCCCTAGACTATACATACTCCTCCTCCTCCTCCTCCTCCAATGTTTTAGGGTTAGCACTGTGATAGCTCAACATTGAGATAGAGCTTTACACATCCACTTATGACTAATCCCATGGAGATCAAGGCCTCCATGTGAGAGATCCCCCAAGTGGATTCAAGACCCCCTTTGTGGGAAGATACTCCAAGGATTCAAGACCTCTTTCCTTCAAGGATTGGGATGAACTAGCTACCCTTTGTATCCTCTTTTGTTGACTTTGGATCTTGTATGTCCCCTAAGGAAGTCCTGGACTAAGGGGTCCTCAGGCCACCGGTCCCTTGGTTATGGGCCAGACTGGTGGGCTACTATGGAGCCGAGCTTGAGCATGGGCCCGTGTCCGGGTAGAAGATCTTCGGAGCCATGGAGCGCCATCCAAGTTAGGATTTGGTGTGATCTTTCCCTTATTGTAACCGACCGCATGTAACCCTAACCCTACTGGTGTCTATATAAATCAGAGGGCTTAGTCTTTATTGTAACCGATCGCATGTAACCCTAACCCTAAGCCTTCCTCTGCCAACCGACACTGTACAACCCTAGGCCCCTCCGGTTTGTATATAAACCGGAGGTTTTAGTCCGTAGAGGCTATCCGAATAAATAGAAGTTTGTATATAAATCGGAGTTTTTCATGAGTTGTAAATAAATAGAAGTGTGATGATCATCATTTTTAGAGCATTGTCCCCAAATAAAAAAAGAAAGGCCCAATAAAAAAAGGAATGGCCCAAAAAAAGAGAAAATAATAAAGGGGGCAATGCTACTATCTTTTTCCACACGTGTGCTTCAAAGTAGCACCATGTTCTTCATATAGAAAGTCGTTTATGTTGTCACTTTCATATACTAGTGGGAATTTTTCATTATAGAACTTGGCTTGTATATTCCTACGATGGGCTTCCTCAAAATGCCCTAGGTCTTCGTGAGCAAGCAAGTTGGATGCACACCCACTAGTTTCTTTTGTTGAGCTTTCATACATTTATATCTCTAGTGCATCTGTTGTATGGCAATCCCTACTCCTCATGTTGACATCAATTGATGGGCATCTCCATAGCCCGTTGATTATCCTCGTCAATATGAGACTTTCTCCTTTTTGTCTTCTCCACACAATCTCCCTTATCATATTCTATTCCACCCATAGTGCTATATCCATGGCTCACGCTCATGTATTGCGTGAAAGTTGAAAAGATTTGAGATTATTTAAGTACGAAACAATTGCTTGGCTTGTCATCGGGGGTGTACAAGATGGGAGCATTTTTGTGTGAGAAAATGAAGCATGACCTAACTATTTGATTTTGTAGGGATGAACTTTCTTTAGCCATGTTATTTTGAGAAGACATGATTGCTTTGATTAGTATGCTTGAAATATTACTATTTCTTATGTCAATATGAACTTTTATTTTGAATCATTTCGATCTGAACATTCATGCCACAATAAAGAAAATTACATTGAGAATTATGCTAGGTAGCATTCCACATCAAAAATTCTGTTTTTATCATTTACCTACTCGAGGACGAGTAGGAATTAAGCTTGGGGATGCTTGATACGTCTCCAACGTATCTATAATTTTTTATTGTTCCATGCTATTATACTACCCGTTTTGGATGTTTATGGGCTTTACTTTACACATTTATATCATTTGGGACTAACCTATTAACCGGAGGCCCAGCCCATATTGTTGTTTTGTTGCCTATTTCAGTGTTTCGAAGAAAAGGAATATCAAATGGAGTCCAAACGGAATGAAATCTTCGGTAAAGTTATTTTTGGAACGGAAGCGATCCAGGGGACTTGGAGTGCAAGTCAGAGAAGCTTCGAGGAGGCCACGAGGCAGGAGGGCGCGCCCACCCCCTGGGCGCGCCCTCCACCCTCGTGGCTCCCCTGGCCGACTTCTATCGCCTATATATTCTCATATACCCTAAATCCATCAAAGACAACAATAGATCGGGAGTTCCGCCGCCGCAAGCCTCTGTAGCCACCAAAAACCTCTCGGGAGCCCGTTCCGGCACCCTGCCGGAGGGGGGATCCCTCACCGGTGGCCATCTCCATCATCCCGGCGCTCTCCATGACGAGGAGGGAGTAGTTCACCCTCGGGGTGAGGGTTGTTGGGGAACGTTGCAGAAAATTAAAAATTTTCCTACGGTTTCACCAAGATCCATCTATGAGTTCATCTAAGCAACAAGTCATGGGAGAGAGATTGCATCTACATACCACTTGTAGATCGCGTGCGGAAGCGTTCAAGGGAACGGGGATGATGGAGTCGTACTCGCCGTGATCCAAATCACCGATGACCAAGTGCCGAACGGACAGCACCTCCGCGTTCAACACACGTACGGAGCGGATGACGTCTCTGTTGGGGAACGTAGCAGAAATTCAAAATTTTCCTACGTGTCACCAAGATCTATCTATGGAGAAACCAGCAACGAGGGGAAGGAGAGTGCATCTACATACCCTTGTAGATCGCTAAGCGGAAGCGTTCATGAGAACGGGGTTGAAGGAGTCGTACTCGTCGTGATCCAAATCACCGGAGATCCGAGTGCCGAACGGACGGCACCTCCGCGTTCAACACACGTACAGCCCGGTGACGTCTCCCATGCCTTGATCCAGCAAGGAGAGAGGGAGAGGTTGAGGAAGACTCCATCCAACAGCAGCACAACAGCGTGGTGGTGGTGGAGGAGCGTGG
>LR880968.1:9404311-9420305 GCA_904067115.1 Aegilops sharonensis | reverse complement strand
TCGGAGAGGTATCTCTGGGCCTTCTCGGTAATACACATCACATAAGCCTTGCAAGCATTACAACTAATGAGTTAGTTGTGAGATGATGTATTACGGAACGAGTAAAGAGACTTACCGGTAACGAGATTGAACTAGGTATTGGATACCGACGATCGAATCTCGGGTAAGTAACATACCGATGACAAAAGGAACAACGTATATCGTTATGCGGTTTGACCGATAAAGATCTTCGTAGAATATGTAGGAACCAATATGGGCATCCAGGTTCCGCTATTGGTTATTGACCGAGAATGGTTCTAGGTCATGTCTACATAGTTCTCGAACCCGTAGGGTCCGCACGCTTAAGGTTGCGATGACAGTTTTATTATGAGTTTATGAGTTTTGATGTACCGAAGGAGTTCGGAGTCCCGGATGAGATCGGGGACATGACGAGGAGTCTCGAAATGGTCGAGACGTAAAGATCGATATATTGGACGACTATATTCGGAGTTCGGAAAGGTTCCGAATGATTCGGGTATTTTTCGGAGTACCGGAGAGTTACGGGAATTCGCCGAGGAGAAGTATTGGGCCTTATTGGGCCCTGCGGGAAAGAGAGAGGGGCTGCCTAGGGCAGGCCGCGCACCCCCCAAGGCCTAGTCCGAATTGGACTAGGGGGAGGGGCCGCACCCCTTCCTCCCTTCCCCTTCCTTCTCTCCTACTCCTACTAGGAAAGGAGGAGTCCTACTCCCGGTGGGAGTAGGACTCCCCCCTTGGGCGCGCCTCCTCCTCCTTGGCCGGCCCTCCCCTTGCTCCTTTATATACGGGGGCAGGGGGGCACCCCATGAGACACAAGTTGATCTACGGATCGTTCCTTAGCCGTGTGCGGTGCCCCCCTCCACCATATTCCACTTCGGTCATATCGTCGCGGAGCTTAGGCGAAGCCCTGCGCCGGTGAAGTCATATCGTCGCGGAGCTTAGGCGAAGCCCTGCGTCGGTGGAGCATCATCATCGTCACCACGCCGTCGTGCTGACGGAACTCATCCCGGAGCCCGGGGATCGTCATCGAGCTGAACGTGTGCAGAACTCGGAGGTGCCGTACGTTCGGTGCTTGGATCGGTCGGATCGTGAAGACGTACGACTACATCAACCGCGTTGTTATAACGCTTCCGCTTTCGGTCTACGAGGGTACGTGGACAGACACTCTCCCCTCTCGTTGCTATGCCATCACCATGGTCCTGTGTGTGCGTAGGAAATTTTTTGAAATTACTACGTTCCCCAACATCTCTCCCGCAAAGCTTTAAAGCTCTCAAAACCAGTTCAACATCCGGATCAAGGTAAATTTGTCCCTTACAAAGCTTTGAGGATCTCAATATCCGGTTTAAGAATTTCCGGTTCAAAAAGAATTAATCTCTCGCAAGTTCGAGATATCAGACAAATTAATGGTTACCAAAGAGAACTTGCTGCCATGACGCATGGTTCAAAACATGGGTATCCTGCCTTATGGTTTATCTTATTATGGTCATTTGGGGGCTTCCTGTTCAAACATAGGTCGTATTCGAATCAAAGAGAACATAGCTGTCGATACCCTTTTGATTAGCAAACTGCTGAACCTACTTGGGGGCTTCTTGATCGTATCCGAATCATAGATAAACCCCTTTGGGAATCGACGTGGATCATATTCGAATCAGTGTCGTTAAACAATTTTTAAGGTCATTTGGGGGCTTCCTGTTCAAACATAGGTCGTATTCGAACCAAAGAGAACATAGTTGTCGATACCCACTTTGATCGGCAACGCCAACGCCACTGGGGGCGATATGATCGTATTCGAATCTTAGCTTAACCCCTTTGGAACGGTTTACTGCTCGTATTCGAATCAGAAGCCTCAAAATTTTTATCTGTTTCTTATACAGTTTTTGTAATCACAAGTATTTGAGTTGTCACAAATATCATATGTGCCGGCTTTTACAGAATTGGGTTCTCACCCTCACTGTCCGGGTCACATAAACCGGCGGTATCATTCAAAGGATCATAGGGATCTTGTGATCTACTTGTGTGCAGGATAAGACTACATTTGGGTGGTCACCCGCCCTGGCTTTTGACGTTAAGTCGCCAGGGCATATGTTGTTTAAACTCTGTGTAGAATTTGCAGAACTATGACTTATATAAATGCTTAAGTCCAAATTCATCATTAAAATGGATGCTTCAAAATGATTATCCGTTCTGAATTTTCTCAAAGGCTATAAGCCGCCGGGTTATAAAAATTCTGGCTTACAATGGAGGCGTATTAAATCGCCATCGGTCAAGAGCCGTCGGGTATTTAAGCTCCGGATTTACTTGTCAACAGATAAGGTATTCAAAGTCGCTTTGGCGCAATGGCTATTATTTTCTCAATGGATATGGTTTATTCTACAATGGAAAGAATAGTCCCGAGTCGCTGCAGGCTTACGACCCGGCACTTGGGGGCTACATTATTCAGATTGGGATCATATCAAATATGCAGGTCCCATGTCACTGCCAGCATGCACCATGGCACTTGGGGGCTAATGCAAAGTCATTTTTTGCTCAACTTATTGAAGACCCGACTCATCACATTCTAAATGAGTTGGCCCTTGGGGGCTACCAATTGCTCATATCAAAATTCAAGGTACACAAGTATTAATCCATTATATTGAACGGTCCACTATTCAGTTGGTGGAGTATAAAGCTCTTAACCTTGTGGACGTGGGTTCAAGCCCCATGGTGGAGACTATATTATATGATGTTATTATCAATTATATACAAAGTCCCAGCTCAATATTATCTTATTAAGTCGGCCCTTGGGGGCTACACTGGTTGAAGTTTTCATGAGCATAAAGCAATTACAAGTCCCAGGTTGCTGCAAGCATGACAACCCGGCACTTGGGGGCTACATGTGTGGAATATTCAGTTTATATGATTGAGATGAATAGACCGGATTTCTTCAAGGTTGCAACATTTATTGGAGCAAGTCTTAAACCATCACTTTGTTCTGCTCAAGACTTGGGGGCTACAGGTAATATGGATCTAAGGGAGAAAAATCTTCAAATTATCAGTTTTGAGCAAATCAGGAGGATCAATTGCATAAACCGGTGTCAACAACAATTATGACCCGACATCGTCTGTTTTATAATCCGGCAGTTTTTGGTAACGATAAACCGGCAAGTTTTACATCTTCAAACCGACTGAATATCAGATGAGTATTTGAAGACCAAAATTATTTAACTCGACGCCTTGGAAGCCGACTCAAGTGGATTATTCTTCACAATATTTTTCTGTGAGAAACCAACATCAGCAAATTGAGTATGAAGCTAGCTTATTTGACCCGGATTTCCTAGATAAAGGAAATGACAATTGGACTTAAGGATAATCAGGTCCCGTCTCGGGAGAATATTTAACCCGGAGCACAAGGAATTAAGGATGATCAGGTGCTGGCGTACAAGAATTTTTAACCCGGAACACAATCTGTCAAAGTTGTTCTTGTGTTTGTTTTACAGGATCAGTTTAACATGGATAAATCCAAATTAAACTGGGGGCTAATGTCGGGGATATACCCCGCGGTATGACCCGGCCGGAAGTATGACCCGGCCGGACTTGGCGCTTCACCGATGACCTGCCGAAGGACTAGCGACTCACGGGTCTGGCGGCTCACTGGTCAGACGGCTCACGGATGACCCCGACGGCGGGTCACATAGAAGACTAGGCCCAAGGCCCAGTAGGCCGGCTCATATTATGGTGGGTTGGCTTAAGACAGAAGGCATGAGGAATATTTCCTTTACGAGGAAGCAAGACCCGTACTTGTATCCGACTTGTAATAGAGAATAAGTTAGTTCTAATCCTAATAGGACTCTACATGTAAGCCGCCCCTTCAACTTATATAAGGAGGGGCAGGGCTCCCCAAAGAGGGACAAGCAACAAGAAACAATATCTAGGGCTAGACACGAAGAGGAGAGTTGGCTTATGGCGACTCCATCGTGAGCATAATGAGACCCAGACACAAACAACATGTAGGGTTATTACCGGATGATGTTTCCCGGGGCCCGAAGCTGTCTAAACCTTTGTCTTGTGTCGCGTCTCTCGATTCCGATCAACCCCTCTCAAGCTACTACAAAGATGCGCTGGCCTCACGACTAAGTCCTTTTCACGAGGACATCTGCCGTGACAATTTCACGACTGATTGAGTTTTCCCTTTGAAGTTATCTTATCGGATTGAGTCTTTAAGGATTTGAGAACACTTGATGTATGTCTTGCCGTGCTTATCTGTGGTGACAATGGGATATCACGTGGTCCACTTGATGTATATTTTGGTGATCAACTTGCGGGTTCCGCCCATGAACCTATGCATAGGGGTTGGCACACGTTTTTGTCTTGACTCTCCAATAGAAACTTTGGGGACTCTTTGAAGTACTTTGTGTTGGTTGAATAGATGAATCTGAGATTGTGTGATGCATATCGTATAATCATGCCCACAGATACTTGAGGTGACAATGGAGTATCTAGGTGACATTAGGGTTTTGGTTTATTTGTGTCTTAAGATGTTATTCTAGTATGAACTCTATGATAGATTGAACAGAAAGAATAGCTTCATGTTATTTTACTATGGACTCTTGAATAGATAGAACAGAAAGGATAACTTTGAGGTGGTTTCGTACCCTACCATAATCTCTTCGTTTGTTCTCCGTTATTAGTGGCTTTGAAGTGACTCTTTGTTGCATGTTGAGGGATAGTTATATGATCTAATTATGTTATTATCGTTGAGAGAATTTGCACTAGTGAAAGTATGAACCTTAGGCCTTGTTTCCTAGCATTGCAATACCGTTTATGCTCACTTTTATCATTATTTACCGTGCTGTTTTTATAATTTCAGATTACAAAAACCTATATCTACCATCCATATTGCACTTGTATCACCATCTCTTCGCTGAACTAGTGCACCTATACAATTTACCATTGCATTGGGTGTGTTGGGGACACAAGAGACTCTTTGTTATTTGGTTGCAGGGTTGCTTGAGAGAGACCATCTTCATCCTACGTCTCCCACGGATTGATAAACCTTAGGTCATTCACTTGAGGAAAAGTTGCTACTGTCCTACAAACCTCTACACTTGGAGGCCCAACAACGTCTACAAGAAGAATGTTGTGTAGTAGATATCAGGCAGCACGAAGAAGGACTCCCTGGTTGAACTCGCCTCGGCCATCATCGACCCATACTACGAAAAGATGAAATAGGATGCCAACAGAACACGTCCCGTATGCTGGCACGGGGCCTGGATGCGGCAACTGGACGAACCTCACCTCAGGTTCACGGCCAAAAGCATGTACACATGCTACAAGATGCACAGGCGGATCGTTGACATGAGGAAGTGCCTCGTTAACCAAATCGATGAGGCCGGATCGAGCCACAAGCAGAGCAAGCGTCACAAGAAGTAGATGATGATCAGATGATCGTTTATCCTAGTTAATCATGCATGTAATATATAGTTACTTTGGTGTGTGAAATGTCATGTGTGTAATAGCCACCTATATAATTATGCATGTAATAGTTTACTTTGGTGTGTGCAAATGCCATGGTTGTAGTAGCCACCTATGTAAGTGGATGTTAAATTTGGTTATGCAACCATTCCTTATATATAGGTCCATACTCCTAGGAGTACATACTCCCATGACAAACCCGCTCTTTGCCAACGCACTACCGGATGGACGCATGCATGCCCGTTCAGTTGTTTCAATAAATTTAGTTAATTAACCACGATCAAAGTCTGCTTTGCATGGATAAGGCTGACTTATAAGATTGGTCTCGTGAAAGTAGGGATTTTTGGTGTGCATTGCTTGCCACCGGTGCTCATCGACGCGATCTCCGGTAGCATCGATTAGACTCGGCAGTGCATGCCTCATCCCGTGGCCGTCGGCATGTACAGATGGGATCGTAGCTGCGGTTGGACGCGCGAAGTATTTTTGATAATCCGCTGCATTATTTTCCTACTTATCTTGCTCGTTGCAGATCGCAATCAAGAAGTCATGTGGTCAGGCTGCTTGATAGCGGAGATGAGATGCGACATGCGGCGTCTCGACGAGAAGACTCTGCGTCATGCTGCTGCTGGTGGCGATGAGGACAACATGAGTGCGGCGACGGCTAGAAGATGATGGTGGACGATGATGGATGTGTTTTGCATGGGCTGGCGTGACAAGGCTTGATCATGAAGCGAGTTTCCATGCATGGCAGCTCGTCCGTGGTTCTTTGGATCTCAGATGGCTAGTGACCCAACTGGGCACATATTCTTTTTTTTATAGAGAGCATATACCTATTTCTTGTTTTAGCATCATATACTTGTTTGGATCTCAGATGCACAAAGTATATATTCGATAGAATCGATACAAAATCAATGCATGCCATCTATCATTTTCTTTTGATCTAAGATGGGGGTACTCCATTTTTTGCCAGGTATAATTGGATATACCTGAAAAATTGGTTGGAAAAGTGTATATGCATACGCTCCATTCTCAGTCGTGAGGCTGAAAAAAAGGTAATGCCACGAGGTTGCAAGCACTGTAGACTTGATCTATAAAAGCGGCCCTCCCCATACTCCTTTTTGTTGAGGTAGTATATACTTCCCATCCGATCGAAAAGAAGCATATACACCTTCTGATTGGAAGTGCATACCTGAATGTGGTATTCCAATATTTAATTGAGTTGAAATACTAAACCCACATTGAGCAAATGTCAATAATCCTTTGAAGATTATTTTTTACTTCAGGGTAGTGGCTGTATTCAGATGTCACTTCATGTGTTTTCCCTTAACCACTGGGATGGAGGAAGGACAAGAACGAAGAACATCATCACTATTATGATGGAATAATAAACTAGTTTTTCCAAGCTGTGTATAGTGTTCATTGCTTCAGGATATATGTACTAACTATCTGGATGTATTTACATACTATACTGGTTTCTAGTACTATATATAAACGTACTCATTCGTTTTGTGAGTATGCTACTTTTTTAATGAACATACTTGTGCTTCTGAACGTGCCTCCGTTTTTTTTATTGCAGGGTAACGTGCCACTGTTTTAGGTGAACGTACTACTTCTTTTGTTATGATAATGTTGCATCCACGTTCCCATAAAAATTGATGTACATACTTCCTTGTAATGCTATGGAGTGTATACTTTCTCACAAAAAAAGATGCAGTATATACTTCCTCACAAAAAGATACTCCTAATTTGTAGTACTTGTACTTCATAAGAAAAATGTAGTATATACTTCTCCATACAAAAAATGTAGTATGTACTTGAAGAAAAGTGGTATACTTTTTTACTCAAGTAATATATACTTGCTATATAAAAAAGTAGTATATACTCTTCCCTCAAGAAAAAGTAGTATATACTCACATAAAAAATAAAGTATACACTTCACGAAAAAAGTAGTTTATATTCTCTCCTAAAAAGTGAGTATTACTTTCCTCATAAAAGATTTTGGACTCTTATATGATCAGAAGAGAGGATGCATACCCCATCATGCCGCTAACAACCTCATAAGCCTACTGGCCAGAGATTAGACATTTCGTTCCTTCCTTTTAGGAAGTATAGGTACGCATGCAGTGGTTTTCTTTCACTAGTTAGCTCGGTTTGTTAGATGCAGCCACGTCAGGCCTATTAACCCTTGCCCATAAGGATGGGAGTATGTACTCCCGGGAGTACGGAAGAGGTGTCCTATATATATATATATATATATATATATTGTTATTCTGTATGCAATCCCATAGCACAACACACATGTCTTATTAGCAGCAAACGACTGTGTTATTATCGGTTTTCGCACATATTTCTGATTACAGACATGTTTGCCATGTATTACACACATCCTGTTAAATTGAATTGTTTCTGTTCTCTTGTCTCAATGCAAAAAGTTCATCCGAGTGAACCGCATGTCATACATCGCACACCTTGATCTGGCTGACCGTTTCTTTTGTGTTGCCTACTCACAAAAACAGTTCATCTAAGTGAACCTTATGCTCTATATCGCACACACCTTCATCTGGCTGCCCGTTTCTTTTGTTCCTCCTCATTGCAAACGGTTAATTGAACTAAACCGTATGCCCTGCATCACACATGCAACTAAAATCTAAATCGTGCTTGATGCATTCGTCATCGCAAATGTTTTGCATCTTTTTTGACGGTTTTTTACACCACTGTTTGGGATTATTGCATTGCACACAGTTTTGTCGAAGGATCTTTGATCGTAGTGTCGCGTTAGCAGCATCCTGCAGTAGTGTACAGAGCATTGTAGACATAAAAATTTGCAAAATACATACAAATCTGAATGTGACAGACCCGTTGACTAAACTTCTCTGACAAGCAAAACATGATCACCCCTTCGTACTCTTTGGGTGTTAATCACATGGCGATGTGAACTAGATTATTACTCTAGTAAACTCTTTGGGTGTTGGTCACATGGCGATGTGAACTATGGATGTTAATCACATGGCGATGTGAACTAGATTATTGACTCTAGTGCAAGTGGGAGACTGAAGGAAATATGCCCTAGAGGCAATAATAAAGTTGTTGTTTTATATTTTCTTATTCATGATAAAGGTTTATTATTCATGCTAGAATTGTATTGATCGGAAACTTAAATACATGTGTGAATACATAAACAAATACCGTGTCCCTAGTAAGCCTCTACTAGACTAGCTCGTTGATCAAAGATGGTTAAGGTTTCCTAACCATAGACATGTGTTGTCATTTGATGACGGAATCACATCATTAGGAGAATGATGTGATGGACAAGGCCCATTCGTTATCTTAGCATAATGACCGTTCAGTTTTATGCTACTGATTTCTTCATGTCAAATACGTATTCCTTCGACTATGAGATTATGCAACTCGCAAATACCGAAGGAATACCTTGTGTCCTATCAAACATCACAAGGTAACTGGGTGATCATAAAGATGCTCTACATGTATCTCTGAAGGTGTTTGTTGAGTTGGCATAGATCGAGATTAGGATTTATCATTCCGAGTATCGGGGAGGTATCTCTGGGCCCTCTCGGTAATACACATCATATGCTTTCAACCAAATGACTAAGGAGTTGGTCATGAGGTGATGTATTACGGAACGAGTAAATAGACTTGCCAGTAACGAGATTGAACTAGGTATAGAGATACCGATGATCGAATCTCGGGCAAGTAACATACCGATGGACAAAGGGAATTACGTATGTTGTCATAACGGTTCGACCGATAAAGATCTTCATAGAATATGTAGGAGCCAATATGGGCATCCAGGTTCCGCTATTGGTTATTGATCAGAGAGGTGTCTCGGTCATGTCTACATAGTTCTCGAACCCGTAGGGTCAGCACGCTTAACGTTCGTTGACGATATAGTGTTATATGAGTTATATGATTTGGTGACCGAATGTTGTTCGGAGCCCGATGAGATCACAGACATGACGAGGAGTGTCTCGAAACGGTCGAGAGGTAAAGATTGATATATAGTACGATGGTATTTGGACACCAGAAGTGTTTCGAGACGTACCGGGAAGGAATCGGGTCACCGGAAAGGGTTCCGGGCAACCCCCGGCAGGTTATGGGCCCTATGGGCCAAAGGAGGGGACATACCAGCCCACAAGGGGGCTGGTGCACCTCCTCCCTTATTTGGCCAGCCCTACGAAAGGAAAAAGGAGAGGGCTAGGCCCTCCTGCCTTTCCCTCTCATGGGAGAAAGGAAGGGGGGCGTCACCCTCCTCTGCCTTCCTCCCGCACCTATATAAGGCAGGGGGCGCGGCTTGGGAGAGACCCCAAGTAGGATTCCTCCTACTTGGGTGCCCCTTTGGCTGCTCCTCCCTTCCTCCCACCTATATATATGTGTGGGAGGGGGCGCCTAGCACACAACAGACAATTGCCTAGCCGTGTGCGGCGCCTCCTCCACCGTTTACACCCCCGGTCATATTTTCGTAGTGCTTAGGCGAAGCCCTTCGGAGATCACTTCACCATCGCCATCACCACGCCGTCGTGCTGCTGGAACTCATCTACTACCTCGCCTTCTTGCTGGATCAAGAAGGCGGAGGATGTCACCGAGCTGAACGCGGAGGTGTCGTACGTTCGGTACTAGATCGGTTGAATCACAAAGAAAGTTCGACTACATCAACCGCGTTGTGAAACGCTTCCGCTTACGATCTACGAGGGTACATAGACACACTCTCCCCTCTCGTTGCTATGCATATCCTTGATAGATCTTGCGTGTGCGTAGATTTTTTTTGTTTTCCATGCAACGTTTGCCAACACTACGATCTGCAAAGCAAGTCGCCACCCCGTAGAAGAAAATGCTGATAAGGGCCCGTAAGCTCTAAAGGCCATGAACGCTGGTCGAATCCAGACAAATCCACCAAAAACCTATACCGACCAGATGCCAGAAGACCCATCGAAGGCACGACTCCACATGCCCTCAACATGTGATAAGCATACCAATGGAGGAGAAAAAGAGCGGGGAGAACATTTTTTCTACACGGGAATAGCGTCGCCACCTCGCATGCACGACTGGCCTGGGCCAGAGATCAAGCTCTCCTACGTGTAGGACCATGCACCAACTCCCCTCCGATGAACTAGCCAGGCGAGGCCGCCGTTGAAGATTGTCGCGCTAGATCACGAACGTCGAGCACCGTCTGATGAAGATTGCACTCGATAGGGTGTGCGTGTGTGCGTTCATAGGGATGAGTGTATGCGCGTGTATATGAGCGTTTATGTCTGTACTGATGCTTAAAAAAATAATCTTTTGAAGGATCGATTTTGTTTTTTACCCAGAGTATTAGGAAATTTTTTCTTCCCGAAGATTTTGTATTCGGAATGTACTAGAACTTAAAATTGTTTGTTGTAATAGAAATTCAGTTTTTTAATTCTTTTTTATCTGTGTGGGGGAAGCAGAGAGCCGTCAGCGATTTGCTCCGCTGCATCGCGTGCGCCCTGTCCAATGGAGGAACCGACGGCGGCCGGCCCCGACTGGTCCAAGCTGCCGCGAGACGTCCTCACCACCGTCCTCGGCGACCTCGAGTTCCCGGATCTCTTCCGCGCCGCCGACGTCTGCACCGCCTGGCGCGCCACCGCCCGCGCCCTCCGCCTCCTCGGGATCTACCGCCGCCCCCAAACCCCCTGCCTCCTCTACACCACCGCCGCCGCCGGCCCCAACGCCGCCGAGCTCTTCAGCCTCGCCGACAAGAAGGCCTACAGGGCGCGCCTCCCGGACCCTCCCATCGGGGAGCGCAACATCGTCGGCTCCTCGCACGGGTGGCTCGTCACCGCCGACGCCCGCTCCGAGCTCCACCTCCTCAACCCCGCCACCGGCGAGCAGGTCGCGCTCCCCTCCGTCGCCACCATCGAGCAGGTGACCCCCGTCTTCGACCGCGACGGCAACCTAGAAAGGTACGACCTTTCTCTCCACGGCGACGAGCCGCAGCCCTATGGGGTGGACGAGCTCCGGGGAGTTCTGTATCTCAAGGTTGTGCTGTCCGGCGATCCCGCGTTGGGGGATTGCACTGCCATGGTGATTCACAATCCCTATAGGTATCTCTCGTTCGCGAGGGTCGGCGATGACAAGTGGCACTGGATCCCCTCGGCACCCGGTGAACCACCGCACTACTCCGACTGCATATTTGGCGATGACGGTGCGCTCTACGCGATGAATCTCCTCGGAGGGATCCATCGCTACGCCATTGAAGGTTCTCGTGCCACCCGAGATATGATTTTCAAGGACACTTCGCCATTCGAGGCATATAATATGTACATATCCAAGACGTCGTCTGGCAGCGTGCTGCAAATATGGAGGTACAAGAGGGAGACAAGTGGTGAGCAAGAAGCGATGCATACAGTTGGTGTTGAGATATACAGGGCTGACCTTGAAAAGCAGCAGACAGTTCGTGTGCGGAATTTGGGGGATGACGCGTTGTTCATCGGGCACAACTACACTTGTTGCCTTTCCACAAAGGACTACCCAAGGCTGCTGCGGAACCATGTCTACTTCACTGATGACGACGAGTACTGGCTGATGGATGCGAAAGACAATCGTCGGGATATTGGAACGTTAAATTTGGAGGGTTTAATTGCCAATGATGTGGTGTCTCCCCAACCATGGTTGAATTGGCCAGTTCCTATATGGATCGCTCCAAATTTTAATAAGATCCACAAATAGCTAGGTATGATTCTTGCACATACTAATTAGTTCATATTTACCTTTCCTTGGTTTTTCTAATCGATGTGTAAGCTGATATGGTTTGATTTCCCGATTGTTTGTTTCTGAGTATCTGTTAGTTATTTTGCAACATTCTCACAGTATGTTAAAGATATGACACATTGACAGGGTGTTTCATTGATACCATATACACAGAAAAATGCACCTGTGATTTAAGAAGGGGGCGGTGGATTTTTTTAATCCGTTGCCCCTGTTGATAGCCAGCACTTTTTTTGAGTATCTGTTCGGTGGTAAGCCATCATGTTTGCGATGTTCAGCACAAATCTCTGTTTATACAAATACTCGGTTTTATGTTGAATTGACTGCTCAACATTTCCATAATGTGTAGTGTCAAAAAACGTCTTATATTATGGGACCGAGGGAGTACAAAGTAATACAGTACAACTTTTAATTGCAAGGACTTGACAGAAGTTTTCTCTGTCGCTATTCTATTGACATCCACTTGAAGTAGGACATTATTTGCCACTCAGTTTTTACCCTCACTATATAATGAGGCGCATAATTCGCGTACACCTATACAGTACACTCTCCTTTTGCTTCACACGAAATGATATTTTATATGTTATACTTACCGCTGATTGTTCCAAACTGACAGGTTTCCAGTATAAGGATGTTATGGGAAGGGAATGCTCTTGCTTCTCATCAATAATTTACTCCTGGAGATATCCGTTGAGCTGTTGTTTTTGTTAGGGCAAGCAAGCAGAAAGAATTAATTTATCTGGTGGTCGGCCTGGCAAGGATTTAGGAAAATGTTCCCCAGGGGAAGGAGAAAAGAATGTTTATGTTGGCTGAAATCGAAGTTGCTCTGGGAAGAAGACAGGATATCAGTGGGAAGAGAGTGCTCTTGCTTGTCATCAATAATTTACTCCGGAATTCTTCTTGCATTTCTATTAGCTTAAACCGAAGCCTGGTCTATGGGCTTAACCTGCTGGATGGAAGCGTCTTAAATCTTTTAATTCACTGTGACATGTCCATGTTGATTACAGTGGCAGCAGCCTCTTATGGTCCACATGCAACAAGGTCAGGATTAAATTGTTCAAACACATGAAACTTTCAGTGGCATTTTAACTTGCTAGAAATGCCTGCTCCGCTGCGCCCTTTCCTGTGGCATTGAGAAGATTCATGAGGATTTTACCTTCTTATTTCATTGTTTTATGATGTTTTCCGCATAAGGATGAGAAACATGATTGTTCTGCAAAGCCGAGGCAGATTGACATCTTTGCCGCCCTTCAACTCCAGGAGCTTCTTCATTTGTAGAGATATCAAAAACTCAGTTTGACACATACGCATCTCACTAAAACGGATTTAAAATCCTGCTGTACTCCTAACCATTGCAGATGGGACAATTGTATTTACCTTGACACTGTAGATTGAAATCCCACTAAAACTTACTTCTAGGCCTTGGATGTGACCAAGTATGTGACAACTCTAATTATGTGGGACAACTGTAATAACACACCTTCCTTTTTTTTCGCGCGGAAGTTTACCGGGTGAGAAAGTTCTCACTTCTCCATTTCGGACTTGGTACTTGCGATGTAAGCACATAATTTAGTCATTACTTGGAAATAATGAAATTTAAAACATAGAGAAAGTGTTAACATCTATCATCTTGTGCACAATCGGCTGCCTCGACTTACGTCTAAACTACTCCCTAGCTTGAAAAATGATCTTATATTATGGGGGCGGAGGGAGTAGCTTCTATTAGATGGAACGGATTCAGATTAGTTCCGCGCGCTAATTCAATATGTATTACTTGCAACTGCCTTATGATGTCATAGGATTCCCTCCCGCATCGAATTCTCACTTTTTGTTGTGGTAGTACATGGCACGATCAGGGCCAACAATTTCCCGATATTGGAGGTAGATCATATTAGTAGATTGTGTGCATACCAGGTGGATGTGTGTGCCCTAGACTGCAGACGATCTAGCCAATACTTTGAGGCTTTCAACCATAGAATCAAAATATTCAGGGTTGGTCAAATTCTTTTATTTCAATCATGGTGGAAGATCGTACTCCCTCTGTTTTTATTTAATCCGCCTATTAGTTTTGGTCAAAGTCAAGATTTGTAAACTTTGACAAAGTTTATAAACAAAAACATGAACATATACAATAACAAATCAATACCATTAGATTTATTATTGAATGCACTTTCACATCATATATATTTGTTATATTAAGTGTTTATATTGTTTTCTATAAACTTGGTCAAACTTTACGAAGTTTGACTTCAGTGAACTCTAATATGCAGAGTAAATAAAAACGGAGGGAGTACATACATATGATCCACTCACGTTCAATTGATTCTGTTTTCGCCGCTGTTGCTCGTAGCCGCCTATTTCTTAGTTTACTGACTATATATCTCATATAGTTAGTAATTGCATCAAAGCTTCATAACCATGTCCAATCAAGGGCCAAGATTCAAGTGATGGTGCCATGGTGTTGGTTTATCTGGTGCCACATTGTTTCTTATTGCCGAATGACGAAATTTCAGGTTTCCTACCCACTCTTCTTCTGTGGGATGTTCATCACCGTGGACGGCTTCAACAAGACCGGCAGTCCGAGCATATTCTGGGAGTTCATGGAGCCCTATGCGCGGATCAACACGCTGACCGGGGTGGTCATCCTCACCCTGGTTATCCTACTCCTCTCCAATGTGGCGTCGAATGTACCGACTTGTCAGTTCCTCTCCCCCTCCCCCCTCCCCCCTCATTGCCTGAAATATATACATGCTCCGTTTACCGTAATATATGGAAATTAGAGTGAATTTCATCTAATTTTGTGCAAATTTCATTAATTATTCCGAACTGCAATTAACCAGACTAATGGCACGTTTCATTTTTGGATCAGTTGTGCAATTATTTCTGTAGAAAGGTGAAACCCGCGGCCTCTGCAAGGCATCGGGGGCTGCTGATACTTCGAATAGCGTGAAGCCCCGCATTCCTGATGTCGCGACCTCGCATGCTATGGAGCCGGTGGTATATAGGTCTTATGTGCAGCATCTTATTGATTTAGGTCACATTATAATTTACCATGTTTCTAAGGTTTTAGGTTAGGGATTTATTTTAGGGTTCATACTTCACCAATGTTTAGGAAGTCTTGCATAGGCTCATATTATATGTAAAGAAGCCCTCACTATTTATTTTATGAAAAAAATGTCTTTCTCTTCTCTCTCTTTTTAATTCAATATTAGTTTACATGATATGCTTAACCAAAGGTTGATATTATCTTGCATGCAGAACCTTTCCCGGCATAACTCAGATATAGGTCGTCACCCCGCCTAGACTGGAATTTCACACAATGTGGTTGAGAGCTTGGAGTGTGAAAATTAGACCTGATTCTTCCGGCGGCTCTCACGCGATGAAGAGACACATCAATTGTATCAATCCATCTCAGGTTAGAACTAGCAAGCGTTTGTACTCCTTTTTTTTCCTTCAGAAATACTAAAAATCCGACATCAATTTTTTAAGTATGACAAATAAAATGTTTTTATGGCAAATTGTGTTGTTATGAGGATGACAATTTCATTTAGGCGTTGTTTGGATAGTGAATTTTATCCATGGGTATATATAGTACGAGTTTTTAGCTGAATTTTCGCAAAACCAGTTTTACAATAATTTTTTATGGTTAACGAGTTTATAGGAAACTTTGTTTGGGTTAGCAAAAAGTAGAGCCGGGCTGGTACAGTTCATTGTTTGGATAGCCAACTCTTATTTTCCTGAAACTCGAGGAGACCTTGGGGAGACTGGATATATCTGAGGAAGA
>LR880968.1:9351683-9371035 GCA_904067115.1 Aegilops sharonensis | reverse complement strand
GGAGCTACCGCCGGGACTGAATGACACTTCTATTACTCTCATCCCAAAGGTTAGACACCCTCAATCAATCTCGCAGTACCGTCCTATTGCATTGTGCCCGGTCTTGTACAAGATTGCAGCAAAGGTGATTGAGGGAGTCCTGGATTAGGGGGTGTTCGGATAGCCGGACTATAGCCTTTGGCCGGACTCCTGGACTATGAAGATACAAGATTGAAGACTTCGTCCCGTGTCCGGATGGGACTTTCCTTGGCGTGGAAGGCAAGCTTGGCGATACGGATATGTAGATCTCCTACCATTGTAACCGACTCTGTGTAACCCTAACCCTCTTCGGTGCCTATATAAACCGGAGGGTTTTAGTCCGTAGGACGAACAACAATCATACCATAGGCTAGCTTCTAGAGTTTAGCCTCTCTGATCTCGTGGTAGATCTACTCTTGTACTACCCATATCATCAATATTAATCAAGCAGAAGTAGGGTTTTACCTCCATCGAGAGGGCCCGAACCTGGGTAAAAACATCGTGTCCCTTGTCTCCTGTTACCATCCGCCTAGACGCACAGTTCGGGACCCCCTACCCGAGATCCGCCGATTTTGACACCGACATTGGTGCTTTCATTGAGAGTTCCTCTGTGTCGTCATCTTTAGGTCCGATGGCTCCTCCGATCATCAACAACGATGCGCTCCAGGGTGAGACTTTTCTCCCCGGACAGATCTTCGTATTCGGCGGCTTTGCACTGCGGGCCAATTCGCTTGGCCATCTGGAGCAGATTGAAAGCTACGCCCCTGGCCACCAGGTCAGATTTGGAAGTTTGAACTACACGGCGGACGTCCGCGGAGACTTGATCTTTGACGGGTTCGAGCCACAGCCAAGCGCGCCGCACTGTCACGAGGGGCATGATCTAGCGCTGCCGCCGAACAGTGTCTTGGAGGCCGCACCAGTGTCCTCTCCGACCTTTAGCTCGGAGCCGACTGCGCCGATCGAGGACAGGTGGATGGACACCGCCTCGGGGGCTGCGATCTCTATGGCGATTGAGCCGTACACCTACCCCGTCCTTTGCGAAGCTCGTGACTCCAAGGTGCCGGACTCCGAGCCTTCCGCGCCCCCGCCAATCGAACCCGATTGGGCGCCGATCATGGAATTCACCGCCGCGGACATCTTTCAGCACTCGCCCTTTGGCGACATCCTGAATTCACTAAAGTCTCTCTCTTTATCAGGAGAGCCCTAGCCGGATTATGGTCAGGAAGGTTGGGATGCGGACGACGAAGCAATTCAAAACCCACCCACCACCCACTTCGTAGCCACTTTCGATGATTTAACCGACATGCTCGACTTCGACTCCGAAGACATCGACGGTATGGACGACGATGCAGGAGACGACCAAGAACCAGCGCCCACAGGGCACTGGAAGGCCACCTCGTCATACGACATATACATGGTGGACATCCCAAAAGACGGGAATGGCGATGGAACAACGGAGGATGACCCCTCCAAGAAATAGCCTAAGCGCCGGCGTCAGCGGCGCCGCTCTAAATCCCGCCACAGCAAAAACGGTGATTCCGGCACGGGAGACAATAACACCCCGGACAGTGCCGAAGACAACCCCCTCCAGCAGGATTCAGCGCAGGAGGATGGAGAAGCCAGCCCTCATGAGAGAGTGGCAGATAGAGAGGTAGAGGACGATAATTACATGCCTCCCTTCAAAGATGAGGCAAGCCTCGACGACGACGAATTCGTCGTGCCCGAGGATCCCATCGAACAAGAGCATTTCAAACGCAGGCTTATGGCCACGGCAAGCAGCCTCAAGAAAAAGCAGCAACAGCTTAGAGCTGACCAAGACTTGCTAGCTGATAGATGGACTGAAGTCCCTGCGGTCGAAGAGTATGAACTCGAGCGCCCCTCCAAGAGCTACCCAAAACGCAGGCTGCTACCCCGATTAGAGGAGGAAGCACCCAAACCTACATCACCAGTGCATGATATGGCTGACCGGCCACCTCGTGGCCGCGACAGAGTGGCCTCTCGGCCATCAACTCAAGGCGCACCCCGGCGCCGCTCAAAAAATACAAAGGCGAGGGGAAATGCGCCAGACCTGCGAGATATATTGGAGGACAAGGCAAGGCAGACAAGATCGATCTACGGATCGCGTGGGCGCCCCACGACACGTGACGATAACCGTCACGCCGTATATGGCAACTCCGGCCGGGCCAAACACAGTAGACAAAGCTCATTTGAGCTGCGTCGTGATATAGCCCAATACAGAGGCGCCGCACACCCACTATGCTTCACAGATGAAGTGATGGATCATCAAATCCCTGAGGGTTTCAAACCCGTAAACATTGAATCATACGATGGCACAACAGATCCTGCGGTTTGGATCGAGAACTATCTCCTTCACATCCACATGGCCCGCGGTGATGATCTACACGCCTCAAATACCTCCCACTCAAGCTTAAAGGACCAGCCCGACATTGGCTTAACAGCTTGCCAGCAGAATCAATTGGTTGTTGGGAAGACCTGGAAGCCGCATTCCTCGACAATTTCCAGGGCACATACGTGCGACCACCAGACGCCGATGACCTAAGTCACATAATCCAGCAGCCAGAGGAATCGGCCAGACAATTCTGGACACGGTTCCTAACCAAGAAAAATCAAATCGTCGACTGTCCGGATGCAGAGGCCCTTGCAGCCTTCAAACACAACATCCGCGACGAGTGGCTTGCCCGACACCTAGGACAGGAAAAGCCGAAATCCATGGCAGCCCTCACAACACTCATGACCCTCTTTTGCACGGGAGAAGACAGCTGGCTAGCTCGTAGTAACAACATGACCAAGAGCCCTGGTAATTCGGATACCAAGGACAGCAATGGCAGGTCGGGTCGCAACAAGCACAAGCGTCACATTAACGGCGATAATGCTGAGGATACGACAGTCAATGCCGGATTCAGAGGCTCTAAACCCGGTCCACGGAAAAAGCCATTTAAAAGAAATACTCCAGGCCGTCCAATTTGGACCAAATACTCGATCGCTCGTGCCAGATACACGGCACCCCAGAAAAACCAGCCAATCACACCAACAGGATTGTTGGGTGTTCAAGCAGGCAGGCAAGTTAAATGCCGAAAACAATTACAAGGGGCTGCATAGTGATGACGAGGAGGAGCCCCGGCCGCCGAACAATAGAGGACAGAAGGGCTTCCCCCCGCAAGTGCGGACGGTGAACATGATATACGCAACCCACATACCCAAAAGGGAGCGGAAGCGTGCACTAAGGGACGTATACGCGATGGAGCCAGTCGCCCCAAAGTTCAACCCGTGGTCTTCCTGCCCGATCACTTTTGATCGAAGGGACCACCCCACTAGCATCCACCATGGCGGATTCGCCGCATTGGTTCTAGACCCAATCATTGACGGATTTCATCTCACTAGAGTCCTAATGGACGGCGCCAGTAGCCTGAACCTGCTTTATCAGGACACAGTGCACAAAATGGGCATAGACCCATCAAGGATTAAACCCACGAAGATGACCTTTAAAGGCGTCATACCAGGTGTAGAGGCCAACTGTACAGGCTCAGTTACACTTGAAGTGGTCTTCGGATCCCCGGATAACTTCTGAAGCGAGGAGTTAATCTTCGACATAGTCCCGTTCCGTAGCGGCTATCACGCACTGCTCGGACGAACCGCCTTTGCAAAGTTCAATGCGGTGCCACACTACGCATATCTCAAGCTCAAGATGCCAGGTCCTCGAGGAGTCATTACGGTCAATGGAAACACCGAACGCTCTCTCCGGGCGGAGGAGCATACGGCGGCCCTCGCGGCGGAAGTACAAAGCAGCCTCCTAAGGCAATTCCCGAGCCCGGCTATTAAACATCTGGACACCGTCAAGCGCGCCCAGAGTAACCTACAATAAGACAGCCTGGCATGTTCCGAGCACGCATAGCAATGCGGCCCAAAGCCCCAGCCCTCGCGAAATTGCGAAACCAGTATTACATGTACATAATTACGCTCTAAAATACCATGGGCATAGGGGAAGGGGCACGACCACGGCATGCCCAGAATGCGGCTCAACCGCACCAGGGGCTCCCGATTGTGTCATTCTTTTCTTTTCTTTTTTTTTACTTTCAGGACTCCGTTCTCACGAAGCCCTGTCCGGCAGTAGAATCGCCGAACACACGATGCAACAGCCAGGGAAGCAGAAAGCTACGTCGAGTGTCCAGGTGGTCTCTATTACGAGCAGTATACCTGTTTTACACACCATCCCGCAGCTTACCCCTGGAGGGGGACATGTTAAAAAGTCCCGTCCCTTGCTTATCGCACTATTTGTATCGTTCTGCTCTTACTGCAGCCCTTTTGAATAAACAATACATAGCTTCTGCCTATTATTGAATTCCTTTTTTTCTCTATATATATGTTCATTTATGACATTGTGCAACCGTACACTTAGGTACGGGCAATACACCAGGGGCTTAAGTACCCCACAACATGGTGTGATAAGTCCGAACACTTTCACAAGTGCGGCACCCCGAACTTATAGCATTATATGCATCGGCTCCGAATCATGTCTTGGGTCAATAGTTGGGTTTGCCCGGCTCCCATATTTTGGTACCTTACGTTCCGTTATATCGGTTAAGGTAGCGCTGGGAGAACCACTGCGATTGTGCCCCGGTTGAGCTGGGTTAAGCACCTCAGTGGAGAAAGCTAAAACTGACCGTCATGATAGGCGTGAGCCGGTCGCTGTTCGAGAGGTTTTCGAGTCCCTAAAGACTTATGCCGCTTAGAGCGAGGAGTCGGCATTGTCCGGCCTAGGCGTGGATAGCGCCCCGAACTCGGTCTTCCGAATACTAGGGGCTTCGCCGAAATTTAAAATTATAGAATTCTATGGCTAAGTGAGAGTGTTCAAGCATTATAGTCCGGTTGCCTTGTTCGTTGCGTTGAGCGCCTCCCTCGAAGGACCCAAGAATGGGAACAAGGGCGCTCAAGTTTATCCCGAACACTCCAGCACTCGTGGCATGGGGGCTGAAGCCGACGACTCGCCATCTCTCAAATTTAATGCACGGCCGCACAGAAGGTAATATTTTAAATTCAAAAGTGTTGCTTAGCGCATATGAAACAAGTTTTCAGCGTACATGATAACAAATGCGAGTCTACTCAAATATTACATCTTTGGAACATTCATCCGCTATAAGGCGAGCACCCTTCAGGACGCCCTCATAATACATTTTAGACTTGCGATGCTCCTTGCGTGGTGGTGACCCGTCCGTCACAAGCTTCTCAGCGTCCATCTTGCCCCAGTGCACCTTAGCAAGGGCAAGGGCCCTACGGGCACCTTCGATGCAGACGGAGCGCTTGATGACTTCGTGTACCGTGTCTTCACCATGGCCCAGGCCTCCCTGGCGCCTTGACGACAGGCCTATATCTTCCATAGTCGGAGGCGCCGTCGTGCTTCCTGAAGCTTCTCTGCAAGCTCTCCAAGGCCTTCGGGCAGGGAGATAGATGGCCACAAGGCCTGGGCGACGCCTTTCATCACCTGCCGAACTCGTTCGTGCAGTTGCAATAGCTTGGGAAGAAGGTCACCCGTAGAACCGGGCATTTCCTCTTCAGGACGACCCCTGAGCATACCTACAGACATAACTATGTTAATTGACTTCCTCGCCGAACTCTTTTTCAAAGTTCGCTCAAGCACTTACTATAAATGTCGCGACGAAGTCGCCGATTCTCCTTCATGGAGTCAGACAGCTGGGCGCGAACATCCTTTAGTTCCTCACCCAGCTGGGTGTTGGCATCTTGGAGATTATTTTTCTCTTGCCTCACCCTTGTAAGCACATTCTCCCCGGCCTTCAACTGGCGCAAGAGCTGTTGCTTATCCGGATCTAGTCCGGCGCCATCTGCAATATTATTGTCAGATTTACACACACGCCGCACTTCACAAACTATTTATCTTTTGAAGCATATATTACCAGAGGGGGTTTCTGTGGCTCCTCCTGTAGCGGCTAGTGCGGCCTCAAGTTGGGCCTTGCATTCTTCAAGCTCCTGGGACAGTCGGGTATTCTTTTTTGTAAGATCCTGCATAACAAATGATCCTTAAATCAGTTATTCTAACTATTTTAAGTCTCGGGGGCTACTGGCATATATAACTGTCAAATTTCCTCACCCGTATGTTCTTTACATACTGCTCTGTGGCTCTGGCTAGACCATATTGAGCGGCACGGAGGTGCGCATCTCCCGAATTGAAGACATTCAATGCCTCTTGGGAGAAACATGCGTCACGAAGAACTGTCCGGCGGCGCCTGTGATTCATGGCGCTCTCCACCTCGGAGTTGGTGGCGGATAATCTGTCGGCATCCTCTGTCGGAGGAGCATCTGACGCACGCCTCATGCTCGCCTCCGCTTCTGGACTCGGCTTTGGAGCCTGGCTGGCGGAGGCTCGATTGGCAACCTCTCCGAACACAGTCCGGCGAGCGCTCTTTTTCCTGAAAAGAGTACCAGCGTTACTACGCCTTCTAGGAATCAATCCTGGGAATATGGTGACGCACCATACCGTTGCGGCGGCGTTTCGATCCGGACCGCACTTCTTTTTAGCCTGCGGGGCCGTGCTGCCCCTTGTTGGCTAGCCGCCGCGGGCTCGGCCTCCTACCTCGACGGCACCCCCTGCGAGACACTATTGGTATACGGAGATAAAAAATGAGCACAGATGGGTCATTATCAGAGTATTGGGACCTCGGTCTCAGTTACCTGCGAGGCTGGAAGTATTCCGGGGTAATCGGCCGTAATGGCAACCAAGGCATTATCGATGCTCAGTTGGTGAAATACCCCATCAATCAGCTCCACCAATATATCCGGATCCTCTTGGGAGGCCGGATCGAGGAGCCTTTCTGGATCCTCGGGTTGTGGAGGCGGGCTGTTTATGTCTTTTACAGCCTGGCGCAGTTCCTGCGTCAAAAACACTAAATGAGATACCTAACCATGGGAATACGGATCGGATGTGCAAAAAAGAAATGTCCGCTTACCCAGCTTCGAGGGTTGTTCATAGAAAATCCGTTAAATGGACTGACGCGAAGAAAATCTTCCTCTTCTCCCTTGTACAGCGCGGACAAGGTCTTCACCAGATCGGCGACCGATCCCGGCCCCTTACGGCCATGACGGGTGGCATCATCCTCCCCGTTGAAATCCCACATGGGGTGGCCCCTATACTGGAGCGGCTGCACCCCCCGCATAATGCATGTGGCCATGACACCAATCATGGTCAGTCCGGAATGAGCTAACAATCTTATTCGGCTCATCAAGTAAAGGATGTCCTTGTCGTCTTCCCTCTGGGAGCTCCGCGGGCGCCAACTCAGGCGTTTCTTCAAAGGAGCATTGCTGAACTCTGGGAGACCGATCCGAACAGGATCCGGCAGCGGGACGTCTTCTATATAAAACCATTCCGAAGGCCAGTCTTTGGACGTCTTCTTCGGGATTCCGGATAGATATCTGGTCCCGGCGATGCGCCACAGCTCGGCTCCGCCCACTTGATATATTGACCCCTCATGAGAACGGGGTACAAGGCAGAATAATCTCTTCCACAGCGCAAAATGAGTCTCGACGCCCAAGAACAGTTCGCAAAGGGCCACGAAGCCCGCGATGTGCAAAATGGAGGCAGGCGTAAGGTGGTGCAACTGGAGGCCGTAGAACTCCAAGAGCCCCCGGAGAAACGGATGAATTGGAAATCTGAGTCCTCTTACTAGATAAGAGATAAAGCATACCCGCTCTCCTTTGGAGGGATCGGGGACACTCTCCGCTTGCTTTCCGCCCTTATAGGTGGCGAGTCCGGCTCGAACCGGAACCATGAAGGCCGGGGGAAGAAATCCCTTTGTTTGGAGTGTCACTAGCTCGCTATGCGGGACTGAGCATCTATTCCAATCTCCAGGCTGAGGGCTGGGAGCACGAGAGGAGGAGCCGCGTCGACTGTCCATGATGGAATGGATTTTTGTCAGAGGCGCTCCGATGAAAGCTCGCGGAGGGGGAATGGTGTGACTCGGATCTAGATCCTCGTCCCTTTTATAGGCGGCTCATTTGCGCAGCTAGGGGGATAAGTGTAAAAATACCCTGGCTTTTCGCATTCATTCAAACACGTGGAAGATGGCCATTATTGGGCGTGGAAGCCAAGGAGCGCAACATTTATCAGAAGCCGGACACTATTCGACAAGTATATGGAATTTGGAGAAGAACCCGCCTTGCAATGCCGAAGACAATCTACGCGCTGGACTCATCGCCATTGAAGCCTGGTTCGGGGGCTACTGAGGGAGTCCTGGATTAGGGGGTGTCCGGATAGCCGAACTATCACCGTTGGCCGGACTCCTGGACTATGAAGATACAAGATTGAAGACTTCGTCCCGTGTCCGGATGGGACTTTCCTTGGCGATACGGACATGTAGATCTCCTACCATTGTAACCGACTCTGTGTAACCCTAACCCTATCTGGTGTCTATATAAACCGGAGGGTTTTAGTCCGTAGGACGAACAACAATCATACCATAGGCTAGCTTCTAGGGTTTAGCCTCTTTGATCTCGTGGTAGATCCACTCTTGTACTACCCATATCATCAATATTAATCAAGCAGGAGTAGGGTTTTACCTCCATCGAGAGGGACCAAACCTGGGTAAAAACATCGTGTCCCTTGTCTCCTGTTACCATCCGCCTAGACGCACAGTTCGGGACCCCCTACCCGAGATCCGCCGGTTTTGACACAGACAACCGCATTATTGAAAGGACATATAAGGAAGCGGAGCGGTCGGGAAGTACTTGCAGTGATCGAAGGTTAGCAGAACGAAGAAGTGGGAAAAAAAATCCCCAGCTCGGCGTACAAGCGAGCAATCATGCCCCCCGCTCAAGGTGGCTAGCAATATCGTCGCTAATCTTCTGGGGATGCTGCCCGGTACCAATCCTGGAGATTACATGCCCGATGATACACTTTTTGATACAATGGAGGTGGAGACATTCAAATTCCAGCACGGGAAGCCTCTCGTCAAACCTGGTCATCCTCCTCTAACAACGATGATGCGAAGATTCCATGATTGGTACATGGACATCTACAGCAAGTCTGGGAAGGATACTTTGACGCTAAGAGTTAAAGAGGAGCACAACCTTGTTGGAATTGATCTGTTGTCTGTTCCATATGAGGAGTTCTTCCATTTTTTCAATCAGAAGGCCCTCGATAAAACAATCATCACTTGCTATTGTCTGTAAGTACTACTTCTGTAATTAAGTCTCTATATATAGCTCAGCTCTTTCATTGCATGTATATATAATTATCCTTACTATATTATGCAGATTGAAGGTCGCCGAATTGAAGAAAAGACAAATCGGTAATATTGGGTTCATTAACATAAATCTCATGGATGAATGGAATGTTAAACATGATGCCAAAGAAACCGAGGCCAACTTGCTATGATCGTTACTTCAAAATCAAAACAAAGATAGAATACTCTTTCCTTACGAATTCAAGTAAGTGTTACTATCTTGTGCATATTCAGTTTCCCTTATTACTCGAGGTTATAGTAATGTAATTGATGAGTTATGCATGCGTGCGCAGCTTCCACTTTATTCTGCTAGAGATTAAGCTTGAGCAGGGACTAGTAACCGTCATAGACTCGAGACAAAAAAAATCCCAAGGAGTATGCGACCATGACTAAAATGCTCAAGAAGTAAGTTCAATCAATCATTATCGCACCATATCGCCAACTTTGTTCATTTCTTGATATCAACTAATTGTTTTCTTTGTCTGGCAGGGTTTGGAAAAAGTTCACCGCAGAAGCTCTGGGACTGCCGGGGAGCTGCGATTTAAACACCCGAAAGTAAGTACTACTAGCTAGTTCCGCGCATCTCCCATTGATTCTAGCTAGTTTCATCAATACCATTTAGCACACTTGCTTATGAGTTTGATTGACCTCTATTTCTTGTAAAGTGGTTGTGGCGGGAACCCGGGAATAATTACTGTGGATACTACATTTGCGAGTTCATCCGCCACACGACCTGTGAGCGGGGCTACTCTAAAAAACAATATGAAGTGCGTAAGCAATAATATTCATAATTTTATTTTATTATACCATCATTTGTGTTGAGTTTCATTCATATATATGTATTGACCCCCTTATTCAAATTAGATGTTTCAGATGTGGGATGAACTCCTACCACAAGATCGCATACGAGCAATTCAAGAGGAATTGGCGGGATTCTTTCTTGACCACGTCATCGATAAAGATGGAGAATACCATGTGAAACTTGAGTTCAAATGTTAGGGGATTGTAAGAGATCTTATATTGTATATATGTAGCTAGTAGCGTCGGATAGATATACGAAAACTTATTGTTCGACCAATCTCTTAGAGAAGGAGAGGTCGGTCACTTCTCTCTGTATATGTTCACGACGATCTTCTGTACTTAATGGTTTCCTTCATTTGCTTACTAGCTAGCTAGCGTGTCGAGTCGTCTCTATACATATAGTACGTAGCGTCGACCAAGCACAGAGATAAGAGAGGACACTTCTCTCTATTAGCTAGCTAACACAATATATGAAACCCCTAAATTAACCCTACAAAACCCCCAACCCCCCCCCCCCCTTAAAAAACAAAACCCCCAGCCCCTGAACTGCTGACGTGTGGATGCCTTTTGGTCCCGGTTGGTGCCACCAACCGGGGACAAAAGGCCCTCCTGCTTGGGCAAGCCGCAGCGGCCACGTGGAGCCCCATTTGTCCCGGTTCGTAGGCGAACCGGGACTAAAGGTATTGGGCTTTAGTACCGACACTTTAGTCCCGGTTCGGCAACCGGGACAAATGGGCCTTATGAACCGGGACAAATGGGGCTTTTTCTACTAATGCTCCCTACTGCTGTGGGTCGGATCACCAGTGGTACATTTGATCACATCAGCGAAAGGGCTCGCGGGAAATTCAAGGATGATCGGAAAAATTGCTGACCTGTGCAGGTCGAGAGACTTTACTCAAATCAGTTGTTCAATCCATTCCTACTTATCCAATGAGTACTTTCTTACTAACCAAAAAAGTTTGTAAGAGTCTTACTTCACCAATGGCTAAATATTTTTGGAGTAGCTCTCTTGACAAAAAGTCTTTACATTGGGTGTCCTGGAAGGAGCTCACCACACCCAAGTGTAAGGTGGGGATGGGGTTTTGAGACCCGCATCTTTTTAATCTTGCTATGTTGGGCAAACACGGGTGGCGCTTCCTCACCAACCCGAATTCCCTTTGTGCAAGAGTACTGAAGTGCTGCTACTTCCCCGATTCTGACTTCATGCATGCTACTATACCCAAGTCGGCGTCGGCCACTTGGAGGGCGATCATGGCAGGGAGGGAAGCTCTTCGATCCGGACTGATCTCTCGTGTGGGCGATGGATCCTCCATATCGGTCTGGTATGACAAGTGGATACCAGGTACAATTTCTATGTCTCCTCTTTTGCGGCCACAGCATACCACCATTGAGCGTGTGTCTGAGCTTATTGATCCATCTAACTGGTCGTGGAGGCAAGAGCTTGTTCGAGATACTTTCGTTGCTCCTGATGCTGAAGCAATATTGAACATCCCTATTCAGCAAGGAGGAGGAGATGATTTTCTTGCATGGGCATTCCACAGATCGGGGAACTACACTGTGAAGATGGCATATCGTGCTCTCGGTGACTCAGAAAGAGCGTGTTGCTCTAGAGGAAGGGGCGGCTACCGGAACCTCAGAGGATGATACACAGTTGTGGAAATCCCTATGGAAATTGAATGTCATTCCAAAAGTTAGAGTGTTCTGGTGGAGGGTTCTTCGTGGAATTCTCCCAGATGAGGCCACTCTAAACTATAGACATATTGCAGAGATTCGTCGATGCAAAGTTTGTCTGGCTATGGACGAAAATCTGGAGCATGCACTCATTCATTGTTCACATGCAAAACGCTTCTGGGAAGAAGCGTATGCTTGGTTTGGTCTCAGGTTACCTCGTCTCCATCCAGATTCATGGGCGAGGGATATCACTTGTGATCCTCGGTTTACAAATGACGACCGCGCCAAGATCACCACGATAATGTAGTCTATTTGGCACTCCCGGAACCGGATCAAGAACGGGGAGGAGGGGAGGGATCCTACAACAGCAATGAGAGCCACCAAGGAAGCGATCGCTCTCCTTCATCTACCATGACGAGACGCGATGATCTTGCCTCGTTTTGGGTGGAGACCGCCAGATGATGGTGTCGTCAAGATCACCACAGACAGCGCTTTAAACATAGTAGATGGCAGGGGTGGTGTGGGAGGGGTGGCGCAATCCTCTTCGGCGCTCCTGGGAGCATGGTGCAAACCATACTTAGGCATCTCTGGTCCCTTGATTATGGAGGGTTTATCACTTCGAGATGGAGTTCGTTTCGCTTCTCTTCGAGGATTCTGGCATGTGGTAATGGAAGTTGACTTCTTGGAGAGGGTGACGCTCTGGAACACTCGCCACAATTCCCGCTCAATTTTGGCTCCTTTATTGTTAGAGATAGAAGAGCTATGTAATAATTTTACTTCGTTTGTTATTCAGCATGTAAACAGGTCAGCTAATCTCCCGGCGCATCTTTGTGCAAAGCGTGCTTGCACTCTGAATGTGGCCGAGAGCTGGCTTGAGGATACTCCTAGCTTCTTGGTGACCAGCCTGCTGGCTGACATTCCTAAGAATGCTTTCATATGAATAAAGCTCTCTGATTTCCCCACAGAAAAAAAACTCTTATTTTCCTTTTGCTGTCAACCCGTGAGCCTGTGACCTTCTCCTTCTTCCCCTATCGTCCATTGACGAGAGTGCATGACCAAGCTCCAGATATGATTCTTCCTCTGCCCAGGCTACAAATCGCCTCCAGTCGGGCCCACAAGGCTGCGCGTGCTATCGACCGGCGATGGCCCTTTCCATGGCACCGAGGTCGTTGCTTCCTCCCTGCACAAGCTCCACCTGGGCTGCTGCTCGCCTGCCCTCGCACCTCCAGCATGTGCGGGTAGCCACCGGCGAGCGTTTACCTTGGTGGCCGAGGCCGTCTGTGATGCGAACGGAGCAGCCACACCTAGGCACCGCATAACTCGTGAGAGTGCTCGCCGCCGTCCACCTAACGTCCATGGCGGTTAGCCACGCGGCGGCGACTGAAGGAAATATGCCCTAGAGGCAATAATAAAGTTATTATTTATTTCCTTATTTCATGATAAATGTTTATTATTCATGCTAGAATTGTATTAACCGGAAACATGATACATGTGTGAATACATAGACAAACATATAGTCACTAGTATGCCTCTACTGGACTAGCTCATTAATCAAAGATGGTTATGTTTCCTAACCATAGACATGTGTTGTCATTTGATTAATGGGATCACATCATTAGGAGAATGATGTGATTGACATGACCCATTCCGTTAGCTTAGCACTTGATCGTTTAGTATATTGCTATTGCTTTCTTCATGACCTATACATGTTCCTGTAACTATGAGATTATGCAACTCCCGTTTACCGGAGGAACACTTTGGGTACTACCAAACGTCACAACGTAACTGGGTGATTATAAAGGAGTACTACAGGTGTCTCCAAAGGTACATGTTGGGTTGGCGTATTTCGAGATTAGGTTTTGTCACTCCGATTGTCGGAGAGGTATCTCTAGGCTTTCTCGGTAATACACATCACATAAGCCTTGCAAGCATTGCAACTAATAAGTTAGTTGTGAGATGATGTATTACGGAACGAGTAAAGAGACTTGTCGGTAACGAGATTGAACTAGGTATTGGATACCGACGATCGAATCTCGGGTAAGTAACATACCGATGACAAAGGGAACAAAGTATGTTGTTATGCGGTTTGACCGATAAAGATCTTCGTAGAATATGTAGGAGCCAATATGGGCATCCAGGTTCCGCTATTGGTTATTGACCAAGAACAGTTCTAGGTCATGTCTACATAGTTCTCGAACCCGTAGGGTCCGCACGCTTAAGGTTTCGATGACAGTTATATTATGAGTTTATGAGTTTTGATGTACCGAAGGAGTTCGGAGTCCCGGATGAGATCGGGGACATGACGAGGAGTCTCGAAATGGTCGAGACGTAAAGATCGATATATTGGACGACTATATTCGGAGTTCGGAAAGGTTCCGAGTGATTCGGGTATTTATCGGAGTACCGGAGAGTTACGGGAATTCGCCGGGAAGAAGTATTGGGCCTTATTGGGCAATACGGGAAAGAGAGAGGGGCTGCCTAGGGCAGGCCGCGCGCCCCCCCAAGGCCTAGTCCGAATTGGACTAGGGGGAGGGGCCGCATCCCCTTCCTTCTCTCCTACTCCTACTAGGAAAGGAGGAGTCCTACTCCCGGTGGGAGTAGGACTCCCCCCTTGGGCGCGCCTCCTCCTCCTTGGCCGGCCCTCCCCTTGCTCCTTTTTATACGGGGGCAGGGAGGCACCCCATGACACACAAGTTGATCTACGGATCGTTCCTTAGCCATGTGTGGTGCCCCCCTCCACCATATTCCACTTCGGTCATATCGTCGCGGAGCTTAGGCGAAGCCCTGCGCCGGTGAAGTCATATCGTCGCGGAGCTTAGGCGAAGTCCTGCGTCGGTGGAGCATCATCATCGTCACCACGCCGTCGTGCTGACGGAACTCATCCCCGACGCTTTGCTGGATCGGAGCCCGGGGATTGTCATCGAGCTGAACGTGTGCTGAACTCGGAGGTGCCGTACGTTCAGTACTTGGATCGGTCGGATCGTGAAGACGTACGACTACATCAACCGTGTTGTTATAACGCTTCCGCTTACGGTCTACGAGGGTACGTGGACATACACTCTCCCCTCTCGTTGCTATGCCATCACCATGGTCTTGCGTGTGCGTAGGAAATTTTTGAAATTACTACGTTCCCCAACAGCGACCATGCCGGCGCCGGAGCTCAGTCTATCACCTGCCTGAAGGTCAAATTGTTGTGCTCGTCTCGTGGTCGCCAATGGAGCTACCGAAGGACTTATACTCTTCCTGAAACAAAACTAGAGCCAATGAAATGTTGAGGAACGAGAGAGATGTTAGAATAAATCCGAGGCATACCGTCGATCATCCGAGGATCAAGCAATCACACGAGCACGACACACTGAGATTTGTTAACGAGGTTCACCGATATAGCTACATCCCCGGGGCCTGACTACGGGCGCTCCTCCCCGTGACACCGTCACAATACCGCACCCGGTCGCCCTGGACACCAGCACATGCCGCCGGCTTCCCCTGCGTTCCGGTGCTATTATGTTGGCATAGGTTACATCGTGTGTCTACCCCCGCTATATAAGAGAGGCCTAGGATACAAGTGTCCTACTAGGACACGACTCCACATCCTATGTAAACACGATACAACTACAAGTCCAACTGTAACCTACCTTGTACACTATATTCGACACAACTCTAACAAACTCCACCTTGGCGAATATTCTCCACCACCTTGAATTCGTCAATGCGTCAAGCTTCCATGTACATTGGACTTGAGTTTATCCCATGAGTACCGCTGCTACTCCAATGACTTCATGTGACTCCACCTGCAACTTGTAGTCCCTTCTTTTCTTGACCACAGTCAACACTCGAGCGAAATTAAGTTCCACATTACTCTAGTTTGCGCTCCCAACTTCCAGAGTATCAGTCCAACGCCATCACACACTGATCGCTGACCTGCGTGAAAGTGAACAACTCACATATTGGGTGTCACACATAAGAGTTACCTGAACTCAACATCACTGCTCCTTTATTGATCGTCTGTCTGAAACTTGAAGGAATTTCACCATTGCTTGTAGTCATCCTGAGTCAAATTCGCAGTTGTCTCACCACATGTATGACCACTAGAGCCCTGGCCCGTCTCCATGCCCGTGCATACCGCACGCCTCGCCGCTATTACCGCGTCGAGCCTCCACTGTCCTGGTCGAGTCTCAAGGATCGCGAACCCACACCACTCAACCTCCACTGCAGAGTACCACCGATCATCACCGACCGATGACGAGTTTCATGCTTCCATCAGACCACTGGGCTCCAGTCCGAATTACGTGTCCCTCGCTTTTCCCGCTGAATAGGCTTCGACTTTCTATGCACTTACGCTGTAGCCCCTCAACCAGCACCGGGTGAAGTCCTCCGGACTCCAGCTCCACCTTCAACATAACTCCATGGTAGATGATCAGTCCACCCCTACGCCTCATCGACTTCAAGCTCCGTGTATACACCGTCTTGAATCAACCCCGCGCCATAGTCTTGTCAAAGCCACACAAGCCCTCGGGGCCTGCGCCATGTGTTTCCACACCCAGAAGTCAGTCACCATCAGCATCACGCTCCTATGTCGTCGACGCCGATCCCACCACCGTCTTCTGTACCAACCGACTTGCGTCGATCCGTCAGACTGTCTAGTCCAACCCAGCCGAACTTATCCGACTGCATGACACGCTCGAGGCTCCCAAATCATCTTCCGCGAACTTGCATCCATCACATAATAATTCCATCTTAGCTAACATGACTTCCTGCAACTTCTTCAAGCATCCCTGTCACGCCAACAATCTTTCACCCTTGTCTGCCATAATCCAAGGTTTTCGGTTCCTTGAACTTCTCCACCTCAAACCTGGTACCTGTTGGCGCCCTGGTTCTTCATACGACTGACTCCGTGAAAAAATTATCCGGACTTTCCATGCGACGCGCAAAGTACACGAACACTGCTACTAGCAAAACCAACCAGACTTGGTCTTCACGTGAGCAGCTCCTGTCTTGGCTTTCGCTCCTGATGTTAATTGCTTTTGCCTTGCCAATGCCTCTTTGCTAATTCCCGATGGATGTGAATCATGTGTTGATGGATTTTCCCTGCCGGCGAAACGATCCGTCTCTTGCCTCGTTGTGTCACACGAGGACTCGGTCCTCTTTTGGTCTCCAAACAAATCTCGCGTCGCTCGACTCGGCTTCTACGGCCTCCAGCATCTGCCATGAGAACGCGCCACTGCTCCTGGCGACCTGGGCCCGCCGTTCGCTGCAGTACCATGCACATGCCGCACGCCTTTTGGGCCACGCTAGCGCCGCTGGGCTTCGTCCCTGCCCTGTGCACGTGGCTGCACCAGCGCCTCCGGCCGCCCTAGCGATCTGTCCGTGTGGAACGCCGCCGCTTGCCAGGTTCACATCGGATCGATCCGATCTGCCGCTGCCGCTGCCAATTGCTTTTCCCGATCTCCGCGAGAACCACACCGTAGTCACGGCTGCATCTCAAAACTCGGTACTTCCTCTGGATCAACAACCAACGATCTCCGGACAATCTAGCTCATGATACCATTTGTTAGAATAAATTCGAGGCATACCGTCGATCATCCGAGGATCAAGCAATCACACGAGCACGACACACTGAGATTTGTTAACGAGGTTCACCGATATGGCTACATCCCCGGGGCCTGACTACGGGCGCTCCTCCCCGTGACACCGTCACAATACCGCACCCGGTCGCCCTGGACACCAGCACATGCCGCCGGCTTCCCCTGCGTTCCGGTGCTATTATGTTGGCATAGGTTACATCGTGTGTCTACCCCCGCTATATAAGAGAGGCTTAGGATACAAGTGTCCTACTAGGACACGACTCCACATCCTATGTAAACACGATACAACTACAAGTCCAACTGTAACCTACCTTGTACATTATATTCGACACAACTCTAACAAGAGATGTGGAGAAAAGTAGTTGTATCAGTATTTGTGAAACGTGTTTTTGCAAAAACGACTAATAGTCGTTTTTCCACGTACCTGGAATCTTCGGCTTCTGGAAACTAAGTTTCCTAAATCCATGGATTAAGTGGAGTAGCCAAACAAGGTTTTATACGGTTAAACAGTTTTTCTAGTTTATAGAGATCTAGTTTTGTATATTCTTTCTATCCAAACAACGCCTTAGCAAGCATGACAATTCCTAGCAAAAAAGCTGAACATGACAAGGATTTGCCATGTTTGATAAAGAAAAATTATTATCCTCACGACAATATAATTTATTTTCTTGGACGTTCAATCTGCAATGCTAAAATAATCTGACATTTGATTTATAGCGTTTTATTTGGTTGTCTGTTCCGCGGGATTTCTTAGACAGAAGTAATAACGGTTTTGGCCACATCATCACGGAAACGTAAAAAATAATACTACTTAGTGCATGTACAATGGTGCTATCTTAGGAGTGCCATGTTGAATAAACGATGAGGTGGAGGAGAGAGACCTCATAAGAAAAGACTTGTCTTCTCTTATTTAAGAGAAGGCAAGAGATGATCTCTTAGCACAATATGTCTCACCATGTTTTTAGGAATAACTAGTTATTGAAGATAAGGCTAAAACTTTGACCCATTATAGACGTCCTTTTTTGTCATCTTTAAATTACATGCAAGATTTAAGATAGGATTATCTTATCAACCATTATACATGCCCTTAATACTACTAGAGAGTAATAAGGGTCAGTGACGCCCAGTTGCTTGTCCTAACCTGCCACGTAAACGGTGATAGTCCCGTCACTCTCCTCTCTGGACATAACTCGGGCGGTGCATGAACCAACACCAGGCCGGGATACTTGTCAACAAAACGCAGCTGTCCAACGCTGAATCTTCTGCCCATCTCTTTACGGATAGGGTCATTTTCGGAGCACCAGTCCAACACGGGTGCTGGACTCGGACGACCTGCCGGTGCCGGCGTGTATGAATCCAACAGTCCAACAGTAATGCATGTGGTATTTAATAGGAAAAAGTCCAAAACAAACCTTGAATTTGTCGGTGAAAGCTAAATCAAACCCTCAACTCTCAATCCCTGAAATCAGCACACCAAACTTCTTTATCCCGGTCTATTTTAAACCTTGAGCGGACTTAGCTGGTATTTGCTGAATTAGGCCAGCCCATTAACGTCGTCGTTCGCGTGCGCGCACTGCTCTGTTTTTTTTTCCTTTTTCTGTTTTTTTTCTTTTCTCTTTTTTACTCATGTCTATTTTTTCTTCTTATCCAATGTACATTTTTAATGCACACATAAAATATTTTTTGATAAACTTTTGATACTTCCATATACATTATGTACATTTTAAAATTAATTTTTTTCATTTTTTTTGAATACATGGTTATATTTTTTCCAAATGCATGTTTACATTTTCTCAATGACAATAAACATTTTATGAAACCAAACGAACACTCTTCTGCATGGTTCAACATTTTTAAATATGTAGACACTGTTTTCAAAAACATGCCAAGTATATTCTGTTAAATGTAAGACACAAATTTTTACAACACGCACACTTTTTCTTTACATTGTACACACATTTTTGTTTGAAAATGTCACAAACACATTTTTTGAAACTCATGAACATTATTGAAATGCTACATTTTT
>LR880968.1:9329654-9351327 GCA_904067115.1 Aegilops sharonensis | reverse complement strand
TTTTTTTTCCTTTTTCTGTTTTTTTTCTTTTCTCTTTTTTACTCATGTCTATTTTTTCTTCTTATCCAATGTACATTTTTAATGCACACATAAAATATTTTTTGATAAACTTTTGATACTTCCATATACATTATGTACATTTTTAAATTAATTTTTTTCATTTTTTTGAATACATGGTTATATTTTTTCCAAATGCATGTTTACATTTTCTCAATGACAATAAACATTTTATGAAACCAAACGAACACTCTTCTGCATGGTTCAACATTTTTAAATATGTAGACACTGTTTTCAAAAACATGCCAAGTATATTCTGTTAAATGTAAGACACAAATTTTTACAACACGCACACTTTTTCTTTACATTGTACACACATTTTTGTTTGAAAATGTCACAAACACATTTTTTGAAACTCATGAACATTATTGAAATGCTACATTTTTTCGATTGTACGAAACATTTTTTGAATCACACAAATATTACTATAAATTATATAAACATTTGTTTGAATTGGTCCGTACATTTTCATAAAACCTGCGATATTTTTTAAATGTCACAAAATATTTTCTTACAATTTGTTCAGATTTCGAAATTTGTTCCTATTTTCTAAATTTTCAAAAAGCATTCACACATTAAAATTATGTTTATGTTTCAAAAAGTGTTTGCACTTAAATTTTTTGTACAGCTTTCAGAAAAGAAAAGCTCGCTTCATGTCTGGTCGGCCGGCCCACACGACTACGTAGCCAACGATCCGAAACATTTTCTAAACAAATTATTTACAAAATTATAAAAACATTATTTGTAAAATGTGACACAATTTTTGAAAATCCGAAACATTTTCATAGCATGTGAAAAACTGTTGAAACTCTGAACATTTTTTATAGTTGTTTTTAGAATCACAAGCAGCTTTTAAAAATGCGAATAGAATTTCAAAATTCCAGAAAAAATTCAAAACACAAAATGAATTAAATTTGTGCGATAAATAGAAAGCAGGAATGTTTTTTAACTGCTGGAAAATTTAGAAATGCGCGAATATATTTTAAAGTTCATGATTTCTTGTTGTGTTATAGTGGGCCGGCCCAAATTCAGAGTAGCAGGTTATCCCGGCCGGGATTTTCTTATTCCCAGTGTGCCAAACAGATCTAGGGTCCAAAATAGACCGGGATTACAAATTTAGAGTGCCAATTTCCGGGATTCAAAGTTCAGGGTTTGATTTAGCTTTCGTCTATAACTTCAAGGTTCGTTTTGGACTTTTTCCTATTTAATATTCAACACGGATGCTGGACTCTGACCAGCCGGCCGGCCGGCGTGTAGTATAAATCATTTCCGCACCGGACGAGCGGCTGGATTTAAACGGCTTCACCTCATCGTTGCACTACCATGGCGACCAAACTTATGCCCGCCGTGTTGCTGGTGCTGGTGGCGCTAAAACTCTCTGCGGGGGCGGGAGCGCGCTCTGATGATTCTCCGTGCGGCTTCCCGGCCATCTTCAACCTCGGTGACTCCAACTCCGACACGGGAGCCTTCCCGGCCCTCTTCCCGGCGGTGCAGCCGCCCTACGGCCGGACCTTCTTTGGCATGCCGGCCGGGCGGCAAAGCGACGGCCGCCTCACCGTCGACTTCATGGGTACGTACGTACGTACGTCTATCTACAACATCTCAAGCGCTGAGCAAACAACTCAAAACTGGAGAATTTTATTTTGTTTTGTTTCCCTGACACATGTATACTGCAGCTGAAAGCCTGGGGCTGCGTTACCTGAGTGCGTATCTGGATTCACTTGGGAGCAACTTCACGCAGGGAGCCAATTTCGCCAGCGCCGCCGGAACCATCAGACGGGTGAACGGGAGCTTGTGGACCTCGGGGTACAGCCCCATTTCCCTGGACGTGCAGGTCAGGCAGTTACAGCAGTTCATCAACAGGAGCCGCTTCGTCTACAACAACATAGGTGGAGTCTACCGGGAGATCATGCCGAACCCCGAGCACCTGGTCTCCAAGGCGCTCTACACCTTGGACATCGGCCAGAACGACCTCACCGTGGGCTACTTCGACAACATGACCACGGAGCAAGTCGCGGCCTACGTCCCCGATTTAATGGAGAGGATCTCGTCGGCGATCCAGACCGTGTACGACCTCGGGGGGAGGTACTTCTGGGTGCACAACACGGCGCCGCTCGGGTGCCTGCCGTACGCCTTGGTGTTCCGCCCGGACCTCGCTGCCGCCGAGAAGGACGCCGCCGGCTGCTCCGTGGAGCTCAACGCGGGCGCCCGGTTCTTCAACGCGCGGCTCAACGAGACCGTGGCGAGGCTCAGGGCGACGCTCCCCGGCGCCGCCTTCACCTACGTCGACGTCTACGCCGCCAAGTACAGGCTGATAAGCCAGGCCAAGAAGCTCGGCTTCGGGGACCCCCTGCGCGTGTGCTGCGGGTACGGCGGCGGCGAGTACAACTTCGACAGGGACATCCGGTGCGGCGACAAGGTGCAGGTGAACGGCACGTCGGTGCTGGCGGGGAAGCCGTGCGAGGACCCGTCCAGGAGCGTGAGCTGGGACGGCGTGCACTTCACCGAGGCGGCCAACAAGTTCGTCTTCGACCAGATCGTGGACGGCGCGCTCTCCGACCCGCCCGTGCCTCTACGGCGGGCCTGCCAGGGCAAAGGGCAATGAGCATGATGTTGTTCATTAATTAGGCTGCTGATGTAGCTAGGATTTTTCATGTCATCCGTATATAATAATCCGAATAAAACCTGTATAAAATCTGCAGTCAGTATCCGTACTCCAAATAAAATCTGCAGCGAGTACTGTGTCTATTTACAAGTCAGGTAAAAAATCTATGAATAATAAAAATATCTAAATGAAATGTGTCGATGGTAAAGTCAAGCGTTGAACTTAGGCAATAAGTAGAATAGTAAGATTCGTAATTAACTAAATGACACGCAAGCAAATCAAACCCACAACAAGTTCTCAGCCCTGTGTTTTCTTTATGAATGGGTATTCCTATTTGGGAAGAACTCGTGGTGAGTTTCTAGTTTGTGCCGAGGAGGAAGATCTCACTATAAGCCAAAGTGCTCTTATGAGCTTGAGCTCACATGCATCCTTTGCTACAGTAAAATTTTACAAAATATTTTAAAAGTTCAAAAAATCCGAACTTTTTTCCAACAAACATTGATATCTTTTTCACCGGCGTGCAAAATTTCATGACAAAATTATATTCATGCAGGTCACGGCAAAAAAAAAGGGTCTGCCTATGTCACATCTAGATGTGAGATATTATCTCACATCTAACTCCTTCATTCCTAAAATCCATGGGAGACTTTAAAAAAAAAATCAAGGATGAGTGAGTGGAAAACTTAAAAAAAATCAAAGGTGAGTGAGTTAGATGTGAGATAATATTTCACATCTAGATGTGAAATAGCAAACTCGAAAAAAAAAATCGATCTCCAAAATGCTTCCAAACACAATTTTCTTTGAGCATGTTTTTTTTACTGAGACTTTCACAAATGTCATTTCATCATGAAAAATTGACGCGCATGTGAAACACATCACTGTTTGTTGCCAAAAACTTTAGGATTTTTTTGAATTTTTAAATATTTTTTCGATTTACTGTAGCAAAGGGTGCATGCGGCTTGAGCTCACATGCTCCATGTCCAGAGCTGCACTGATGCAAGCTTTCGAACCAACAAAGATGACTACTGTATGCAATCTGGACATGTAATTCATATGAATGAAGGAAACCACTATTTTCATCAAGCTGCTTTTTTTGAATAGGAGATTGAAACCTCCGGCCTCTGCATCAATAGATGCATACACCATCTATATTAATTATTCAATGAAGGTCTCACAATAACATGCATCAAACAATCTGAGCCACCAACAACACATAGCATTAGATATATGTATTATTATCCCGCAAAAAAAGATATTTGTATTATTTATAGATATTTTTTGTATATTTTACAAGTAGATACTCACCGTAGATTTTATTTGGAATTACATATAAGCATTCTAGATTTTATTTGTAGTGCAGACGTTTGAAAAAAACCCGACATGGGCAGCCTAATTAATGAACAGCATCCTCATTGCTCTTTCGCTTGGCAGGCCCGCCGTAGAGGCACGGGCGGGTCGGAGAGCGCGCCGTCCACGATCTGGTCGAAGATGAACTTGTAAGCCGCCTCCGTCAAGTGCACGCCATCCCAGCTCACGCTCTTGGACGGGTCCTCGCACGACTTCCCCTCCAGGACCGTGCCGTTCACCTCCACCTTAACGCCGCACCGGATGTCCTTGTCGAAGTTGTACTTGCCGCCGCCGTACCCGCAACACACGCGTAGAGGGTCCCCAAAGCCGATCTTCTTGGCCTCGCTCATCAGCCTGTACATGGCGGTGTACACGTCGACGTAGGTAAAGGCGGCCTCGGGGAGAGCCACCCTGAGCCTGGCCACGGTCTCCTTGAGCCGCGCGTTGAAGAACCGGGGGCCGGCGTTGAGCGCGACGGAGCAGCCGGCGCCGTCCTTCTCCGCGGCGAGGTCCGGGCGGTACGCCAGGGCGTACGGCAGGCACCCGAGCGTCCCTGTGTTGTGCACCCAGAAGTACCTCCCACCGAGGTTGTACACTGTCTGGATCGCCGACGCGAGCCTCTCCAATAGATCGGGGACGTAGGCCTCGACTTGCTCTGTGGTCATGTTTTCTAAGTAGCCCATGGCGAGGTCGTTGGCGCCGATGTCGAAGGTGTATAGCGCCTTGGAGACTAAGTGCTCGGGGTTCGGCAGGATCTCCCGGTAGACTCCACCTACGTTGGTGTAGACAAAGTGGCTCCTGTTGATGAACTGCTGGAATTGCCAGATCTGCACGTCCAGGGAAATGGGGCTGTACCCGGAGGTCCACAAGCTCCCGTTCACCCGTCTGATTGTTCCAGCGGCGCTGGCGAAATTGGCACCCTGCGTGAAGTTGCTCCCTAGTGAATCCAGGTACGCACTCAGGTAACGCAGCCCCAGGCTTTGAGCTGCAGTAAGTACGTGTCAGGGAAATAAAACAGAATAAAACTCTTCAGCTGCGCCATTTGTGTTCAGAAAAAATATAACTCTAAGCTCAATCCTGAATATAGATGTGTGTACCCATGAAGTCGATGGTGAGGCGGCCGTCGCTCTGCCGCCCGGCCGGCATGCCGAAGAAGGTCCGGCCGTAGGGCGGCTGCACGGCCGGGAAGAGGGCCGGGAAGGCTCCGGTGTCCGAGTAGGAGTCGCCGAAGTTGAAGATGGCCGGGAAGCCGCACGGAGAATCATCGGAGCGCACCCTCTCTAGTACCACCAGCAACAGGACGAACATGATGAGTTTGTTGGTCGCCATGATGGTGCGACGGCGAGCTGAAGCGGCTGAAACGGTGTCCCTGACGGTGAAGCGGCTGGGAGAGGATTTATACACGCCGGCACCGGCAGGTCGTCAAAGTCCAGCACCCGTGTTGGACTGGTGCTCCGACCTGATCCTAAGAGATGGGAATAGCTACGTATTGTTGACAAGTATATCCTCCCCGCCTGATGTTCATGCACCTCCAGAGAGTGACGGGTCATCACCGTTTGCGTGGCAAGTTAGGACAAGCAACTCGGCGTGCTTGACCCTTGATTGCTCTCTTGTACAAAACCGTATTTCGTTTAATTCCATGATGATGGTGTGGCCAAAACCGTTGTTACTACTTATGTCTGAGACGCGACGCCGCGGACGTGTTTCCTACCCTATCCGCCGCCGCCAGGCAACTAGGACGAGGCACTTTTTTCCTCCGATCTCCACCGGCCGGTGCGCTGGCCCCCTCTTCCTTCGGCTGCTGCTCCGGCGGCAGGAGGGAGGGGGTCCCCGTTCCTCCGACCTGTAGTTAGGTTTTGGATTTGTAGATCGTGGTGCGTCGCTGGGGTGGTGGTAGCGGCGCCCGGACGAATAAATCTGCCTCAACTCCACTCCCACACCAGCGATGTCCTTCATGGCGGCGTCTCGGAGTTGATGGCATCGTGTCTCTGTCGATCCCTCAGATCGACAGCATTAGGGTTCATGGATGGTGTTGGCGAGGCGGCGGCGGCGACTCCATCAGGTGTGTCTCTCCTTCTGCTCCCTGTTGCTGTGGTGTTGTCTCCGACGTCATGGTGGAGCAGGGAGGTTTTGTCGTTCAGGAGTACGCGCAGGCGGTTGTCTACGCAAGTGACAGCTGGAAGATGGAGTATCTTGTGTCGGGTCTGTGGTCAAAGGCGGGCAGTTCTGATTTCCTTATCCGACGTCGTCGTCATGCGAGGGTGTCAATTTTGAAGTTCGATGGCTTGTCCGGGGACATGTTGCCCCGGTCTGATTCTTTCAACGGGTATGGTTTTGCTTTTGGCAAACTGCTTTTGAGGTCCGTAAAGCTGCTGATCAGCGATGGAGCCGCGTCGAGCTTGGGCGAAGAGGTGATCGGTCTTTTTACCCTTTGGTGGCCGCTTCGATGGTGTCGAAGGAAAGGGACAGGCGCTGGTATTTTGCATAGGATTTTCCTATCTCTTCAGTCATGTATGGTCGGTGCTTACATGCCTTGTACCTTGATTTTTATTCTATATAAATGAGACACGTATTATCATGAAAAAAAAACTTATATCTGAGACATTGAGCAGAACAAAGAATAAATGGAGTACTGACGCTGGATGCGGATTTTTGGCTCTTGGGGGACACGTGCCGCCTATATCCGAACGGTGACGTGGCGCGCCTGGTATCCCTCGGCAGCAGGGCGGTGTTTCTCCTTGTGGTCGGCTGGAGCATGTCGTCCAGCTGCATGCTGTCGATGATCCAGCTTGTGAGCGACCGGATCGAGAGTAGGAGTGTTTCAAGTACAAGATCCGGGTGTTTACTATTAGGGACTCACTACTTTGGTCAATCTCTCGCTTGAATTACTCATAGAATGGGTTACAAAGTGTTGGGCAAAGAAGAAGTTCGAAGGTGGAAGAACCGGACTACAAATTTCAGCCGCCGCCGGTTTGTTGGAAATATGAGCAATTTACCGATGATTTTATTAATAAAAATACTAGATAAAGTATGACTAAAATAGCAAATATAAAGCAAGTCATGCAATTTGACAGAGAGAAGGTAAACATCATCTGCATATATGAACTTGAGGTAAACACATCTAGAACAGACACTAGATGAAGTTGCTTATACGAAACAGAACCTAACATACGTAGGGCAGAAACTAGAGGTAAGAACTGTAGAAGGACTTCTAACAGAAAGGAGAAGAACACGTACGGCACAGTAGCAGCAGAAGCGCTGGACTTGGGGTCGGTGTCCTCGCCTGCCATGTCGTCGAGGATGTCGTGGACGTCGGGGAAGAAGTCGTCGTCGGGAAAGTAGTCGTCGGCGACCGGATCGTCCGTGATGAAGCAGCCAGTAGTCGCGCTGAGCGCTCCCCAAAAACCTTATCACCCTTCTCCCGTACAGGACTCAAAAGGTGCGGTCTCGGAGGCCTACTGTCCTGACGTGCGGTGCACGCCGCAAGCCGGGATGAGGAAGACAGCAGTAGCGCAGAGATTGGAACTGTGTGGCGAGAGGAAGAGGACCTTCTGATGTGTCTCTCGTGAGAGGAGCGACCTCTTCTACATAGGCACAACAGAGGGACGCGAACAGGCTGCGCCGGGAGGTGAAGCAACGGAGGGAGACGAAGTGAACAGACAACACGCGAAGAGGTGCGCCGTTCGTATTCATTATCCACTACCGCAAAAACTTTTCAGCTCCCAGATGACCTTTCGTATACCCGTAGTGCGTGGCAAAAATTAGACATCGGCTCGGCTCATTCCCGCAACCCGCGGCGTGGCGAGGCGTGGTGAGGCGGGCGGCGGAGGAGGAGCGCGCATGGATGTCCCTCTTGTTCTCATGCTCATACAAGTGGGGAAAGAACCTCCCTTATAAGAAGGTCCAATTCCCACTCAACTAGCAATGTGGGACTAAACTTTAGTAGTATCCCTTGCCTTGCACAAATGGGCTAAGTGGGCCTCTAGGATTTATTAGGAATTTCTGAAATAGTTATTGGGCTGCCCCAATATAGACTAAATTCCAGCAATCCCCCACCAGATCCCAGAGGCACACAGAAATTTGCCTTTGGTTCCAAAACACTGTTTTATATACCGGTACTGCAGTGGAGACTGTTAATTGAACTTCCACCTAGAACTCTATGCTACACTAGTAAGCAACTTGAACAGTGGACTGGGCCTTGAACTGCAAGTTTTCTACGAATCAGGTTCACATAAAGCCTTGACCGATACGTGGCTACCGTGGGTCTTCCTCGCGGGTGCAGCTTATGCATCATACTCCGTGACCTTTCATGAGTTTACTAGAGAGAACCCTACTCTCATAGATTGCGACGTTTGACAATCAGACTCATATAGGTGTGTTCTTCAAAAGATGTTCTGCAGGCATCTCTGCTTAAATAAGCCACTTAAAACACATTAAGATATACATCAACCTGCCATGCAAATTAGGAGAGTATTGCATCTTCATGGAGTGGTATTGTGAATAGTAGGGATACTCTCCTCTCAGTTGACCAACAACTTGTCTTCCACATCTAATTCACATTACGCATATTGTGGGTCTCATACCCGTCTTTCTCGATGCATTATCTATCACATTACGCGATAGACCCTTAGTAAAAGGATCTGCCAGATTTTTAGACGTTTGGATATAATCCAACGCAATTACTCCGGAGTTTTTCATTTTCCTGACAGACTTTAACCTTCTCTGAACGTGTCTTGATGACTTCATGTTATCCTTTGAGCTGCTCACTTTCGTGATCACAGTTTGATTGTCGCAGTTCATAAGGACACCCGGTACAGGTTTCTCAACAACCGGCAAGTCATTCAAGAGCCGGCGAAGCCAATCTGCTTCAACCGTAGCTGTATCTAGTGCTGTGAGTTCTGCTTCCATTGTTGACCTCGTTAAGATGGTCTGCTTGCAAGACTTCCAAGAAACAGCGCCACCTCCACGAGTGAATACATATCCGCTCGTGGCCTTTATCTCATCAGCATCTAAGATCCAGTTTGAGTCACTATACCCTTCAAGCACCTTTGGGTGCCCGGTGTAGTGAATTCCATAATTCACAATGCCTTTCAAATAACGCAAAACTCTCTCTAGAGCTTTCCAATGCACATCTCCTGGTTTTGAAATAAACCGACTCAGTTTGCTAACAGCAAAAGAGATGTCAGGTCCTGTAGCACTGGCTAAGTACATAAGCAAGCCAATAATCTGAGAATACTTCAATTGATCTCTAGCAATTCTTCAATTCTTTCGAAGCAGCACGCTAGCATCATATGGTGTTGAAGAGGGCTTGCAGTCACCATAGCCAAAGCGACTGGTCTTTTCCACATAGTGAGATTGAAGCAATGTAATCCCACCATCATCATCTCTCAACAACTTGATGTTCAGAATGACATCAGCCACTCCTAAATCCTTCATCTCAAAACAGCGAGATAGAAAATCCTTGACCTCCTTAATAACATTCAGATTTGTTCCAAAAATCAGTATGTCATCAACATACAAGCAAAGCATAACTCCCTCGCCCCCACCATGGCGATAGTACACACATTTGTCAGCTTCGTTCACAACAAAGCCTGCAGCTGTTAAAGTTCTTTCGAACTTCTCATGCCACTGTTTGGGTGCTTGCTTGAGTCCATACAAAGACTTCAGCAACTTGCACACTTTCCCTTCCCGACCATCTATTACAAACCCATCTGGTTGTTCCGTATAAATTTCCTCATCCAACTCTCCATTTAGAAAAGCAGTCTTAACATCCATCTGATGAACGAGAAGACCATGTGAGGCAGCTAGTGAAAGTAGAACTCGAATAGTGGTCAGTCGAGCCACGGGTGAGTAAGTATCAAAGAAGTCTTCACCTTCCTTTTGGGTATAACCCTTAGCCACGAGCCGAGCCTTGTACTTTTCAATAGTACCATCAGGCCTAAGCTTCTTCTTGAATACCCATTTGCATCCTATAGGTTTGCACCCATAAGGACGATCAGTTATCTCCCAAGTTTCATTCGCCAAGATGGAATCCATCTTGCTACGAACTGCTTCCTTCCAGTAGTCAGCATCTTCAGATGCATAGGCCTCTGAAATAGAACTGGGAGTGTCATCTATGAGATACACAAGAAAATCATCACCAAAGGACTTTGCGGTCCTCTGTCTCTTGCTCCTAGTAGGAACTTCATTGTTCTCCTCCATAGGACTTTCAAAGTGTTCCATCGAAATGCCAGGTTCGGTAATTGTAACTGGTTCCTGATTCGATGAACTAGGCATCTCCTGATTAGATGAGGTAGCCATATCCTTCATGGGAAAGATATCTTCAAAGAAAGTCGCATCATTCGACTCCATGATCGTACCGACATGCATGTCAGGTACCTCAGATTTTACAACCAAGAATCTATAGCCAATGCTATGAAAAGCATATCCCAGGAAAACACAATCCACAGTTTTGTTGGAAATATGCCCTAGAGGCAATAATAAATTAGTTATTATTATATTTCCTTGTTCATGATAATCGTTTATTATTCATGCTATAATTGTATTGACCGGAAACCGCAATACATGTGTGGATACATAGACAACACCATGTCCCTAGTAAGCCTCTAGTTGACTAGCTCGTTGATCAATAGATGGTTACGGTTTCCTGACCATGGACATTGGATGTCGTTGATAACGGGGTCACATCATTAGCAGAATGATGTGATGGACAAGACCCAATCCTAAGCCTAGCACAAAGATCGTGTAGTTCGTATGCTAAAGCTTTTCTAATGTCAAGTATCTTTTCCTTAGACCATGAGATTGTGCAACTCCCGGATACCGTAGGAATGCTTTGGGTGTACCAAACTTCATAACGTAACTGGGTGGCTATAAAGGTGCATTACAGGTATCTCCAAAAGTGTCTGTTGGGTTGGCACGAATCGAGACTGGGATTTGTCACTCCGGTTGACGGAGAGGTATCTCTGGGCCCACTCAGTAGGACATCATCATAATGTGCACAATGTGACCAAGGGGTTGATCACGGGATGATGTGTTACGGAACGAGTAAAAAGACTTGCCGGTAACGAGATTGAACAAGGTATCGGGATACCGACGATCGAATCTCGGGCAAGTACAATACCGCTAGACAAAGAGAATTGAATACGGGATTGATTGAATCCTCGACATCGTGGTTCATCCGATGAGATCATCGTGGAACATGTGGGAGCCAACATGGGTATCCAGATCCCGCTGTTGGTTATTGACCTGAGAACATCTCGGTCATGTCTGCATGGTTCCCGAACCCGTAGGGTCTACACACTTAAGGTTCGGTGACGCTAGGGTTATAGGGAATAGATATACGTGGTTACCGAATGTTGTTTGGAGTCCCGGATGAGATCCCGGACGTCACGAGGAGTTCCGGAATGGTCCGGAGGTAAAGATTGATATATTGGACGAAGGATTTTGGAGTCCGGAAGTGTTCCGGAGGTACCGGGTGATGACCAGCATGACCGAAAGGTGTTTCGAGAGCCCCGACAAGTGTTGGGGGGCTTCATGGGCCAAGGGAAGGGGGCAAACCAGCCCACTAAGGGGCTATGCGCCCCCCTCACCTATTCCCACGTGACCAGGGGGTTTGGGTTGCCCCATCTAGGGTTCCCACCTCCTGGCTTGGGGGCCAAGTCACCCAAGGGGGAGATCCCATCTGCCCTGGCCGCCGCCCCCCTAGGGGAAACCCTAGGGCGCCTCCCCTCCCCTTTGCCCCTATATATAGTGGAGGTTTTGGGGCTGCCTAACACACGAGTTTCTTTCCCTCTTGGCGCATCCCTACCTCTCTCCCTTCTCCTCTCCCGCGGTGCTTGGCGAAGCCCTGCAGGATTGCCATGCTCCTCCATCACCACCACGCCGTTGTGCTGCTGCTGGACGGAGTCTTCCTCAACCTCTCCCTCTCCCCTTGCTGGATCAAGGCGTGGGAGACGTCACCGGGCTGTAGGTGTGTTGAACACGGAGGTGCCGTCCGTTCGGCACTAGGATCTCCGGTGATTTGGATCACGACGAGTACGACTCCTTCAACCCCGTTCTCTTGAACGCTTCCGCTTAGCGATCTACAAGGGTATGTAGATGCACTCTCCTTCCCCTCGTTGTTGGTTTCTCCATAGATAGATCTTGGTGACACGTAGGAAAATTTTGAATTTCTGCTACGTTCCCCAACAAGTTTTTGGTCCAAGCTTCCGCTTCTTTGGAATTGGAACATTGACTTTCGCCAAACAACCCCATGTTCGCAGATAAGAGAGTTTTAACCTTTTCTTCTCCCATTCCTCGAATGGAGTTATCTCTTTGTTCTTTGTGGGGACTCGATTTAGGACATGACATGCTGTCAATATCGCCTCCCCCCACCATGCCTTGGAGAGACCCGATGTGTCTAACATGGTGTTAACCAAATTAGTTAGAGTACGGTTCTTTCTTTCGGCTACCCCATTTGACTGAGGTGAGTAGGGAGGCGTCCTCTCATGGATTATACCATGTTCCGCACAAAAAACATCAAATTCATTGGAAAAATACTCTCCACCACGGTCGGACCTAAGCCTCTTGATTTTTCGATCAAGTTGGTTTTCCACTTCAGCTTTATGGATCTTGAAAAAGTTCAAAGCCTCATCCTTAGATTTCAGAAGATACACACGACAGTATCTAGTGGAGTCGTCAATTAACGTCATGAAATATTTCTTTCCACCTTTTGTCAAAACACCATTCATTTCACATAGATCTAAATGTATAAGTTCTAGTGGTGCAAGATTTCTCGTTTCCGCAGTCACGTGAGACTTACGAGGTTGCTTAGCTTGCACACATACTTGACACTTAGATCCCTTGACGGTGGTGAAACTAGGGATTAAGTTCAACTTCGCTAGTCGCGACATGCAACCAAAGTTAACATGACAAAGACGTGAATGCCACACATTTGATTCACTATTGTTGCAAATATGATTAACAATTTATTGCAAACGTCTGATAAGGATAAACGAAACAGGCCTCCTGACTCATAGCCTTTACCAACAAAGATTCCATACTTGGATATTACAAATTTATTCGACTCAAAGACAAGCTTATAGCCATCTCTACACAGAAGAGATCCGCTAACAAGATTTTTATTGACGGAGGGGACATAATGCACGTTCTTCAGCCGCACGATCTTCCCCGAAGTAAACTTCAGATCGACCGTGCCAACACCACGAACAGAAGCACTTGAACCGTTGCCCATTAGCATGGTTGAAGTCCCTGCGGTCTGATAAGACGAAAACATGGAAATATCACCGCATACATGCACATTAGCACCCGTGTCAATCAACCAATCAGGAGAATGACATACTGAAAGAATAGTGGGAAATATACCATACCCAGCATCCTTCATGTCAGTGTCTCCAATGACAACATTAGCGGTCTTGCCGCCTTTCCTAGGATGACGCTTGTCATAGCGATTGGGGCAACTAGGAGCCCAATGATCAGGATCTCCACACACATGACAAGCACCTTTCTTCTTGTCACTCTTTTTCTTGAAGTTCGTGTGTTGTACAGCCTTGTTCTTCCCATCAAACTTTGCTTTACCATCAAGCTTTCCCTTGTTCTTGAACTTGTGGGACTGGAAGTTTTTCTTCTGTACCAGATTGGCACTAGATCCTCCCTCAATACCTCGAGCACGTGTGTCCTTTGCTCTCGCCTTTTCTTCCACATCAAGAGTATCAATGAGATCCGGAACGGAAAACTCCTGTCTCTTATGCTTCAGTAAGGTAGCAAAATTCCTCCATGAAGGAGGAAGCTTAGTGATGATACCCCCGGCAACAAACTTGTCCGGTAGCATGCAATTGAAGTGCTCAAGTTCTCTAGCAAATGACTGTATCTCATGAGCCTGCTCAACCACGGAGCGCGCTTCAGTCATCCTGCAATCATAGAATTGCTCCATGATGTACAGCTCAGTGCCGGCATCCGAGACCCCAAACTTGGCCTCGAGTGCGTCCCACATATCTTTTCCATTGTCAATTGACGCATAAGCATCAACTATGTTCTCACCAAGAACACTCAAGAGAGCAACCTTAAACAAGGTATCCATCTTCTGAAAAGCTTGTGCCTGTTGGGCATCTTGCTCTCCTTCAGGTTTGCCAAGAGTGGCGTCATAGCAGCTCATGGTCTGAAACCATAAGACTGCTCTCACGCGCCACCTCTTATAGTGGATACCCTCAAACATAGGAGGTCTCATGGAAGCAGCAAAACCACTCGGGGTAAATTGCCTATAATATGGTTTTTGGATTGTTGGAAATATGAGCAATTTACTGAATGATTTTATTAACAAAAATACTAGATAAAGTATGACTAAAATAGCAAATATAAAGCAAGTCATGCAATCTGACAGAGAGAAGGTAAAAATCATCTGCATATATGAACTTGAGGTAAACACATCTAGAACAGACACTAGATGAAGTTGCTTATACGAAACAGAACCTAATATACGTAGGGCAGAAACTAGAGCCAAGAACTGTAGGAGGACTTCTAACAGAAAGGAGAAGAACACGTACGGCACAGCAGCAGCAGAAGCGCTGGACTTGGGGTCGGTGTCCTCGCTTGCCATGTCGTCGAGGAGGTCATGGACGTCGGGGAAGTAGTCGTCAGCGACCGGATCGTCCGTGATGAAGCAGCCAGTAGTCGCGCTGAGCACTCCCCAAAAACCTTATCACCCTTCTCCCGTACAGGACTCAAAAGGTGCGGTCTCGGAGGCCTACTGTCCCGACGTGCAGTGCACGCCGCAAGCCGGGACGAGGAATGGCGAGAGGAAGAGCCGGGATGAGGAATGGCGAGAGGAAGAGGACCTTCTGATGTGTCTCTCGGGAGAGGAGCGGCCTCTCTTATATAGGCACAGCAGAGGGACAGACAGCACGCGAAGAGGCGGCGAGGCGAGGCGAGGCGGGCGGCGGAGGAGGAGCGCGCGTGGATGTCCCTCTTGTTCTCATGCTCATACAAGTGGGGAAAGAACCTCCCTTATAAGGAGGTCCAATTCCCACTCAACTAGCAATGTGGGACTAAACTTTAATAATATCCCTTGCCTTGCACAAATGGGCTAAGTGGGCCTCTAGGATTTATTAGAAATTTCTGAAATAGTTTTTGGGCTGCCCCAATATAGACTAAATTCCAGCACGGTTCACTCTGATCCCAGCCAGGATACTTGTTCCTCGCCTTCTCTCTCACTTGTATGTCCGTTGATCTGTTGTTGGCCCGCACACAGTGGAGGGTTGCTAACACCCCTCCTTCTGGAAACACGGCTTGTCCCCAAGTTGTTTCCACGGAGAGGTTTCCAAGGTTGAAGAGCCCCAACCGTGCCAAAATCGCCATGGTATTTGTTGCTGTACCCGTTGGGGACTTGCTCGAGAAAGGTGTCGAGGTAGCTGTGGTGGGTGACATGGACTTGATCAGAGTAATAGTAGGTGACGGTGTCTTGGACTAGGGGTACTCACCACGTCATCTCCCGATCAGTTGGATTGAGCCGAGGACCCCCATGGCCGTATACTCAAGGGCCAGTTCGGACAACCCCTGCCGCATACAAGGAAGACTCCACAAGACTTGGCGCCCAAGACAAGGACTCTCCTAAACCCTAGGCCTCCGGTGTCTTATATAAACCGAGGCCAGGCTAGTCAATAGACAATCTAAGATTCATTACTACAATCTCGTGGTAGACACATGTACTCTGTACTACACCCATATGAATACAATCGAAAGCAGCATGTAGGGTATTATCTCATCAAGAGAGCCCGAAGCTGGGTAAAACCCCGTGTCCATGTTACCGTCGCTTCAAGACGCCTAGCTTAGGACCCCTACTACGAGATACGCCAGATATTGAACCGACATTGATGCTTTCATTGAGAGTCGGTTGAGCGATCGCCACGGATCGATAAGATTATCAGGTTATATTTTTTCAGTTGAATTCGTACGGAATAAATTGATTCCTCCGTGAATAGTTTCTACTGCTGTCTAGGGCGATTTTTGTCTACGGATCGGGCTTCAGGAAAACTATGCAGTACGCGGACGCTAGCGTTCGCCGCCGATCTTTTGCACATCGGCAGGGACGATCCATCTACAGAGAAAAGTGTTCATGAAACAATAACAAGGAAAGTCCTAACCGTGCCAAACTTTAGCACGCTTCTCCGTATTTAATGGATATCACCGCTTTTGTTCGGCCATACACTAATCTGTCCAGACTACAAATTAAGCAATTTTTCCCTAATCATTTGTGAGCAACTCGCTAGATCGGGGGAGAATTTAGGGATTCGAATTTGAATTGGGGAAAAGTTTCGGTAGCTATCCGCCCAACCACCCACACAACTATCCGATTACACCGGCCGAAGCCGTCATTCCGTTCGTAGCCAACCATTACAGGAAGAGATCGATCTCTATTTAAACCAGTGACCGTTAGCTCAGTTAACGGGCCAGGCTGTAGTCGTCGAGCCAACGCGGTGGGTTGGTCGCTCGCTTGGGCCGCCGGGCCGGCCCATCTCCTTGATCGATTTGTACCGCGCCATCTTCTGTTGCCGGATCCGCTACAGTCTGCTGACTGGTAATAGCTCGTTTCGACTGAACCAGTGGTTCAGTCCTTGTCTTGGCGAAGCTAACATCCCCCTCTCCTCGTGAACCGGCTTGTCCCCAAGCCGGAGCGCGCGGAAACTCCTGCTTCAACGAGTCCAAGTCTTCCCAAGTAGTAGTGGCTGGTGTACCTTCACTCCAGAGAATTAAACCTTGCATCACTGTTTTGCGGCCAGACTGACGAACGCGACGATCCAGAACCTGAACAGGCACTTGCAAATTGGCTGTAGGAGAAGGTAACTATGTTTGCACCCGAGTCGTTGGTGGAATGAAATTTTTGAGCTGAGATACATGAAACACTGGGTGTATGCGACTGTCAGGAGGCAGCTCTAGTCGGTATGCAACATCTCCAATTTTGTCGAGTATCTTGTAAGGACCAAAATACTTGAATGAAAGCTTATGGCTGGCTCTTCTGGCAACTGTTGATTGCACGTATGGTTGCAGTTTGCGGAATACTAGATAGTTGACAGCAAAAACTCGTTCAGTTCGTTTTTTGTCTGCCTGATGTTTCATTCTCTGCTGGACACGCAACAAATGCTGTTTGACTGAAGCGATCATCAACTGTCGGGAGTCCAACCACGATTGGATACCGACGGGAGCAATTGTATCAGAAGCAGATATCCCAAAGAACCGCGGAGTCTGTCCATAAATGATTTCGAAAGGTTATCTGTTCAGTGCAGAATGCCAGTTGGTATTGTACCAGAATTCACAAAGCGATAACCATTTGCTCCACTTAGTAGGATGGGCACTAATGAAACATCGCAAGAAGCACTCAATTTGCTGATTTACTCTTTCAGTTTGGCCGCCAGTCTCTGGGTGATATGATGTACTCATGTTTAGTTCTGCTCTAGTTCTCGATATAAGCAGTTGCCAGAAAGTGCTAGTGAAAATGGGGTCTCTGTCACATATTATGAGCCTGGGCATACCATATAACTTGTACACATTATCTATAAAAACTTCAGCCACTTTCTGAGCATTGAAGGGGTGTGAGAGAGGAATGAGATCGCCATATTTAGAGAACTTGTCAATCACCACCAATATGCAGTTGTACTGGAAGGATGTAGGGAGACCTGAGATAAAATCCATGGACACTGTGTCCCAAGCTTTGGAAGGTACTGGCAGAGGAGATAGCAATCCATGGTATTGAACTCTCTCTGGTTTAGCTTGCTAGCACACCAAACAGGACTGGACTTGAGTTTTGACGAAGTTTTTCATTCCTTGCCACCTGAAGAGGGAGATAATTCTTTTGTATGTGACTGGGAAACCAGAATGCCCCCCAACTGGACTAGCATGAAAGGCTGGAAAAATCTTGAGGTGCAGATCTGCATCAGGTCCAACCCATATACTGTTTTTGTAACGAAGGAGACCTTGGTGTAGAGAGAACTGTGGCTTAGATGCAGGATCTATGGTCAGTTGTTGCAAAATGTCTTGTGTTTTAGGATCACCAGTGTAGCTCTTAACAATTTCCAGCAACCATGTAGGTTGTGCACAAGAAATCTGGTAAAGAGCTGTTCCATCAGGAGGTCTCCTGGAAAGTGCATCAGCAGCAGCATTGGTGTTCCCTTGTTTATACTGAATTGTGTAGTTTAAGCCCAGTAACTTAGTTAAACATTTCTGTTGCCATGGGGTATGCAATCTCTGATCCTGCAGGTGTGCCAAACTTTTGTGGTCAGTCTTGATAATGAACTGTTGCATCTGCAAGTATGACCTCCACTGATCTACAGCCAACAGAATAGCCAGGTATTCCTTCTCATATACTGACAAACCTCTGTTCTTGGGTCCCAAAGCCTTGCTAACAAATGCCAGTGGGTGTCCCTGTTGCATTAGAACAGCCCCAATGCCATATTCACATGCATCTGTTTCTACAGTAAATGGTTTTGAAAAATCTGGCACAGCCAATACTGGAGCAGATATTAGGGCTTGTTTGAGCACCACAAAGGCTTCTTCAGTGACACTGGTCCACACAAATGGCATCCCCTTCTTGAGAAGTTCAGTGAGAGGTTTGGCAATAATCCCATAGTGCTTGATGAATTTCCTATAGTAACCACTGAGTCCGAGGAAACCCCTGACTTCCTTAACATTAGTTGGAGTAGGCCACTGTTGGAAAGCTGTGATTTTGGCAGGATCTGTGGATACACCCTGAGCAGAAATGACATGTCCCAAGTAAGCAATTTCCTGTTGAGCAAATGCACACTTGGACATCTTAACTTTCCATTCCTTCTCTTTCAGAATTGTCAGAACCTGAGCAACATGTTCCAAATGTTCCTTAAATGTTTTGCTGAAAACTAGTATGTCATCAAAGAAACACAGTACACACTTCCTGAGCAGAGGGGACAGATCAAAGTTGATAGTGCCCTGAAATGTTGCTGGAGCTCCAGTCAAGCCCATGGCAACTACCAGGAACTCAAAGTGGCCATGGTGTGTTTGAAATGCAGTTTTGTACTCTTCCCCTGGAGCTAACCTGATCTGGTGAATCCAACTTTGAGGTCAATTTTGGTAAACCAACATGCTCCAGCTAGTTCATCCAACAACTCATCTATAATGGGTACAGGGTATTTGCTCTTCAGGGTTATAGCATTCAAATGTCTGAAGCCAATGACAAGTCGCCATTCTCCTTCTTCCTTTTTCTTGACCATGAGGACAGGAGAGGAAAAAGGGCTTTTGCTGGGTCGAATCATTCCCAATGCCAATAGCTCTGCAACCTGCTTCTCTAACTCATCTTTTAACTGGGGAGCAATCTGGTATGGCCTGACAGAAACTGGTCGTGCACCAGGAATCAGAGGAATGTGATGGTCTTGCATTCGTCGAGGAGGAAGGCCGGTAGGAGGTTGAAAGACTGTAGGGAACTTGTCCAACACTGCTTGCATTTTAGGACAAACTGAAGAAGTTGCAGAACACTGAACGAGGAACAATGATATCAATGTAATTGCAAAATCATCAGGCAACAGGCCTTGCAAGGTAACTGTTCTGCCAGATCGCTGGACTGACATCCACTTCTGAGCCCAGTCCACTTGCATAGGGCTATGTTGAGCCAACCAATCAAGACCCAAAATGCCATCATAAGTGGACAACTGCAATAGTCTAAAATCAGAAGAGAATTCAGCAACACAACAACTCCATTTACATTGATGCAACATCTGAGAACACTGCAATGATGCTCCTCCTGCCACTGTAACAGAGACTGCCATAGTATCCTGAATATCCACCAACACAGGAGCAAAAGAGCTGTCAATGAATGAGTGAGTACTGCCTGAATCCACTAAAAATACCATAGTGTGCCCTTGTAACTGAATTTCCAATTGTAAGGACGGAGCATTGGGGTCTTTTCCAACTGCTGCAGCTGACAACCGCATATTGTGAACAGAAGCTGTCTCAGACTCTGAACTATCTGTCTGAATGGATTCCCCCAACTGAACATGATCAATTAGTTCTTGGACAAAATGTAACTGAACTGTCGATTTGCATACGTGATCGCGGGACCACTTTTCCCCACAAACGAAACATAGCCCTTAGGACTTGCGGTAAGCACGCAATGCAGACCATTTGTCGTCAGCTGGTATGGGTTTCAGAGTATCAGACTGTCGCCGATCTTCACTGACACGGGGTTTTGGGGGAAGAGGAAGTGGGAATGGACCCGATCGCACGCCTGCAGACGAGTTCATATGGGTTACCCCCTCCCCAAGCTCCTCGTGCAACAAAGCCAAGTCATATGCTGAATCTAGATCCTTAGGCTTCTGGAGCGCCACTGCAACGCAAACCCCTGGCTTGAGTCCGTCGAGGAAGCGGGTGGTGTAGTGTAAGGTGTTGGGAATTTCTTCATATGCTGACAATTGATCATACAAATCCGCGAATCTATCCACATAATCCGCAACTGTACTGGTTTGGGCTATACGGAAGAGCTGGCGAAGCAGTGTCTGGTGTTGATTTCTGCCGAAGCGACCTTGCAAACTACAGCAGAATTCAGACCACGGTATATTTGGTGACTTGCGCTGGACTGATTCCAACCATCGACCGCTGCTCCTTCAAATTGAGACGTCGCCAGTGAAATCCATCTGTGCGGCGGAGTATTCCAGAGTTTGAACTGGTCTTCGCATCTATTCTTCCACAATCTCGGATTCGCGCCGTCGAATCGACGTAGATCCGCGCGAACACCAAACGAAAATGCATCAGCAGCATCCGGGTAACCCGCATCACCGATGGAAGGAGAACGAGCACGGAAAGTGGAATCACGCGCACCTCTGACCGGAGGAGGGACATAAGTGTTATGTGCCTTCCCCTGGTGTTCCTGATCGATGCCAAGGGAGTCGGAGGCGGCGCCGCGACCACTCCCAACCATCCGTGACGATGGAAACTCGACGCGCCCGGCTTGTTCCCGCGGCCGCTCGCCGCGGACTTGCTCGATCTCGAGGGCGAACTCGTCCCGTACGCCGTCCACCCGCGCCGATAGGAGAGCGTCGAGCGTCGTCGTGTTCGCCTGGATGAGCTTGTCGACGGCTTGGAGAAGGTTGTCGCCGTGCTCCTTGAGGCGCTGGTCCAAGTCAGCGGTGAAATCCGCACGCAGAAGCGCGTAGACGCCGCGCCCGTCCTCGGACAGCTTGTCCATCGCCTCCAATCTTCGCCGATCTCGCCACTGCGTCCCGTGGCGATGCTGCGGAAGCTCCAGGACCACCGAATCTGATACCAACTGTGAGCAACTCGCTAGATCGGGGGAGAATTTAGAGATTCGAATTTGAATTGGGGAAAAGTTTCGGTAGCTATCCGCCCAACCACCCACACAGCTATCCGATTACACCGGCCGAAGCCGTCATTCCGTTCCTAGCCAACTATTACAGGAAGAGATCGATCTCTATTTAAACCAGTGACCATTAGCTCAGTTAACGGGACAGGCTGTAGTCATCGAGCCAACGCGGTGGGTTGGTCGCTCGCTTGGGCCGCCGGGCCGGCCCATCTCCTTGATCGATTTGTACCGCGCCATCTTCTGTTGCCGGATCCGCTACAGTCTGCTGATCGGCAATAGCTCTTTTCGACTGAACCAGTGGTTCAGTCCTTGTCTTGGCAACGCTGACA
>LR880968.1:9281925-9314382 GCA_904067115.1 Aegilops sharonensis | reverse complement strand
AATGAGGCCGACAAATGTGTATACTATCGCTATGGTGGGGGCGAAGGAGTTATACTGTGTTTGTATGTTGATGACATACTGATATTTGGGACTAATCTCAAGTTGATCGAGGAGGTTAAGTCTTTCCTGTCTCAGAACTTTGAGATGAAGGATCTTGGAGTGGCTGATGTTATCTTGAACATCAAGCTTTTGAGAGATGATGAGGGTGGGATTACACTTCTGCAATCCCATTATGTTGAGAAGGTGTTGAGTCGTTTTGGATATTCGGACTGCAAACCATCTCAAACACCATATGATTCTAGTGTGCTGATTCGAAAGTCAAAAGGCACAGCTATAGATCAATTGAGATACTCTCAGATTGTTGGTTCACTCCAGTATCTAGCGAGCGCAACGAGGCCTGACATCGCATTTGCTATTAGCAAACTGAGCCGATTTGTTTCCAAACCGGGTGATGTACATTGGCGTGCTCTTGAGAGAGTTATGCGTTATCTGAAAGGTACTATGAACTATGGACTACACTATACCGGATACCCGTCGGTACTTGAAGGGTATAGTGATGCGAATTGGATCTCCGATGCTGATGAGATGAAGGCCACAACTGGGTATATGTTTACTCTTGGAGGTGGTGCTGTTTCCTGGAAGTCTTGCAAGCAAACGATCTTAACAAGATCGACAATGGAAGCAGAATTAACAGCATTAGACACGTCGGGTGGCGAAGCAGAATGGCTTCAAGATCTATTGATGGACTTGCCAGTAGTTGAAAAGCCGGTTCCGGCCATCCTTATGAACTGTGACNGATACCCGTCGGTACTTGAAGGGTATAGTGATGCGAATTGGATCTCTGATGCTGATGAGATGAAGGCCACAACTGGGTATATGTTTACTCTTGGAGGTGGTGCTGTTTCCTGGAAGTCTTGCAAGCAAACGATCTTAACAAGATCGACAATGGAAGCAGAATTAACAGCATTAGACACGTCGGGTGGCGAAGCAGAATGGCTTCAAGATCTATTGATGGACTTGCCAGTAGTTGAAAAGCCGGTTCCGGCCATCCTTATGAACTGTGACAATCAAACAGTTATTGTCAAGGTGAAGAGTTCAAAGGACAACATGAAGTCCAACAAACACATAAGAATGAGATTGAAAGCTGTCAGAAAATTGAGAAACTCCGGAGTGATAGCGTTGGATTATATCCAAACGGCTAAGAATCTGGCAGATCCCTTCACTAAAGGGCTATCACGTGTTGTGATAGATAGTGCATCAAGGGAGATGGGTATGAGACCCACATGAGTTCCCATGGTAGTAACCCAACCTATGTGATCGGAGATCCCGTGAAGTAGGACCTGGGAAAACAAGCCAGTGGTGAACTGAGGAAAGTAATTTTACTAACCCACTCCGTTGGAGATGCAATACTTTCAGAAACTGTATGGAAGGATGACTACTGTCTTAATGTGTTCCAAGGCTTATATGCATAAGCAAGATGCTATCCTACAGAGCGATCTTTGGAGGAACACACNATCCCGTGAAGTAGGACCTGGGAAAACAAGCCAGTGGTGAACTGAGGAAAGTAATTTTACTAACCCACTCCGTTGGAGATGCAATACTTTCAGAAACTGTATGGAAGGATGACTACTGTCTTAATGTGTTCCAAGGCTTATATGCATAAGCAAGATGCTATCCTACAGAGCGATCTTTGGAGGAACACACCTATATGAGCCCGACTGCTGGTCACAGTCTATGAGATTGGGGTGATCTCTAGCAAGTTCATGAACAGGCCAGGAGTGTGACTAATATGCTCCACCCGAGGGGTCAGCCTTCGGCAGCCTCGTATCAGTGAGACTTGTGGTGAAACTTCTTGACGCCAAACTGACAATTCAAGGCATAGTCCATTGTTCAGTTGTGAAGGAGTGTAACTACTTGGTCTAGGTGGAGCTCAATCTTAATCGGTCTCCACTGAGATGCTGGTATATCAAAACAGTGTTTGGAACAAAGGACAAACTGGGCCCCTGAGATCTGGTGGGGGATTGTTGAAATATGAGATGGGCCTAGAGCCCATATGACAATTTCAGATTTAATCTCTAAGGGCCCATGTAGGTGGCATGACAAGGTGGTGGGAAGTTTAGTCCCACCTTGGAAGTGGAAGGAGAGTTGGAGTGGTTTATAAGGGACTCTCTCCCTCATGCTATTGGAGCTTGAGAAGAGATGAGGCCCTCGCGCACTCCTCCTCCGCTCGCCTCGCCACGCCACGCCACGCCACGCCACGCCACGCCACGCCTCGTCACGACGCGCCGCGGGTTGCGGGATTGAGCCGAGCTCGAGTCTTTGACAGGTGGGGCCACGATCTGAGACGTCGGATCGTGGGCTACCGACTTGGACGTGGGTTCAGCCCACGTCTCTCCACGCGCGGCCGCGCATATATATGTGGGGCGCTGCCAACCCTAGCCTACACGAAAACAGAACGCATCTCCGCCTCCACGCCCCGCATTGTTCCTCTGCTGCTGCTGCCGCCGGCGACTCCGTCCCGTTCGCCGCGTACACGGTTGACGGGAGAGCAGGCCTCCGAAACCACGCCTCTCCGGATCCTGTACGGGCAGAGGGGCGATTAGGTTTTTGGGTAGCGACTACGCGACTGCTCGCTTCTGTTCATCTACGTCCGCACCACCTTCATCTTCATCATGTCGACCGACCCCGGCCGTGCCGCCGCTGAGAAGGCCGAGGCCGACAAGAAGGCCGCCGAGGATGCCGCGGCTGCTGTCACCGCCACCACCACCGCATGGCCGATTGGAGGGTATACATCGCTTATCCCTCTCGTGTTTCTTTCTGTTGTAGCAGTACTAGCGATATGCGTAGTACATGCTTTGTTAGATCGTAATCAGTATGTTATCAATGGTGTTCATGTCATGCTCATGATTTATTCATGGATTAATTTAATCGGAAAACTGCCTATTTTCTTATCAACGCGAGCAGGCGTCCTCTCTCTGTCCGGCGAGACGCAGTGCGTCGGTCGGCTGATGAGGCCTTACCAGGCAGCCGCGTCACTGTTCGTCTCGGATGACGTGTGGTCTCCCCGGGATTCTCCCGTGTACCTCGAGCTTAAATGAATCTACATAAGCTGTATGCCGTTCAGTTGGCAAGCCAAACCCATCTGGTAGGAGAATTCAGAGACTCCATTCCCTTCTGTTTGTGCTCTTGTCAGCTGTGCCCTTCTGGCTGCTGGCACTATCTTATCTCTGTAGTTTTTCGAAGTTTGGTGATAGGATCACGATTTATGGTATGAGCTTTTGAACCTGAAAAGTGAGTTGGTTCTACAAAATGGATAGTGTCACGGAAGAAGAATGTAGGCAGCTGTTCTGAATTTACTCAAAACTTGTCTGGACAAAAATCGATGCTTAAAGATGCTTCAAAAAGTAGTCCTTTTTTAGGATTGATTTTGTTTTTTGTTTTTCGGCAAGACCTCCATGATACTGCTACCTTCATAGAGTAGTGAAAGCTAATCCTTGGGCAGTGCAGATTTGTGAGGTGTTTGGTTCCATGAGCACTTCTTTTTATCCGACAGTGTGTTTGCAGTTGATGAATGTATGCAACTATGCATGCATGTATTTTTCGTTCAGCTTTCGAACCTGAAATTTATTGATTAATGTTGGTTCTACAAATACAAATACAAACTGTGTAGCACGATGGATGCCTTTGGATATGTCTGAAGAATGCATACAACTGTTCTGAATGTACTCAACACTTGGAACAGCAGATTGCAGCTAGGTGCTGCTGCTGCTGCTTAATGGACGGAGGGTGGTGTTGTTTCGCTGGAAGAGAGGTGTGGAATTGCAGAGCGGACGTGATGGGAAAAAGGGGGCGAGATTATATAGGAGGAAGGAGGTCAGCTCTGAATGGTGGATGATTGATGCCTCGGATAAGTGACATGGCCAAAAATGGGTTGTAATTTGGGGAGTAAGGTCCATCTTGAATGTAAGATGGCTAGATAGGCACTTAGGGAAATAAATAAAACAAATCTCATAAAATCTGACCGCTTAGCCTACTCATAGTGGGGAGTACCGTATATTAGTATCGATACTAGTGTATGATACTATCTTCATAATGCATACTAACATAGATTAGTATCACAAATCATCTTATTTTTGTCATGCATGACACATAATAACATTTATTATGATACGGTATCTATCTATATTACTTTAACCCTCTCTCACTTCTTTAATTGTCTGCCACATCAGCGTGTTTTCTAGTCTCGAGTGCATGATACCGGCTAAGGTACCACCACAATGGCCAGCCTTATCGTTACGACGTTGAGCGGTAATTACGGGGCGCTTAGGGGACTGGTTGTTTCACACAGCGCTCTATCTTGTACGAGAAAACAGCACAAGCGCTCGACTCCTTTTCTTGCGTAGATGCCGCACCTAGCACCGGGATTGAATGGCCCAACTGCACCTTCGACGAGGAATTGAATCATGGCGCCAATGCTAACGCCCAGCATCGTATATGCCCTAAGCGCATCTACAACGCCGGGCGCTAGGCCCAGACACTAGTATTAATATCCTACTGAATTGGCAGTTAGACTAACTAATCCTAGCGTCTTATAGAGAGATTCTTATAAAGTCGGTAGCCAAGGCAATGCCCTCTTATGCTATGACAGTGTTTAAATTGCCAAAGGAATTTGCAAGCCTATTACCGATGAAATTTCGGGGTTTTGGTGGGGAGACAATGAAGAGCAAAAGAAGATGCATTGGTTCGCGTGATGGAAATTGTATATTCCAAAGAGAAAGTGGGACCGGGGTTAGGGACCTTCATAGTTTTAATTTTGCTATGTTAGCAAAACAGTGTTGGCGGCTGATCCAAAATCCAAACTCTTTGTGTGCACAAGTCAAACACTTTGCTTGGAAGGTGCTACATTGAGTCCTACCTATGGAGCTTTGGCAGCCCTACACATACCTTGTTCACCCCAGTGTATCTTCAAATGTCGTTGTGTGAAAGAAGTGTGGTCTCAGCTGGGACTTCTAAATGCCATTCAAAGAGCAACTGATGCGGGCAGACCAAATTCAGTCACTATAGAGATCTTATCAAAGCTTGATGTTGTCTCAAACGGACTACCTGTGGTCGATCTGGCTATTGTGCCGGCATGGTACCTTTGGTGGCAACGACGGCAACTTGTGAAAGGAATCATGATTCAAAATCATGAGAAAACGACATTGTCTATTCGCGTCCTAGCTACAAATTACATCAAATCAATGTCTCCAAAGCTCCTGACTCGGAAGAAAGAATATATGCGGCAAAAACTGTCTCATGGACTGGCCAAGATTAATGTAGATGCATCATTTCATGTGGATACTTTATCTCGAGGCTGCGGTGCTGTCGTGCGTGATGAATGGGGAGACTTTCTAGCAGCAGTGACTTGGTTTCTTTCGTATATCCGAGATGTTGATTCAGCGGTGCTCATGGCAATTAGAAATGGAATACACATGTTGGCAAATTTGGGGTGCAACAATGTGAAGATTGAATCTGATTGCTCGTTTGCGGTGGAGCAATTCAGCTAATAGACTCTGTTAGAATTAAAACGAGGCGCACCATCAATTTACCGAAGACCAAGCAATCACACAAGCATGCCACCGAGATTTCTTAACGAGGTTCACCGATATAACTACATCCCCGGGGCCTGACTACGGGTGCTCCTCCCCATGACACCGCTACAATAGCGCACCCCGGCCGCCCGAACACCGGCACACGTTGTGCCTGTGCTATTATGTTGGCATAGGTTACATCGTGTGTCTATCTTCGATATATATGAGAGGCCTAAGATACAAGTGTCCTATTAGGACACAACTCTTACCCTATCTACACACAGTTCAAAACCAAGTCCAACTGTAACCTACCTTGTACAACAATATTCGACACAACTCTAACAAACTCCACCTTGGCGAATATTCTTCACCATTTTGGATTCATACATGCGTCGAACCTCCATGTACATTGGAATGGAGATATGCCATGAGCATCGCTGCTACTCCAAGACTTCATGTGACTCCACCTGCAACTGTAGTCCCTTCTTGTCTTTTTCGCAGTCAACACTCGAGCAAAATTAAGTTCCTCTTTACTCTACTTTGTGGTCCCAACCTTCGAAGTATCCTCTCAACGCCATCACACCGATAACAGATCTGCATGAAAGTGAACAACTCACATATTGGACGCCACATATAAGAGTTACCTGAACTCAACGTCACCGCTCTTTCTTGACTGTTGTCTGAAACTTGAAGGAATTTCACCGTCGCCCTGTGTCACCCAGAGTCAAATTCGCAGTTGTCTCATCCTCTTTCCGGATAGTCTCTTACATGTCCCATAGTTATAGCACTCTGCCTCCTTCTGTATTTGTCATCCGCACTTTGCCATGTGTACCGAACATCATAGAATATATGGCCATGTACTCTCTCAGCTTTTGACAATTTTAGACTCTCTGCCACTTTCTCAGATTCTCCATGGTCAACTCCTGTCCATCTTACGGCACAAATAGACCCAGTCACCAACTTGAATCCGGTACTCGTCAACCCTACTTTATCACCCCCTGCACAATTTGTCTGACCACATGTCTGACCACCAGTGCCTTGGCTGTCGCTATGTCCCGTGCTTACCGCACGCCTCGCCGCTATCACCGCGTCGAGCCTCTGCTGTCCTGGTCGAGTCTTCCGGGTAGCTAGCCCCCCACTGCAGAGAACCGTCGATCATCACCGACCGATGCCGAGTATCACGTCTCCATCATACCACAGGTACCCAGTCTGAACCATGTGTCTCTCGTCTTCCCGCTGAAATAGGCTACGATTCTCCGGATCCTTGCGCCGTAGCCCCTCTATCAGCACAGAGTGAAATCTTTCGTTAGACTCCAGCTCCACCTTCAACATGACTCTATGTAGCCGCGCCTTGCTACCCCACGCCTTGTCGACTTCAAGCTCTCACATGTGTGCACCATCTTGAATCAACACCGTGTCATAGCCTGTTGAAGCCGCACAAGCCCTCAGGCCTGCACCACGTGTTTTCACACCCCAGAAGTTGGCCACCTTCAGCATCACGCTCCTATGCCGTTGTCGCTGAAATCACCGCCACCTTCTGTCCAACCGACATCCCTGTCGATCCATCAGACTGTCTTGTCGACACTAGCCGTGTATGTCCAACTGCAACCATACTTCACCATGCGCCGTGTCCGACCCACACTTCTCTGTGCATTGCCACGACATGATCCAGACTCCTCCGAGCCTTATATGCATGTCGCCCGTCCTTTGTCGTACACACTCTGAGCAGTTTACGCAAACTTACCAACATGAAAAATATCCTTGCAGACTTGACCGCTAGTACTTCCGTGCGTATGCTGCAGATCCTTTTTTTCAGAACAAGTCCCGCTTGGGCACTGCGCCCAGCCATGTTTCTTTTTTTTTTGCGGGAGAAACGATGTTTTATTCCACAACGAGAGGGTTACAATCACGAGACATCAATTCCTCACACTATGGAGGAATCGAGTGCGTCCAGCCATGTTGGATACTGCAATCCTCACAGTACAGTCCTAAGGTGCCATCAGCAAACCGAACACAAAGATTCGTTCTTCTACTCAAGATTGCCCAAACCTTTAACCACTGCGTCTGCAATCCAAATCCTGCATGCTTTTCCATCGGACTTGCTCCAATTTTCTATTAACAAATCTCACGCAAAACATGCACGCCTTGCCAGCTCATTGCCAATCTTCAGCGATGCAGCGCCTGGCCACCACGCGCTAGCAGCCGTCCTCGTTCAGGTCATCACGGAAAAGATTTTTCTTTATAATGCACATATTTTTGTAAAAAGAAATTGATGTTTCCAATTTCTTTTCAAATTTTAAAAGATGTTCTCGTTTCAAATTTTTGTTCGCGTTTTCTCAAAAGTGTACTTAATTTTCAAAAAAATATTTAGAATTTTAAAAAATGATTCATGTTTGCTAGAATATTCAGAAACTTCATACCATAAAATACCCTCGATTGAAAGAAAAGATAGATTGAATAATTAAAAGGCCGTCTCTGGTGTACGATGAAGTAATGAAACTCCTAAATGTCTTCTATCAATGAAGAGAAAAATAACGGATTGATTACTTCACAAGAGGCGAAACTGAGAAGCTAAATTTCCCTTTTTCACGTGCACACAGGTTTTGCTTGCATATATATTTTTCACTAAATTTAAATGCATACTATATTTTTTCTCGTTACAATGCACGGGCATATGTGCTAGTCCTATGAATATGAATAGAAAAGAAGATACTTTTCATAGGATTTTTTCATGAGTCTAGCTTAATGTCTGTTTCCTTGTGAAATGCCGCAGGATAGAAATAATTTCTATTCCTACAAATCAAAGGGCTGTAAAGAATATTTTTTCCTATAGAAATCATATCATATGGAATCCTATATACCCAAGAGATTCATCCCCACTACACCCTCCATCTAGGTGTGTAAGTCACCTTACGAAAACCAAATAATCTCAAAATATTTAGGCACGGTACATTAACTCCCTCTTTGTTTATTGTTTTGTGACATATCAACCAATAAGAGATGTGGGCCGTGTATGCTTTTAATGACTTGAGACTACCAAACATGACATGCAGTGGATAGTTCATTACATGCATTGCTATTAATTAGCAAAAAGACATTAAATTTTCTCGTTTTCCTCTCCGCCTTGGTCGCGGTGCACAACGTAAGATGACTTGCACACCTAGACGGAGGGAGTATCCTAGATGATGTGTTGGTACTAAAAGCAAATTAAGCATTATGATGGTAGCTGACGGTTGAAACCACAAACGTGAAAATCATATGGCCACAAAAGAATGAACAAATGATCAATGTTAGCGAGTCAAGGAAAAAAAACAACTAAACATTTTATATATTTTGGAATTATCAATTTCACACATTGATAATTATTACTTCTATTTATTTATACCTAAAACAGACAATCATGCACTATAGAAACCTCGGCTAACGTAGATCTCTTTACCATGATATTTAAAGACACCAGGACAGCAGCAAATAGATACGTCTGCACAAATTAACTTGTACTAAATCAGGAGGAAGTTGCTATATATAGCTAAGTGTTTTGAAGGGCATGTGCATTGAGAAGGAAACAACACAACTTTTTCACACAACATAAGTCTTATATTTAGTAGAAGTTTATATTGCATATAATGTCAACAACAGTAGTATTTAGTATTATTATGTCTTATTTTGTGTATAATAGAAATCAAGTTATATTATATGTTGAGTACATAAATAAATAAAAAAGTTTACTATAAATGGATGTTATACTATAATAAAATACTATATACTCCCTCTGTTCCGAAATGTAGGTCGTTTAACGACCTGTAGTGCAAACTTTGCCACACTACGAATTTTGCGACTTTCCCTTTCTACCCTCACCAGTCGCTCTCTCTCCACTCGCTCCCACCACTCGCCTCTCTCTCTCGCATGGGATGCCGTCCTCTCCCCGTCACCGCCCTCAACTTGTCGATGCTCCCTCTCTCTCACTCTCGCCAGCATCTTGCTCTGCACCGCCGTCTAGCTCACCGCTCTCCACCACCCTAATTAATGTCGCACCGCTAATCCGCCTGCGGCAGAGATACAAAGCTTCCATTTTTATGCGTCGGCGGCACGCTGCTAGGCGAGGAGGAGCTGGATCAGCATGCACTGGCGCTAGACCTCAGTGCGCTGGTGCTCGATCTGCTTTGTGGAGAGGCGTGAAGGAGGCGCTGAAGTGGAGCCCGAGCGGCGTCGGCCGGCGGCATGAGGAGCTGGAGCCTGAGCGGGAGGAGTTGGAGCCGCATCTGGACGTTGCCATGATGAGGAGCTGGAGCCGCATCTGCACGTTGCCGTGAGTTGGACTTCCCCGACCACGCCGACGCCGACGCCATGAGGTTTGTTTGATGCTTGAGCTTGCTGTAATGAATGGATTCTTCTTGTACTCCAAAGGCTGGATGGATGGATGGAGTAGGATTAGTTAGTGGATGCGTTAGTGAGACTGGATGGAGTAGGATTAGTTAGTGGATCAGACCCAGATTAGTTGGTGGATGCATTAGGAGTAAGATTCAGTAAGATGTGTACTGTATTCTCTGAAATTCAGTAATATTTGTATTGTACTCTGAACTCTGAAGTTAATGGATGGAGTATTTGAACTGTGAACTCTGAAATTTGTACTGTACTTGAGCTTTGAAATTCAATAAGATTTGCACTGTCTCAGTTTTCAGTATTTGTACTCCTTGAAGTATTGCAGTAGCTGATGCAAGCTGATTTAGGAGTACAACACTTAAGTAAAGAATTTGCAAGTTTACTGTCAAGTTTCTTAGATAATGTACTACTACTCCTGTGTACCCAAGTATAAAACGTTACTGCAGTTTTTATATTTTGGGACAAGAGGTAGTACGTAGTACCCCGTACAAGGCGTCCCGCTCTATTTTAATTAGCATGAAAATAGGGCATTCGGATCTTCGCCGCTCTGAACACGCCTCGGGGCAGGGGCTGGGACGATGAGTGGGGGCAGCTGCTCTCGTGATCGGCCCACCGGTGGTACGGCGTCATGGCGGCGCAGCCGCGCGAGGCGTTGGAGCACGGGACCCGGACCGACTCCAGCATGCGCTCCACCGTGAAGCAGCGACTGTACCGCGTCGACGGACCCAGCTGTGGCGTTCTGGGGACCTTGTCGTAGCAACAAGAGCATACAAGCCTCCCTGCCGTGTCCTGCATCAGCATGAGTGCGTACATGCAGCAGATTGAAAAGAAACAAATCAGCCGATGTTGGATTTTCTTTCACGGCACGAACCTGGTAGACCGGAGGCTTGAGGGGTTGCGAGCATCTGGGGCAGTTGAAAGCTACCAGATCCACGGTCGCGTTTCTGGCCTCCTCCTTCCCGGGCACCTGCCTGCTCATCTTGGACTTGGAGATCTAATTCCGTTTCTAGTCTAGCTTTTGCTTGGCACTTGGCACTGGACCTGAACGTTTGGGTCGCTAGAGTACCCAGTAGTATATATACTCCTGGTCGTGTGCTAGTCCAAGAAGCCAAGGAGAATTCTAGTCTTTCGACTTCCACTCCCCACTTCCCCATGCACTAATTCCAAGCATGCATACATAATGATGGCAACATTCCCCATGCACTAATATCTGGTACTGCGAACTGTCATAAGTGTTTTTTCGAGATTGACGGGGAAAGAATACTTGGGTAGTCTTAGACCTCTCCTTCGATTCAAAGGAAAATGGATGATATACATAGATTTTCTTTTCCTGCGATGACATTATTCAAGCCATTTGTTCAACGGAAAGTAACAAAGGAAAACTGTAGATTTTTTTCTTTGGTCTCCATTAGTGAAAAGATGCAAGAATTTTACAATTTAGGACTTCTCTAAAAAAATCCTATGCACGAAAAATGAGACTAAGATTTTTAGTGGCATAATAACATGCTAATTATATTTTCCATATGGTTTCGCTTTAATTTGACTCTATTTATTAGGATTTCTGTGTTTTTCCTACTCCTGTGAACCAAATATCCAAGTTGGTGAGGGTACGACGCGGGGTCACCTTTCTGGAATGATCTTCAAAAGGTACGCCCGGCTTTCGCCTTAGTTGCCAAGTTTGCGGTTGGCAACGGCCGCTCGGTTCGCTTCTGGCTCGATCTTTGGGTGGGATCGTAGCCTCTCTGGTCCCAATTCCAGGACCTTTACGTCCTGGCTGTCAACCCGGAACAAACGGTTGCGACGGCTCTGTCCGTTAGCCCTCCGGCGATCCATTTTCGTCGTGAGTTATCGGGGCCAGAACACACACACACTTAGTGGAATTGCTTAGCCTAATTCACTCGGTGTCACTGTCATCTTCCGCGGATACGGTCTCGTGGGCTCTCACCCAGTCCGGCAAATTTACGGTAAAATCTTTATACTGTAGGTTGTGCCAGGGCCCGGCCTTCCAGATGCCGAAGGGTTTGTGGAACTCGCGCATTCCGCTTAAGATAAAGGTGTTCTTTTGGCAATTGTTTCGCAATAGACTGCCTACTTCGGCAAACGTTGCCAAGCGCAACGGCCCGTCAACCGGCTTGTGTGCGATATGTAACACTGCGGAAGATGCGAATCACGTTTTCTTCCGCTGCCCCCTTGCGCGTTTTGCCTGGAGTGCCGTCCGTGCAGCGGCCAACACCTCCTGGGACCCTCACTCGGCCGCCGATCTTGTGGCCATAGTCGACTCGGTGCGAGGAGGCAATAAGCGTGTGCTTTGGAGTTGCTTAGGAGCCTTGGCTTGGGCCATTTGGCTCACTAGGAACAAACTAGCAATCGAAGGAATCTTCCCTTCTCACCCTGCTAATATAATTTACAAATGCAACATTCTTCTGCAGCAGTGGAGTCCGTTGGTGAGGCGCAAGGATGCTTAAAGGATGAAGCAAGCTCAAGATCGTCTTCGCCAGGTCTACGTTTTGGCTAGGGAGCCAACCGCCACTTCTACGCCGTGAAGTGGATCTTTTGTCTCGTGAGCGAGCCTGCGTGCTCTATGCTCTTGGCCTTCGGCTTGTAATAGACTCGCTGCGAACTGCATCTGGCCTATGGCCGGTCCCGAACTTCTCGTGTCACTGCGTTCGTGTGGCCTGAGCCTCCGCGCTCGTTCCGTTTGTCCTAAGACTATTCTGTCACGCTGCCTAGTTGTGGGCTTTATTAATTTAAAGCCGGACGCCCCTAGCGTCTACGTTCTAAAAAAATATATATCCAAGTTGGTAAAATTCCTACGTTTTACTCCTTTGTTTTACCCATGCATGCCTATCCAATCTTGTGTCTTTAGAATCCTTTCAACAAAAGGATGCCTTACCAAAGTCGTTACAAGCATTACGGCAGACGGTAGAAGGAAAGAAGCTATTACACTTAGACCTAGATTTACTCCCTAAGCAAAAAAGAGAAATTTAGGTTTGTGAAATTAAGTAACTTCGGTTTGAAGAGATCTTTGATGTCTTGCACCAGCCCACAACCAGAGGCCTTGGTATACTAGATGTTACCCCGCGCATTGCTGCGGGAATTGGTTGATGAAAATTTGGGCTGATAATATTAGAACCAAAATTCAAAATTATGAATTATTATATTTGATCATGTATAGTTGTAAAAATATTTATTTAATATAATTAGAATAATCAAATGAAAAAATCCCATGCATTGTTGATTGCTGTGGTGGATCTTTTTTCCATACATGACTGCATTTGAGGTGGGCCATATTTATTTCATAATTGGAAATATAAATGGCACTGGTTTTCCCAACTTCCACAAAGATAATAAACTGTCAGGGACTATGTTTTTTTAGATGAGTCGGCGATTATGTCTGGGTATGCGGCACAACCAGGCCAAAAGCATGTAACCTGTTTTTCAAGGCCTTGGTTCACATATTCTGGGTCTAGTAAAATCGTATGGCCTATGCTGGACATGTTTATGGTCCTGTGACAGAAGTTTTGTTGCGTCACACTAGTTGAAAGTTCTCTACATATTAGCTAGAAGCCGTGATTTTTCAGCAAATTTGTAGATGCCAGTTCAAAAGTACTAGTACGAGTTAGTACACACCCCAAATTAAAATCGGTTTGGATGGCTAAGCTAGCCGACTACACAATCGTGTCGGAGTCAAAGTCCGATCCGAACTCGACTCGCGATCCTCTCTGGGTCGATCTATATATATTAGTCAAAGTCCAGCATACCTACGTACGTGAAAGTGAAACCCTCGATCCGCCCGGCCGTCCACCATCGCCGGCGCTCCAAACTCTCGATCAGCACATACACGGATATACGTACGTGCTGCCCCGGCCATCGCCGGCCGATCGCCGCTTCGACCAAGTTCAGACTTCCAGATGGCCCTGAACGAGAGCCTCGCCAGGTTCCAGCTGCTGCAGGAGAGGAACCAGGCGGTTCTGTCCGCCATCGCCGCAACCAGAACCTCCTCCTCATCATCATCCACTAAGCCGTCCCAGCGGCAGCCCGCTCCAACTCCACGGCCGGCGGCTAAACCATCCCTGCCCGCGCCTGCGCCTGCCGCCGTTGTCAGGTTCTCCGATGACACGGCACGGCTACGGAAGATCAACGAAGTGAGGACGTCCACCGTCGGGCACCAGATGAAAACCGTGATCGACCTGCTCGACAAGACGAGGGAAGCTCTTACAACGCATCAGATCAACCAACGGACCTACGTCGACATCGACGGCAACAGGACCCTCGCCGAGAGCCTCAGGAACAACGTCAAGGTGCGCTTCGATGGGCGGCGCTACTCCTACAAGCCCACGCACGACGTCAAGGGCAAAGGCGAGCTGCTGACACTGATCAAGAGCTTGCCCGACGGCCTCCCGGCGTCCGAGGTGGAGGACGCGTATCCAGCCGTACTGGAAGACCTGCAGGCCCTGAAATCCTCGGGCGACGTCTATCTGCTACCGGGCGAGGGAGGCACCATCGCGTACCCGAACGACGACCCGAGGTCGAAGATGGGGGTGGACCCCGAGCTCAAGAAGCTGTTCCACGACATCAAGCTGCCGCGGGAGATGATCGACATCGAGAAGGAGCTCCGGAAAAACGGCGAGAGGCCGGCCACCGACACTGTGAAGCGGCGTGCGGCGGAGCAGCTCCATGGCCGGCACCCGAAGCCCAAGAAGGCCAAGAAGAAGTCGCGCGGGATCACCAGCAGGACCAAGCTCACCAACGTTCATCTCCCGTGGCTCTTGGACCTCCCTGTGGACTCCAAAGATATCATCTGATCTGATGGGTGATGGGTGTGTAAATCATGTATGGCACGTGGATTGGAACTTCTGACTTTCTGTTGGATTCTACTCCCTCTGTCCTAAAATAATTGTCTCAACTTTGTACTAACTCTAATACAAATTTGTACTAAGCTCAAGACACTTATTTTAGGACGGAGGGAGTATATTATACTCTGCCGTCCCAAGATGCACCTGTCCAAGCCCTACAACTTTAGGACTGAGATTGTCTTCTAAAGTTATGGTGTGTTCACTTAAAAAAAAGGTTATGGTGTGTTACTTACAACCTAGATGTCAAGTGACTAAGTGAACCGAACTGAATTTACAGCCTTGCAGGTGCTCCCACTGATTACATCAAAGGACTCAACAGTCAACATTGGCTAAGCCTATCTTCGAATTTCTGGAATACATGGCTGAAAAATAAACACACTCCAAGATAGAGCTTAGATGTCGAGTACATGGAATACACGGCGAAGGTCGATTGCCTCAGCAAAGGGTTTGTCGGGTGTCATACTCGACAAAGCCTACTCAACATACACCCTATCAGCATAATGGAGTTTGCTAGTTATACTTACCCAAAACCACCATACTTGGAACTAGAGTAACAACTTGGTACCACATTGAAGGCAGGGCACAAAAAATCGCCGAAAATGTGCCTAATGCGTAAGGCGGAGCACTGATAGTCGAATAACCTTGCGAAAACAGTCAAACTGACTGGTTGGGCCTACCTGTAAGGCTGACATGGCATGCCTATGTGGAAATTTGGCTGAGATGGACCTAGGTCCCACCTGTCATCCATCCACTGCCTTCTTCCTCCCCATCTCTTCAATCCGTCACGCAGAGGACATGAGCTCCGGTGGAGAGGTGCTCTCCGGTGGCGGCAAGGAGCGGTGCAGGCCAACACGCTCCCATAACAGAAAACGCATGCCACCACGCTCCAGTGGTGGGGAGGTGCTCATCCGCGTCACCCCCCTACTTGGCCGGAAGAGAAAAAGGAGGGCAGGCGCGTGGCGGCGGCGCTCCGGTCGTTGAGCAGTGGCGGCGGTCGGTGTTGGCGGCGTGGAGCTCCGCGGCGGCGGCGACGCTCGGGAGTGGGAGCGAGGAGGCGGGATCGCGCAGCTGAGCTCCGGCGAGATCCCGCGCCGGTCATGTCTGCGTCCACCTCTGACAAGCGGTCACTTCCACGACGCGGCTAGCAGACACGTGCTGGTCTCCCGGAGGTGCTCGCCGGCGGCAGCCATGAGAGGTGATGTCCAGGAGTTAGCATTGCACATGTCCTCAGTAGTGGCGGCGCCGGTGATGTTCGTGTCCAGTGCTCACTCACGACATGTTAAGTTAAATGCCCGCACAGAAAAAAGAGAAAGAAATAAAAAAGAAAAGATGAAAAAATAAACACTTTAGTCATTGACAGGTGGGATCCCGGTTCAGTCAGCATATTGTCCACACAAGCACACCACATCATCCCGACACTCGGGGCCCATATGTCAGTTTAGCTATTTTCGTGGTCAAATCCGAGCATCAGCGCTCTGCGTTACGCATTAGGCACATTTTCGATGGTTTTTTATGTCCTGCCTTCAATGTGGTACTAAGTTGTTACCCTAGTTCAAAGTGTGATTGTTTTAGGCAAATAACTCAGTTTGCCATGTGTCGTCTGCCGGGCACTTTACAAAAGTCTTTGCTAACACTCGCAAAGAAAAGGGGTAGGCGTACCGGGGCGAATGATGTTGGCGCCACGTGTTGCTGGTGTTATGCCGAGTGCCTGTTCTTTGACACTCGACAAACATTTTGATCAGTAGCAAACATTGGGTGTTGGTGCACGTGTTGCTGGTGTGTAAATCATGTATGACACGTGGAGTGGATCTGACTTTCTGTTGGATTCTATATATACTCTAGCGTTCCAAGATGCACCTACCCAAGCCCTGCAAGTGTAGGATTGAGATTGTCTTCTAAAGTCATGGTGTGTTACTTACAACCAAAGATGTCAAATGACAAAATGAACCAAACTGAATTTCCAGGTGCTCTCACTTGATTACAGAAAAGGTTTTAGCCAATCTTCGAATTATTTGCAGAATGCATGGCCGAAAAATAAAAGCGCTTCAAGAAAGAGCTTTGATGCCGAGTACACGGCGCAGGTCGATTGCCTCAGCAAGGCTTTGTCGGGTGGCACACTCGGCAAAACCTGCTCAACATACATCCCTATCAGCAAAGTGGAGTTTGCCATGCGTCATCTGTTGGCCCTCGACAAAGTCTAGTTAAAAAAAGACACTCAACAAACAAAAAGGGTAGGCGGAATGGGGCGAACAATGCTGGTGTTATGCCAGGTACACGTTCTTTGACACTCAGCAAACATTTTGAACAGTAACAAAAAAACATTGCGGCTCGCCGGCTGTGGCAGGGGTGAAAGCCTCCGGAAGTAGCAAGAGCACAACTTGATGACCTGTAGTCGAGGGATGATAACATGGCGGACTGGTGGCCTTCTTGTCGGTCGCCGTTGATGGCGGCTCCGCCCTTGCCAAATACTCCCTCCGTTCTTAAATATTTGTTTTTCTAGCCATCTCAAATAGACAACAATATACGGATGTATGTAGACATGTTTTAGAGTGTAGATTCACTCATTTTGCTCCGTATGTAGTCACTTGTTGAAATCTCTAGAAAGACAATTATTTAAGAACGGAGGGAGTAGAAGGCAAAGCCACGTGCGGCGGTATGGCTAGGCCTGGTTGCCTCGCCATTGTCCTTGCTAGCGGCTGCATGCGTGGTGATTGGAGGAGGGGCTGCATGGCGGCGACAACATCCCGTGGCATGCATGTGAAGGAGGAGGCGGCGTGGAGGTGTTCCGTGGCATGCATCGTCTCTCTCCTGGGAGCGTCGTCCTGGAGCTCAGGTTGCCTCCGGCGTGTTGTGCCACCATCGACGGTTATTTTCTGATCCTATCTTGAAGCTTCTTCGGCACTGGTGTGGGATGGTTGCACTTACCTACTTATCTTCTACACAGGTCCTCATTGACAGCGCTCATGATCCTTGATGTCTACAGGGAGAGACTCGGGGCTTCATGATCCAAAGCGGGATGGCGGGGGTCCCTCTCCGGCGACAACTTGGTTGTGAGTGTTGCAACTATATGCCTGGTGTTTTCCCCTGGAGGAGTTGTTCTGTCTCTTGTCGTCGGTAGTTAGGTTACTTTGTGTTAGTGTGTGGATTGTCCATTTCTCTTGTGTTTTCTCATTGATCTGCTTTGTAGGAGGATCTCCTCATCCTCATGTATCAGTTTGACTATGCGGCTTCACATATAAAGCGGGGAAAGTCTTTTTCGGTATAGGAATGCTAGCACGGATGTGTTTTTCTGCTAGCTTTAAATCAGCCATCACGAATGGGAACCAGAAGAAATAGATAATTTAGCTTACATACATGGACGAAAATTGAAAACTCTGTTTGGAGAGCTTCCACATTACACTTAACATGACTCGACAGCCTCAATCAGCATAAGGCGGCATTATTGAGGTACATGGAGCATGGCAGCGTTTCTCGTGTCCGTGTCAATCAGGATCAACTGCCTCGATCAATCTGACATTATATGATCTTGCTGTCAAATGTTGATCTGCTCCAAGCAAGCACGTAACATTTTCACCTGTCCCTGTCAACCACGCCCTGACACGGCCAGCAAGAAGAAGCTTGATGGATCACGCCGTGGCCGTGCTCACCGCGCTCATGAACTCGTCGTCGGTGACGAACCTCGCGAGCACCCCCGGGGCAAGGCACACCTCCAGGGCCATGCTCCCACCGCTGCCCCTACCTTGGAACACCGTCGCCGTCCCGTCCATCTTGTTCGCCGAGCTGCGCCGCACGGCCACCGGCCCGCCCCACCCGAAGTCGTTCCTGTACACGTCGAACCGCGGCGAGTTCCCGGTCACCACCAGCGCCGCGGGCGGCGCCGACGTGCACGCGAAGCTCGGGTTACGCGCCCATGACGCGAGCCTATCCCTCTCGCTCGCCTCGTCGAGCGACGCCACCATTTTGTTCAGCAGCGACGCGGCCCGGCCCAGCCCCCTCTCCAGGATCTCGCCGGCCGAGGACGTCGCCTCGGCGCGTGCCACGGCGTTGCCAGCGTAGCCCACCGGTATGACGTGCACGCGGCCCCGGGATCCGACGAGGAGAACGTACGTCGTGCTCTGGTCCGGCGCCAGCCTCCTAGCTCGGCACACCGCGACCCACAGGTGCAGCAGCGCCTGCAAGGAGGAGATGGTGGCGGCGCCGGTGCCGGACGCCTCGGCGTTCGCCTTCGCTTTGAGCTTCTTTACGCTCTCCGCGGAGAAGTGGAGGAAGCAGTCCTGCAGCTGCGCCGATGATGAGTGCCCATAGCTGGCAATGTCCTCCACTTTGGCGGATGGGAGAGGGATCGGGACACGGCAGCCGTCAAGGAACCACCTCCGGTGCACCGGCAGCGGCGAGGAGATGGCGGCGTCGTCACTCAGACGACGGCTGATCTCGGACCAGGTGTTGAAGAGGTGCCAGAAGGCCGTCCCGTCACCAACCGCGTGGTTGAGCGACATGGCGACAAAGACACCGTCGGCGAGCTCGGTGACCTGCGCTGCCAGTACCGGGTGGGAGCCCGCCACGGCGTTCACGCCGAGCAGTCCGTCGAGCGGGAAGAAGGAGCGGACCACCCCGGGCGTGTACAGCGGCGCGACGACGTCGGCCACGGTGACACCGGGAGCCACGGCGTGGACGAACTCGGCGCCCTCCATGCTGCAGCGGAGCGAGACGGAGATGCTCCCACCCTCCCCGCCCGGCGTGACGACAAGGCGGCCGACGTAGGGGTAGAAGCGGCCCAGCGCGCGCGCGAAGGACGACGTGAGGCGTTCGACGACAAGGGCGTGGTGACCGTGCTCTCCCGTGGCGGGGGGCTTGGGCAGGAGGACGCCCGTCTGGGTGTACTCCACGGTGATCATCCGGAGGTCCCACGGCGTCAGGTCGATGGTCGTCTCTGGCTCCGACGGCAGCCAAGGCGTCGGCTCCGGCAGGACCATGCGCCGGGACACGACCTGGACGACATGGCTCATCTTGGTTCAGATCGCTCAGTAGCCGGAGCAGTGGAGTGTGTGTCGGCAGAGCAGGACTGGTCGGAGCGCATGCATATATCGGTTCTGCACGTCCGTGGTTCCACGTCTTCTTACATAATCTCAACTTTGGAAAAGGATATTTAATTATATATAAGTATCGGATACTGGGTTGCTTTCTAATCTTTCACTTTCACTGTTTGAGCATGAATGGTCTAAACTGAAATCTTACCAAAACCCGAATTTAATAATCCCATTTTAGATTTGTCTACATACGGATGTATGAGCGGAGGTTGTACTAGCTTATGCGTGGCATGAACTTCACATTGGGCAAAAGATCTTGGCGAGTGTACTGACTTGGCAAGACCCCCCAGATTACACAGTTTTAAAAAGTTGTGCATGGATAACAAAATAAGTTGTTCGATGTATGCGTGAGCTATTTGTAAGTTGCCTGAAAACTGAATTTGTGTAAGTTGATTTCTCAAAGAGAAGGAAGGGAGACGGGGCGAAGCGTCGAGGTCGATTTCTCAAAGAGAAGGATCATAGACATCGTGTTTAGGGTCCTGTTGAAACTCCCGCAAAGAGCACCCCTCCAACACGCGACACGTGCCTTGTGGACCCCACACAACTCTCCCTCCACCTTATACCCTCTAGAGTCCTCTTCCAACCACATGTCGTCTTCCCCGAGAAGCTCCTTTCTTTGTCTCATTGGCATGGAGCCAACCGACACCACCTCTGCAAGTTTCCTCTGTCACCTCCTCCTCCCATCCCCACGGCATTGCCGCTCCCCATGGGGATGTTACAAGCTAGAGGTGGAGCCGCATTGAGCTGACATGATCCATGTTGCAATTGGTGACTAAAGGCCCATGTGTTTGCAACATTATGCAAGCTGGAGATGACTGCCTCATGGTCCATGTTGCAAGCGTACATCTGCGACTAGACGAGATGACATGACCCAGATCAATGAGCACAATATGGTATATGTTGCAAACGAAGAGCGCAATATGGCCTATGCTGCCAACCGTCGGGCCGCACTAAACAGCTGATCGGATGGTATGTAGCTCGTGAATGCAACAACTCGATGGATCTTTAGTTGGAAACGTTCCCATTCTAGTATACTTTCATGCCATAACATCCTCCTTGCCTAATCGTGCTATTGCAATTTGTAGTATTTTCCGCTTGGATCAATCGGTCAAATGTAGCTTGCTGGGATCATGGCATCATCCCAGACATGAAATTGAGTACCGTCTCCAACTCTCCATACAAAGCCCTCCAGAAACATTGTACTCCTGCCAAGATACTTTGCCCCACATGGGTAGTATTTGGCGCGAAGAACTCCTGCACAGAGTGATACGAGTTCTTCCATCAAACTCCAAACCTGTTACGCTAGCATCGCTAACCGGAACAGTATAAGTTGTGAAACTCATACCTCCCTTTCCTTTTGGTATGCATGTCTTCCACGAGCTAGACAATTAATGGATTTCTTTACCTCCTAGTGATAGCAATTTTTCCTTTTCCATTCCCCAATTAACACACGCACGCACGCACACACGCACGCTATTGTCAACCGTCTCCAATGCACGACTCATGCCCTTGTGGCCCCCGCACAACTCCCCCTCCAACTTTATGCTCTCTAGAAGCCTCTCCCAACCGCAAGTCGCCGTCCCTTTCTCGGTCTCATCTTTCTCTCGCGCATCTTCCAGCCGACGCCGCCTACACAAGCGGCCCCTGTCTCCCATGCGACCTATGGTTCATAAAGGCGGGCCCGCATGTTTGCAACATTACGCAAAGCCAAAGTTGACCACAACATGGTTCATACCGCGTTTGCAACATGCCTTTTTTTTTGTGTGTGTGTGTGTGTGCAAGCATCCTGCGCACTGAACGGCAAGCACGACATAGACTATGTTTCAAATTGTACCGCCGATCGGACGGCTCTTGACACGCGAATCCATCCAACGGCTCGGAGGGCTGCGGGTCTTTTCCGGCAGCGAAGACGTGAGCCGACTCGAAGCGCGTTCGGACCCACCAGGCAGTCAGCGTGGCACCGGAAAGCCAACCGCGTCTCCGCCCGCCCATATATCGCCGGGTCCGTCCCACGGGCAAGCCGCCTCCCCCATCCCAACCCACACCAAACGGCCGAACCCAAAGCCAAGTCGCACTCCTCCTCCTCCTCCTCCTCCTCCTCCTATCCTCTCCCTCGCCGAGGCGGCGACCGGCCGACGCCGCAGCAGCAACCGCCGCCGTCTCCACCGCCACCGCCCGCGCGTCTCCGTTCAATTCGGTGAGTCGCTACGCTCCCCCTGCGTTCTTCGGGCGAATTCAGTAGGTCGCTGTTTCTTCAATTTCGGTTGGAATTGTTGGCCCTCCCGGCGCCGCGGCCGCTAGGGCTCTAGATCGCGCCGCGCGGGCGTCGCAGGGGCCCAGATCCGGACGGGCAGGGCCGAGAGGGCGACCTTCTTTGCGCCCTTTCGGCGCTCGATTTTCGGAACGCCGTTGCCCAAGTTCGTCGCGATTCTACTATGGCTTTAGATCTGGCGCTCCTCGTGAGTTATTACGGGGTTTTGGTTCGGAATTTCGTGGCCTCGTGAATTGATATCCGGAATTGCGGATATATTCGATTTTCCCTAGAAGAGTCTTTGTGGGGAGGCAAGTTACCTTGACCTGGGAATTTACCCTGACCGGAATTGTGGTTATTGCAGGCGAATTTGGGGCTGAGGAAAGAGGAGGAGCGGCTTCTCTCTGCTCTGGTGGTTGCAACTTCAGGACAAGGTAAGAAAGTGTATAATATGTCTCCACCTACTGCAATCATTGGATCTGTTAGTGCTTATAATGCGTGGCTGAGTCATGCATGCGTGCGCTGTACTTGTGCTAGTGCCAGCTGCAGTTATTCCTACTCACTGCCTGGTGGTAGTCAGCGCTTGCTTGGTTTAGTTTGTTTGAACTGCTGGCGAAAGCTTGGATTGTACTCCCTCTGTAAACTAATGTAAGAGCGTTTAGATTACTATTTTAGTATTCCAAACACTCTTATATTAGTTTACAGGGGGAGTAGTTCTCTTGTGTGGTCTTGAGGGGGAAAAAGATTGGTAGTTTCCTTCAAGATTTCTGAACTTCAAAGGTTAAGAACTGGAACCGTGTTCCAAGTTTAAACTGATGCAATAGGAAGAAAGCCTTATTCAATGGACCAGTAACTACTAACAAGCTTCATCACATATTAGGTTACTTGTTATTATTGTGTTGAATTGTTACTAGAGACGCAGAACAAAGTTTGGCTCACATGTTTCTTTATGCTCTGAATGTTCAGCAGTTTTGAACCTTTAAGCTACTATTTTGACATTAAGTGGATTACATGAATCAGTTTGGTACTATTTCGTTGTTGCCTTTGCTTTAATCGAGTCTCACTTTCTCATGGTCACTTGTATTTGCTGATTTCAAGAATTTTCTTCAGGGAAAGAAAATATCAGTAATTTGAAAATTGGGATTACATTTAAGTTTTAAATTGATGCACTATGCATAACAAAAAGCAGACCTTGCCACACGTGTCAGGTTAATTAGTTTGTTTGTGTATAGTTAACAGAGCAGTATATGTTTTTGGTAGGATCTGAATGGTTACCAGCTTGGAACCTTTAAGCTACTGTTTTGGTGTTAAGCGGCTGTCATGTATCAGTTCAGTGCTACTTTGGTGTTAATTAATCTTTTCTTAGAGACGCCAAGCTCTGTGCAGTATTTGTTGGTTGCAAGGATTAGCTTCACTATGCTTTGAAATGCCTGATATTATGTGTCACTTGGTTGCCAAAATATCTTTGTTTGAGTTGTCTAAAGCTGTTGCTCTACTTACTGATTTGATTTACACACTTCTCCTCTAGCATCCTTGATAATCCTAGATGTTCAGTAAACTAACAGTGTTTTCTCTCTTCTATGAGATGCACTTCCTTGCATCATTACACGGCCCTGCAGGTTTTGAGCTTTTGTCTGTTTCGTTGGGATGGATGCCAAGAAGTTCCTGCAGATGGTCGAAGACAAGAAGAAGAGACTCCTTGAGAAGAAGGAAGCCCCTCTGAAATGGCAGCAGAAACTGGAAGCAGCAATTAAGGCCACTGAAGAAAAAGAGAAGAAGCTCAAGTCGAGAAAGCACAGGAGGCGAAGCTATTCTTCCTCAGAATCTGATAGTGAATCCGAGAGCGACAGTGATCGGAAACACAGGAAGAGGAAGGACCGCAAAAGGCACAAAAAACATGGCCACTCTGACTCTGATGGTGCCAGGAGGCGCAAGCACAGGTCAAAGAGGAGGAGCTCAGACTCTAGTGACGAGAGCGACAGTGATGAATATGATAGCGAATCTGAAGAAGAACGCCGAAGGAAGAAGCACTCGCACAGGAGGAAGCATCGCCGACACTCTTCAAGGTCAGAGTCTGATGCTTCAGATTACAGCAGCGATGATGATGAGCGAAGATCAACCAGGAAGGACCATTCTAGGAGCCGCAGACGTCGCCACCGGTCCTCAGACGATGAATCCGAGGACAAGATCAGGTCGAGGCATAGGAAGCGTCATCACAGATCAAGCGACGAGGACAAGCCGTCAGATTCTGACAACCATAAGCGTCACAGGAGCCGCTCTATGTCATTGGATGATGGAGCTGCTGGCGAGCCAGACAAGATGAATGATGGCAAGGGGTCTCACAAAAGCCGGCACCACCGCCGCCATCACCATCACCATCATGATCATCATGCCAACTCTGCTGAACCCAGTGACGGGAAGCAACTCGTGTAGGTTGTCAATGCCTCAGTACCTGATTGGCATCATCACTGGACTCGGGAAGGTTTGCTTGCCCCAGTTGGCGAGTTGCTGAACGAAAGCGATGTATCTTTCATAATGTTACTGTCTCCGGCTCTGCTGCGGATTCTGAAGCCTGTACTTGTTGTACTGAAACATTTGGCGACACCAGATGTTATTTCCAGCATGTTCTCTGTTTGAGATGTGTTTCATTTGCTGCAAGTTTACTATTGCATTTTCGTTTATTGAGCCATACTACGTTGGATCATATGCTGCTATGTCTACACGTACACATTTTTTTGTGGGATACAAGCATTCTGTGGCGGTGCAGCAGAGAAGTACGAAACACTATGTTTGGGTTGGGGCTAGAGCTTGTCTGTTTGAATGCTTGTCATATTTTGTTTGAACCCCAAGTGATGCACAATGACTATCTGGAGCAATTATACTATCGAGAACAAACCTTAACTACTGTGCCGACGACAACGATGGAGGATTGGACGGTGCTATCCCGTTTTGCTCTACACAAAGATGACGTGATTTACTGCATGGTTTCAACAAGCAATCAGACCGACGACAGACCTAGGGTTAATATAAATTCCGCTCCCCTTCCCACCCCAAAAACCATTTGTTGTGGCCTCCCTAGATCACCTTCATATTGGAAACCTCTACTCATTGGGCATCTTTCATAATCTACCATATGAGAGAGAGGTAGGTACGCCAGTGGCGGAGGACGGAAAAAAAAAGGTGGGGCGAACTCTGAAGCACAATTTTTTGTTGATGCAAAACCAACATGGATAACAAACGCTGATAGACAGTGTACACTAATACCTTTAAATGATCCTAAATAGAATAACCAGATACAAAAAAAAAAGTAAACATTTTTGTCTAAATAGAAGAACAACCTAAAACATACTCCCTCTGTAAACTAATATAAGAGCGTTTAGATCACTACTTTAGTATTCTAAATGCTTTTATATTAGTTTACGGAGGGAGTACTGATTAATAATGAAGCTTTAATGGCGCCCGGAAGATCCAGGCAACCCTTCTTTTGCATTCTCCGTTTCCACGGAATTCACTTGCTCTTGATGAACAGAATGTGTCGTCGCAAGGGGTACTTGGATTGGAGCTACTGTCACTACCAACAGCCTCAAAAGACTTGTCAAATCTGTAATCCATCTCATAAAATGTCACTAAAATCACCGCATAGATTGCTAAGTCATTCTCTGAAACATACCCCTCCCGTTCGTATTTGGGAGCCTTTTTCTATTCCTGTCAATCTTAGTCGGAATGCCGGATGGCTACTGCTGGCTGCCGGCCTCAAGCACAGCCTGCCGCGGCCGCCCACACGCGGACTGCACACTGCAGTCCTGCTGGGCGCCGGCCCGCCCCCGTGCGCGCCCCTGCTGCTGGTTGCTGTTGGCCGCGGGAAGCGAGACCCGCTGCTGCTGGCCGCCGGAATCGCGAGCCGCTGCTGGACGCTGGGAACGCGCGGCGCTCGCTTCGTGGCCCTCCTCTCTCGTTTGGACTCTGAAGCGAGAGGCACAGAGGAATTACCGTGTACAAGTCGAGAAGCCTGCCCTCTCGTTCGCTATTCGCTCGGTGCACGTATTGGCTAATTTTTTTAAAATAATACATTTTTTTAGTTAATTTGCACAAATATAACACGGTTACGCATCGTTGAGCACTCCCACCCAGAGGAGATACCGGATCCTACTCCGTGGGATATGTACCCGAGCTATGACACTTCGGGCTCTAGGCAGTACGCGGTAAGATATATTTTCTTTAAGTAATGTTGTCATATACTTTGACGTGCAAGAGACAGACATTATTCATTGTCATGGAAATTTGCAGGCTACCTTGACACACGACCTCTACAACGACGTGACCACCTTTGGACGATCACTGTCATCTGGACCTCTCCTTCAGCACCGTNATGGCACAACAGAGGGTTATGAGGCAATTTGGTCTTCTGCAGTTGGAGGTGCCTCCCCCTATAGAGAACCCGCTGCCAGCACACATCCACAGGTATTAACAAGTTTTTCAATGTTGCATTATCTTTCATAGTACTCCATTCGAAACTTTAGGTAATTGTTGAACACACACCACAATTTTAGGACGACAAGGAAGGGCATGACCAGGACAACTGCTGACTGGCTAGTTAGACTAGAGCCGTATGTTATAGAATGGGAGACAGCAAACACGCATCTATGGCACGTGAATGAAAATTTTGATCTCAATGCATTCAATCTCTATTTGCGGCGCTACATGACCGGAACACGGTTACGCATCGTTGAGCACTCCCACCCAGAGGAGATACCGGATCCTACTCCGTGGGATATGTACCCGAGCTATGACACTTCGGGCTCTAGGCAGTACGCGGTAAGATATATTTTCTTTAAGTAATGTTGTCATATACTTTGACGTGCAAGAGACAGACATTATTCATTGTCATGGAAATTTGCAGGCTACCTTGACACACGACCTCTACAACGACGTGACCACCTTTGGACGATCACTGTCATCTGGACCTCTCCTTCAGCACCGTCCAGTGCTACAACCCTTCTTGGAACGAATTCAGAACAAGATACGGACTGTGTACGAGGCTATCACGTGCACCCGGAGAACCGACGTTGTTCATCATCAGCAGCAGCAGCCGCGTCACTCCACGCACCGACATCAACCACGTGCACGTCTAGCACCGACATCAACCAGGCCACCCCGTCCTGACCAACCTGGCAGTTCAACGTGGCAGCAACCACAACAGTATGGTCCCACGTCGAGCTTCGTGTTTGCTCCACAGCCACAGCAGCACGGTCCCTCGTCGAGCTTCATGTTTTCTCCACAGCCACAGCAGCACGGTCCCTCGTCCAGCTTCGTGTTTGAGCCAGAGCAGCCGTCACAGCCAGCAGGTATGCGTCTTCATATTTATTGTTTTTTATATTAATTGACGCGACCTCATTCTTCATGATGAAACATTTCATCGCGCAGGAGCCTACGGATATCAGGCGTCTATGTCGGCATCACATGATACGTGGGGGAGTGATCAACATCCCGAGGAGAACATACAGGCTCAGATGTCGCAGCACACCCAGTGGATGAACATGTTTTCGACTCCTCCACCAGGCCCCACACAGGATACACAGCATGACCAGGAAGAGTCTGAGATTCCTCCTCGTCACATTAGGGCACCCGACAGGTGGGGATGGTCGCCGCTTCCAGATCCGCCTCCCCACCAGGCCAGACGTCGTCACTGACGCTTCCATCTATCAGTAGAGACATTACCATCTATTTGTGTGTGAGACTTATGTCTATTCTATGTATGAGACAAATGACTATGTACTTATGTGTAAGACATATGCCTACTCTATTTTAGTACTATGTTATTTGAAGTACAAGATCATATTTTGATAGAACATAATGCTCATACAACAAGACATTACAAACAACTAGATAGAACTAAATCTAAATTAAACGGTACGTACGACTGAACTCACAAAATACAGCATAAAAATTACATGAAGTCATCATCGTCATCCTCGATGGATGCAGAACTCTTGCCCTTCGACGATGAAGAACTCTTGCCCTTCAACGATGAAGAACTCTTGCCCTTCGACGATGCATAAACCTTGCCCTTCGACGATGCAGAAACCTTGCCCTTCGATGATGAAGAACTCTTGCCCTTCGAGTATGCAGAACCCGGAAGCGGCGACATGAAGATATCATCTTCGTCCTCGCTCTCCTCAGTCCATAAACATGGATTATTTGCTGCAATCCTTCTGAAAGTTTCACTCTTCGGCACTACTACCTTCTCCCACCTTTCATGCAACCTAAGAAGTTCTTTACGTACCTCTTCATAGGTCCTTTCAGGCCACCCAGACCTAAGTAATTGGTGAGCCAACTCATTCATTATGGTGTCACTACCTGTAAGTGCATCTAGTGCCCCTTAGTGATTTTGGTGTATTGAAGACTTATAGGTTAAGCAACTAATGCGTTTGTAAGTGTACACAGGTCTATAAGTCTATGAGGAGTTTGATATTTACAGAGAAAGTCGACCCCTAAAAATGAAGTTGTTCATCTGAAGACTTTGATATTCTGAAGACTTTCTGAAGACTTTGAAAGTGAAGAAATTGGTGTGACCCTGAAGACTTGGTATTCATTTGAGGAACATGAAGCGTGAAGACTTTTGTTTTCGTAGTTTCATTTTCTCTTTCTTGAGTCATAGGAAACACCAACTGTTAAAGGGGGTCGAGGAAATACTAAGGAAAAAATTTCCATTTGATGCTCAACTCAAAATCCTACACCTACCAATCCCTTCGAGTGAAGCCTTTGGAAATCTCATACAGTTCAGTCAATTTCTTCAGTGACAGAGACGAAGCTCTTCTGGTCGCTGAGGAATTTGTTCTGACTGAGGAGTTAGGAATTCGCCAGTGCGAATTGCCTACACAGTGAGGAACATGATAGCCCTGAGGAATTTGATACTCAAATTTCCGACCGTTGCTGTGCTGCGTGCCAGCTGTCCCAAAATATCTTATCCACCTAACTGTCATATCATTGAAGGGCATTTATGTCTTATCATGTCGGGCTGCTCCCTAGGCTATAAATAGCCGCCCCCTACAACCACTAGCTGGTTGGCTGCTCCGAGAGAACTTGACACTTGTCATTTGAGAGCAACCCATCCTCTGAGGACTTTGAGTGAAAATCATCAAGTGAGGAAAAACCCAAAAGTGAGAAAAAACCCAAAAACCAAACCCCAACAAACCCAAAGTGATTGAGCATCACTGAAGAAATTGATCCTGCGTGGATCCGACACTTGTTACCTTTGAAGACTGTGCTTCTTCCAGACGGTTAGGCGTCATGGTCTAGAGCATCCAAGAGGAATTGTGGATCGCCGAGTGACCAAGTCTGTGAAGGTTTGGAAGTCGCCTGAAGACTTACCTCGAGTGATTGGACGAGGTCTGCGTGACCTTAGTTCAAGGAGAATACGGTGAGGACTTGGTGTCCTGAGCTGCGTGCTCAGTGACTGGGTGTCCGGGACTGTGTGTCCTCGAGTTTAAATACTCAGCCGCTCCAACCAGACGTACAACTGAGACAGCAGTTCGAACTGGTCTACCAAATCATTGTCTTCACCAACCTAACTGGTTCTATTTCCTCAACCCTTTCATTTCCTCATTACTGTGTTGAGGGTTTGTTCATATCTGTGTTTGAAGACTTTGNAGGTCTGCGTGACCTTAGTTCAAGGAGAATACGGTGAGGACTTGGTGTCCTGAGCTGCGTGCTCAGTGACTGGGTGTCCGGGACTGTGTGTCCTCGAGTTTAAATACTCAGCCGCTCCAACCAGACGTACAACTGAGACAGCAGTTCGAACTGGTCTACCAAATCATTGTCTTCACCAACCTAACTGGTTCTATTTCCTCAACCCTTTCATTTCCTCATTACTGTGTTGAGGGTTTGTTCATATCTGTGTTTGAAGACTTTGACTGAAGACTTTCTCAATTTCCTCAGTTCAATTTCTTCAGTCTGTTTGTCTTCATCTTATGTTATCCTGTGATTACGCTTTCTGTACTCTGTGATTGTCTTCATTTCATCATGATGACTATGCTTGTATTCTGCTATGCTTACTTCTGAGTACTTATTCCGCTGCAAGTATTTCTTCGATAAGGAATTTCCTCACCGGCAAATTCCTCAGTGAAGAATTCATAAAAATCGCCTATTCACCCCCTCTCTAGTCGATATAACGCACTTTCAATTGGTATCAGAGCAAGGTACTCCCTTGTTCTGTGTGATTTTGGTTTAACCACATGGAGTTTTAGTTATGTCGACCGCAGGTATGATCAAGGTCTCAGCAGGGTGTCCTACCTTCGATGGGACGGACTACCCCTACTGGAAGAACAAAATGCGAATGCATCTTGAAGCAATTGACAACGATCTCTGGTATGTTGTGACAAAAGGTGTTTCCTCAGTCACACCTTCTCTGAATGATGCTGATGTGAAGAGATTCAAGCAACTCGATTCTCAAGCGAAGAATATCATATGNGGTGTCCTACCTTCGATGGGACGGACTACCCCTACTGGAAGAACAAAATGCGAATGCATCTTGAAGCAATTGACAACGATCTCTGGTATGTTGTGACAAAAGGTGTTTCCTCAGTCACACCTTCTCTGAATGATGCTGATGTGAAGAGATTCAAGCAACTCGATTCTCAAGCGAAGAATATCATATGTGGCCATCTGAGCAAAGGTCAATATGGAAGAGTGAGTGCTTTGGAATCTGCCAAACTCATCTGGGACAGGCTGTCCAAAGTAAATGAAGGTGTTTCAACTCAGCGTGACTCTCGAGTTGATGTTCTTCGGAATCTCTTCAACCGCTTCAAAAGACTCGACAATGAAAATGTTCAACAAACCTTCGATCGCCTCACTGACATCTCAAATGAGCTTCAAGCACTGGGTGCCACTGACATCACCGACCATGAGGTGGTGAAGAAATTGCTAAGATCGCTTGATTCTTCATTTGATACTCTGGCACTGATGATACAAGAACGAGCTGACTACAAATCTCTTGATCCTGCTGATATCCTCGAAAGGCTAAATACTCACGAGTTCCAGCTTGCTGAAAAGAGAGATCTCTATGGTTCTGGCTATGGAAAAACACGTGCCCTGAAGGCCAAGGCTGTGTCCGAATCTGAGAGTGGAGACTCTGGTAGTAGCCTAGGAGATCCTGAAGAATTTGGCCAGGAGCTAGCACTGCTCGTGAAGAAATTCCAGAAATTCTCAAGACGTGGTCGCTTTAGAAAATCCTCAAGAAGCAGTGATTCCTCATCTAGTGACTATAAGAGAAGACTTTGTCACAAATGCAAGAAACCTGGTCACTATATCCAAGATTGTCCTCAGTGGGAAAAGGAATTAAGAAAGAAGAAACACAAGGATTACAGTTCTGATGACGTGAAGAAGAAAAAGAAATCATCAAAATCTTCATCATCAAAATCCTCAAAACCTTCGTCTCACAAGAAGAGCAGCTCCAAAAAGGCTCGGGCATTCATTGGCAAGGAAATGGACTCTGAAGCTGAATCTGAGGAAAATGAGGAAGAGGAGGAGTCTGAAGAATCCGAATCTGGTGTGGCCAGTCTGGCTCTTGCTACTACCTTCGTTAGCAAGTCCATCTTCAACACTGAAGAAACTGACTCATTACTTGCTCAACAAATCAGCGCTTCTCAAGAAGAGTGAGTTATGAGGATCTTCAGAAGGAGCGCGATTCATTACTTGCTCAACAAATCAGCGCTTCTCAAGAATAATTTGTTCCTCCATGCTTAAAGTGCATTGAACGTGAATCTGCTAATTCTTCACCTGAATGTTCAAATGCTTCAACTGTTACAAATTCTTCACCTGCCTCTGCTATCACTAATTCCTCATCTGAGGACATTGCTAGTATCACTGACGATGCAGGACTGAAGGAATTGTACATGACAGGCATGTACAAAAGCCTCAAAGGGCATCAGACTCTTTGTGATGTGCTTAAAAAGCAGATCCTCAACAGGAACCCTAGGAAAGAGGGTATCGCATTTGAGAGGAAATTAAATGCCGATGGAACATACTGGAAGCCTGAGCAGTACCCCAAAACCTCATGGGTTGCTGCAAAGGGACCTCCAGTTGACCCATCTACCTTATCTGGTTTTATGTGCGAATTTCCTCATTCTGCTGATGAGTCATTTGACTCCAACTATAAACTGTTCAAAAATCAGAATGGTGAAGTATTTGCAAGATATGTTGGTACTAACTGCAGGAACGGTTCCCCTATGAAGAAAATCTGGGTTCCCAAGAAGTGCCTTGAAAGTCTTCAGGTGAATGTCCTCATGACACCACCAGTGAAGAATAGGAAC
>LR880968.1:9225080-9247503 GCA_904067115.1 Aegilops sharonensis | reverse complement strand
AGGAGGAGCCGGCTTGCTGAACTGGAGTAGGACGAGGGCTCAGACAGAGGTGTAGTTGATGTCATGGAGGCAAAAGTCATCGACCGCACAGACGTCCCCGAGGAACGCAAGGACGAAGCGAATGTCGTCGTTGTGCCAGAGCTCATGTGGAAACTCAGAGACCTCGATTTTAGCGAGACCGGTGAAGATGGCTACGGAGCGGTTCGCGTGCTCTACGGCTCAATAGTAACCACATTGCCCTCGAAATCGATGGGGCTGTGGCGGATGACATCGTTACGTGCGGCAGGAGTGTGGAAGGTGATGCATGCGACCCCGAGCCACGACCCACCCATGATGAAGGATGGGTTGCCGTAGGTGTGCTGGATGGCGCGACGAATGAATTGGGTGGGGTTTGGGTCAGGGTTCTGAAGGTGTGCGAACGCGAAGCGGCGAGGGCAGTGCACAAGACATGGAGGCGCAGCAACGAGCGGCATGTCATCATAGGGTGGCAGCAGGCCGGCCTCGCGCTCTGGGCGAGGCAGCTCCTCGTCAGGCTCGGAGTCTGATACGTGGGACTCAGCCCTAGTGAACTGGGAGGCAATAAAGATGTTGGAGAGGCGGTCTCTGAGTGCGTGGGTGTCGAATGGTGAGGAGTGAGCGTGGTTGAGGTCATGGTGGGGAGTGGTGGGGGATGGAGGAGGTGCGGATGTGCGAGGTGGAGAAGGTGGGGGCGGGGGAACCCCGCCGGAGCGGATGGGGACGCCGTGGAGGATGAACGGAGAGGGAATGCAGACCACGGGGAATGGCTCAGACAGGATGATGGGGATGTCGCCGATCATGAGAATGCGAGGATCGCGGGTCGCCGGCGATGAGGAGCTCCCAGGGTTCATGCTGCGACGACAGAAGGCTGGGTTAGGGTTTGAGGAGAAGACATCGGGGAGAGGAGAGAAAAAAGGCCAGATCCAGAGGTACCTGCACTCCCGGCTGCGATGGCCGTTCCGCCAGGACCGAGCGCACCGGACGGGATCACGACAGGTGTCGACGCAGTGGTCGAGGGCGAGGCAGCGGAAGCAACGTTTCTTCTTGTGTGAGGAGTGAGGTGGATAGAACTGGTGATGGAGAGGGGAGAGAGGACGGCGAGATATATATGGGAGGCGCTTCTGCGGGTGGTTGTGGGCATGGGGGGGGGGGAGGAGGGCGTCTCGATATGTGGTCGTCGTGGTGCTATTGGACCGCATGGGCGGCGTATCTTGTGGCAGCAGCGCGTGATCCGTTGCATGCTGCAGGGTTTGAGGCGACCTGGGCGTTTGGCATGGAGAACGAGCAGACAGGTTAGGCGGCAGGGCTGGATTAGGCGCGATGATGACGGCTAGATGCTGGGCAGATGTAGGGTGAGGGGTCGGCGTGGGAGGGAGAGAGCATGAGCGCGCGGACCCGTCGGTTCCCAACGCATCAATCTAACATGGAGTAGTAACAGTGGCAAAGTGTGGGGAGAACAGAGGGCGGCGCAGCGCCGTCCGGATTAGACACGGGTGGGGGGAGTGGGGTAGCCAGATTTGGCACAGACAGGGAGACAAAAGGAGTTGCATGTGTTCTAGCGAGGGCGTCGCACGCATGCGCATCTCCACGAGCAACGTGCGTATCTTTTTGTAGATTTGGTCCGCCTGACGCCGCCGCGCAACCATCATTATGCATGAGGTGGGCCCGTGGCTCCTGCGTGGCTGAGAGGACGTGTGTCGCTCCCGTGAGGGCGAGCGGCTGCGTTGCATGCATGTGTGGTTTGGATGTCCCGAAGGGTCCAAGGATAGATGCGATGTATGGCGGTAGCAGCTTGTAATCAAACGATTTATATAGCTCTAGGTGCCTGCTGCAGTGGGAAACAACCGTAGCGAGGTGGTAAAAAAGAAAAGGACGAAAACCTGAGAAGTCAAGAGACTGAGCCTTGAGGATTTGAACTTTGGCGGAGCGGGAGAAGATGCCAAATTTGAAAATGAGTTCGTCGACCTTGACTGCATGGAAATCTTGTTTGACCGAGAAACAGTGGTTTAGGGCCGACTCAACTAGAACCTCATTAGGTTTAACACAAATTGGCATGAAGGTAACCCATAAAATATGAGTGTGTGAGGTGTAGTGCATGGGTGGTGTAAGTTGATTGAGGTGGTTAACATGCAGCATACGGTAAAAGAAGCTAATACCAGGCTTGTTGGGGATATAACTACTGGTATGACCCGCCAATAGGAGACGGGTTATACTTACAAGCATCCTTGAAGACAGAAGATCAAGCTTGAAGAAGGCGGCTTAGTAAAGGCCCAACGGCCCAGAGATGACCTAAGGCCCGTAGTGTTAAACCGCCTTGACTATGTAACTTGTGTTGTAAGGTAAGAAAGATTAAGAGACTGAGCCGGATACAATCTATAAGCCGGCCGGGACTCTGTAGAGCCGCTGGGCGTCGACCTCAATATATAAGGGGACGACCCGGCGGCGGTTCAAGGTACGAAACAACTTCTCGAGAGCTAGGTCAAGCGATTCCGCTTCCTGGTTATTGAGACATACGTAATCCCAATCACAACTAGACGTAGGCTTTTACCTTCATCGTAAGGGGCCGAACTAGTATAAACCTCTCGTGTCTCTTGTCCCGATTAACCCCTTCAAGCTTCCTAGTTGCGATGGCTCCATGACTAAGTCCTTTCACTAGGACATCTGACGTGACAATTCCACGACAGTTGGCGCCCACCGTGGGGCCAGCGCACGGTGCATTTGAGTTCTTGAAGGGCAACTTCGAAGGGCTCAAGGGATACGCTGTGGGCCGGATGACCAAAAGTCGTCGCGGCAAGCTCTACATCGACGATGCAGGATGGGGCCCCGAGGCCGACTCAATTGAGTACGGGTACTGGGTCCCCTTCGGCGGAATCCACGTCTTCATCGGCAAGATCGGCAAGCCGGGCCCTGAGCCGGACATCTACATCGACCTCGTCGAGATGGCTCAGCGTGCAAGACCCGCCCAGGCTCCGCCGGCTGTGAAGCGTGCCTTCGTGGGATGCATCCACGGAGGACTCTCTGAAGGGTCTGCCTCTGATGGTGAGGCGACCATCTACTCTGACGGTGAGTCGTCCATAGGTGAGACAGATTCATTGTACCAACTGCAGGATGGCGGGCTCGGCGGCTGTTCTGATGGTAGCAGTATTCCGGATTCTCTTGAGCCGACGAGTAGAGTCGAGATCTTCATGGCTGGAACCCAACCCGTCCAGGACTCCGCAACTGCAGCAGCGGTAACTTCCGGATCAGCGGCAGCCACGGCAGGAGGTCCTGTACGCTCTCCGGCCCAGGTGTTAGTGGATCTCACCGGCAAATTGACCACCCTGTTAACTGCCGTAGTCAGCCCGACGGATCAAGCCAGTCATGATGCAGAGGTGGCACAGGTAAAGTCGGATATGGTACAAGCTAAGGAGGACCTAGCGGCAGAGGATGCTAGGTTAAACGTAGAGCGGGCGGCTCTGGACGTTCAGGCTCAACAGATTCAGGCGCACGCTTTCCGGCTTACGCAAGACCAAAACACGGCTAATGAGGTCATGAGGAGAAGGCATCAGAAGACCCAATCTCGACTTCCCCCGGTTTATGACCCTCGGAACCTTTTTAACACGCCGGGAGCAGGGCCCAGTAACCCACCGTGGCTCATCCCGCAGACAGGCAACCCGCCATGGCTCCCTCCGTGCACAGGGCCAGACCATGTTGCGACACCTGGGGACGGAGCACCGTTTCAATCTCCAGTGATGGGACCTCCCCGTGTAAAGATGGCACCACCTCAGTACGTACCAACCCCTCCGGGTCATTACTCCAAGCCATTGGAAAACATGATAGCAGCGGCAACTCGATTAGCGGCTCTCCCAATTGATGGCGATTCTCCGACGGCGGTTGAAACCCGCCGGGTCAGGGAGCTTCTTCAGACGGCTTTAGTACAGCAGGAGGCGTACTCATACAGCCGGGACAAGATCCACTCGACCCCTCGTCCAAGCCGAAGCCCGAGTTACAGCAGGCACATGGATTCAGCGGCCGTATCAAGCAATGTTAGACGCCGTGACCAGCCGGGTGGTGGTAACCCGCCGCGTCATGAGGCTATCAATTTGGTCGAACAAGAGAGACTGCGGCAAGAGGCTGAACGGGCGGCTGAACAAGCGGCTTAGTTGATGGCTTATCAGCCATATCCGGTTTACCCGGCGACTTCTGTTGAGGCAGGTATAGCCACCCAGACTAGAGGAGTCCCGTGTCTAGTGCTGGCTCTATGTAACGAGCGATTGCCCAAAGATTTTAAAGGACCAAGGAAGGTGCCGAATTACACGGCCGACTTACACCCCGGGGCATGTATTGAGAGCTACGAGATGGCTATGGAGCTATTGGAGGTTTCTGATGCAGCAATGGCTAAGTACTTGACCATGATGTTGGATGGAACTGCCCGTACCTGGTTGAAAGGCCTGCCACCTAATTCAATCGGTTCATGGGCGGAGTTAAAGACCCGGTTCATCCAGAATTTCAAAGACACGTGCAAGCAGCCCATGTCGATCATGGATCTGACGAATTGTAAGCAGGAGGAGGGTGAGTCTACAACCCATTGGGTACGCCGGGTTAAGGCCATAATAAGTTCATCTGATAAGATGGATGCCGACTCTGCAGTCTTAATGTTGGAGAAGAATTGCCGTTTCTTACCTTTGCAGCAAAAGCTGGGGCGGCTCAAACGTGATTGCAATGATATGGGCACGCTGATGGCGGCTCTGGTCAAGTATGCCGATTCTGATAGTACCAAGGATCCCGAGTCTGACGATGAGAAGGCAGGGAAGGGAAAAAGGAACGACAATGGCAAGGGCTCTCAGCACAACCCGGCAAATCAAGGAGGTAATAAACGTAAGGCTAACGGTAGCTTGGATTTTGTGGCTAACACCAATACGCAGGGTCATAAACATCGGCGCAAGGGAAGGCCACCTCCTCGATCCGGCGGGTCAGGACCCACGCTTGAGCAGTTATTGAATGAACCTGGTCCGAGACACGGTTCTAAGGAGAAGTCGGCTACACATTTGTGGAAGGATTGCACGATTATGAAGGCGTTCAAGAATTCCAATATGTTTGATGGTAACAATGGCCCAGGTGGCTCAGGTGGAGGCGGCTTTCATGGCCCCGGTGGTGGATCAAATCCCAATTTTCAAAACTCCCATGGAAACCAGGGTGGATATAATCAACAGGCGGGTCAGGGCAGTCAGCAGCAGTAGCAAGGTGGATACCAGAGCAATCTGAAGCAGTTGAACAGTGGGCAATATCATGTGTTTACCACTAGTTTATGTAAACGGGATCAGAAGCTTCATAAGAGAGCCGTGAACGCGGTTGAGCCGGCAATCCCTCGTTATTTGAGGTGGTCTGAGCAGCCTATCATATGGAGTCGAGAGGATCACCCTCCCCGGGTTGACAATCCGGGTCACTTAGCTCTGGTCGTAGCCCCTCAAGTGGGCGGATACAAGTTCACTAAGGTGCTGATGGATGGAGGCAGCAGCATCAATATACTTTACTATGAGACCTTCCGTCGCATGGGGCTGACTGACAAGAGCCTTAAGAAGTCCAACACTATTTTTCATGGAGTTGTACCTGGTAAGTCGGCGTATCCGGTTGGCAAGATCGAGCTGGAGGTGGCATTTGGGGATGAATACGATTCCAGAGCCGAGAAATTAACTTTTGAAGTAGTTTAGATCAAGAGCCCATATCATGCTCTGTTTGGGCGGCCGGCTTATGCCAAGTTCATGGCACGGCCGTGTTATGTGTACTTACAGCTCAAGATGCCGGGTTATAAGGGAACCATTACGGTGCACGGGAGCCGCAAGGTGGCTCTGGAATGCGAACAAGGTGACGCGGCTTATGCTGAGTCGGCCTGCGCGACGGAAGAGTTAAAATTTTACAAGGACAACGTTGACCCAGCGGATATGACATCTTTAAAGAAGCCAACTACAGAGCATGAGCCGGTCATGAAATTTCAGTCGGCGGAGGAAACTAAGCTTGTCGATTTTGTCCCAGGCGACTCATCCAAGCAGTTTAGTATCAGTGCTAATCTGGATCCCAAATAGGAAGGCGCGCTCATCGAGTTCATCCGTGAGAATCGGGACATTTTTGCATGGAAGCCATCTGACATGCTCGGTGTACTGAGAGAACTCGCTGAGCACACTCTTCATATCGATCCAAAGTTTAAGCCGGTCAAGCAGTTTCTTCGGCGGTTTAATGAGGAGAGAAGGAAGGCTATCGGTGAAGAGGTGGCCCGGCTTTTGGCGGCTGGGTTTATCATTGAGGTGTTTCATCCAGAGTGGCTGGCTAACCCGGTGCTTGTTCTTAAAAAAAACGGCACTTGGCGTATGTGTGTGGATTACACAGACTTAAACAAGGCTTGTCCGGCTGATCCTTTGCTCTCCCTCGTATTGATCAGATCATCGATGCTAGGGCGGGTTGTGAGCGTTTGAGCTTTCTATATGCTTATTCTGGTTATCATCAGATCAAGATGGCGGTTAAGGACCAGGAGAAGACGGCGTTTATCACTCCGTATGGAGCCTTCTGCTACGTTTCAATGCCTTTTGGGCTCAAGAGTGCCCAGGCGACTTACCAGCGATGCGTACAGAATTGTCTTCATGATCAGATTGGACGCAATGTTCATGCTTATGTGGATAACATAGTGGTCAAATGCAAAGAGAAGGAGACCTTGATTGATGATCTCAAAGAAACCTTTGATAATCTCCGGGTTTACAAGATGATGCTTAACCCAGCCAAGTGTGTTTTCGATGTGCCTGCAGGCAAGCTTCTGGGTTTTCTGGTTTCTAACAGAGGTATCGAAGCTAATCCGGAGAAGATCAAAGCCATCACTTCCCTGGCTAAGCCGGCGTGTATCAATGATGTCCAATGGTTGGCGGGTCGGATTGCCGCCTTAAGCCGGTTCATAAGCCGGTTAGGGGAGAAGGCTATGCCGCTGTATCAGATGAAGAAAAAGACGGATAGCTTTACTTGGAACGACGCTGCCAATACTGCCTTTGAAGATCTGAAGAGGCAGTTGGCTGAGCCGCCGGTTCTTGCTGCTCCTATTGATAAGGAGCCTTTACTCCTATATGTGGCTGCTAACACACGTGCTGTCAGTGTGGCTATTGTGGTGGAACGCAAGGAGGCTGGCAAGGAGTACCCGGTTTAGCGGCCGGTTTACTACATCAATGAGGTATTGATTGAGTCCAAGCAACGATATCCGCATTGGCAGAAACTTGTCTATGGGGTGTTTATAGCCAGCCGGAAGCTTAAGCAATACTTCTTGGGCCATCCCATCATTGTGGTTAGTTCTGCCCCTTTGGGGGATATTATTCAGAACAGAGAGGCCGCAGGGCGAGTTGCCAAATGGGCCATTGAGCTTGGGCCTCATGGTTTAAAATATGTGCCGTGCACAGCTATTAAATCTCAAGCATTGGTGGATTTCATCAATGACTGGACGGAATCACAGATGCCTGAGGAAAAGCAGGACAATACCTATTGGACAATTCATTTTGATGGGTCTAGGCAATTGGAAGGCTCGGGGGCTGGAGTTATCCTGGCTTCCCCTCGAGGTGATAAGTTCTGTTATGTACTCCGATTGATGTTTCCTTGTACTAACAACGCAGGCGAGTATGAAGCCTTGCTCCATGGTCTCCGGATGGCTAAAGAGATGAATTTAAGCCGGGCCAGGTGCTTCGGCGACTCAGATCTCGTGGCTCAGCAAGTGTCAGGAAAGTGGGACTCAAAGGACCCTCTCATGGCGGCTTATCGCCGGGAGGTTGATGCAATTGCAGGGCACTTCAAGGGTTATCAGGTGGAACACATTGACCGTCGAAAGAATGAGGCGGCTGAAGCGTTAAGCCGGCTGGGATCTCAGCGTAAGCCGGTGCCCCCTAATACTTTCTTAGATGTCTTGTATAACCCTTCTGTCAAGATACCTACAGAGGAAGATTTGGCTGTTCCTGACCCTGAGGCACAGTTGGTGGCGGCTCTCCATATCATCCCAGATTGGACGGTGCCGTATCTGGCTTATATGACACGGGGCGAGTTGCCTGAGGATGAAACCTTGGCCAGGCAGATAACCCGGCGATCTAAGTCCATGACGATTATCAATGGTGAGTTACATCATTGCAGTGTTACAGGAGCTTTTCAGCGTTGCATCTCTCCTGAAGAAGGCCAAGAAATTCTATGTGAGATTCATGAAGGGGATTGTGGTCATCATGCTGGGTCAAAATCTCTTGTGGCTAAGGCCTTTCGTCATGGGCTTTATTGGCTGACGGCTCATGCAGACACAGAGGATCTGGTCAGGAAATGTGATGGTTGTCAGAAGTTCTCAAGACGGGCTCATGTGCCGGCTCAAGAGTTGAGGATGATTCCCATTACTTGGCCGTTTGCAGTCTGGGGGCTTGACATGGTTGGGCCTTTCAAGCGATCCAAAGATAAAAAGACTCACCTCTTGGTGGCGGTTGATAAGTTCACAAAGTGGGTTGAGGCAGAGCTGGTTAGTAAGTGTGATGCAGCTACGACGGTTCAATTCCTGAAGAAGGTGATATTTCGCTTTGGTTTTCCACACAGCATTATAACTGACAATGTCATTAATCTGTCTAAAGGCGCCATGGAGGAGTTCTGTCAACGTGAGCATATCCGGCTTGATGTTTCATTAGTGGCTCACCCCTAGTCCAATGGTCAAGCCGAGAGAGCCAATCAAGAGATCCTGAAAGGCATTAAGCCTCAGCTCTTTGTCCCTTTGCAACGGACGCCGGGTTGTTGGGTTGAGGAGTTACCTTCAGTGTTATGGAGCATCAACNCAGTGTTTCTGGTGCGTTCCAACGCTGTGTTTCTCCTGAAGAAGGCCGTGAGATTCTACGAGAGATTCATGAAGGGGATTGTGGTCATCATGCTGGGTCAAAATCTCTTGTGGCTAAGGCCTTTCGTCATGGGCTTTATTGGCTGACGGCTCATGCAGACACAGAGGATCTGGTCAGGAAATGTGATGGTTGTCAGAAGTTCTCAAGACGGGCTCATGTGCCGGCTCAAGAGTTGAGGATGATTCCCATTACTTGGCCGTTTGCAGTCTGGGGGCTTGACATGGTTGGGCCTTTCAAGCGATCCAAAGATAAAAAGACTCACCTCTTAGTGGCGGTTGATAAGTTCACAAAGTGGGTCGAGGCAGAGCCTGTCAGTAAGTGTGATGCAGCTACGGCGGTTCAATTCATGAAGAAGGTGATATTTCGCTTTGGTTTTCCACACAACATTATAACTGACAATGGCACTAATCTGTCTAAAGGCGCCATGGAGGAGTTCTGTCAACGTGAGCATATCCGGCTTGATGTTTCATCAGTGGCTCACCCTCAATCCAATGGTCAAGCCGAGCGAGCTAATCAAGAAATTCTGAAAGGCATTAAGCCCCGGCTCTTTGTCCCTTTGCAGCGGGCGCCGGGTTGTTGGGTGGACGAGTTGCCTTCAGTGTTATGGAGCATCAACACTACTCCTAACAGATCTACGGGTTATACGCCTTTCTTCATGGTCTACGGAGCTGAGGCGGTTCTCCCTAGTGACATCCGTCATGATTCACCTCGTGTGGCAGCTTATGTGGAGGAAGACAATGAGCAAGCACGCCAGGATGCTCTTGATCTGTTAGATGAACATCGGGACTTGGCAGCAGCTCGCTCGGTGATTTATCAACAGGACTTGCGCCGTTATCACAGCCGCCGAGTCAAGTCCAGATCTTTTCAGGAAGGAGATCTAGTGCTCCAACTTATCCAGGATCAAACTGATGCTCACAAGTTATCCCCACCTTGGGAAGGACCATTTGTGGTCAGCAAGAACTTAAATAACAGATCATACTACCTTATTGACGTTCGAGAGCGCAAAGACTCACGTAAGTCGGAGGAGGAGACCCGGAGGCCGTGGAATATTGCTCATCTCCGGCCCTACTACACTTGAGCCATAGGCTCCGCTGATGTACATATTTTGCTGATGTATATATTATGATAAATAATAAAGCAGGACCTCTGTCCTTTTTTCCCTTCTCACAAGGTAAATTCGTCATTTATTATTATCATATTTTTATCACATGATTGTTCGGGGGCGGGTCATATTTGATCCGGCTCAGCCTGTTACGATCCGGCTTACGATTCTATTTGAATCTAGCTGTTCAAAATTATGGTCACTAGGGGGCTTCCTGTTCAAACATAGGTCGTATTCGAACCAAAGAGAACATAGCTGTCGATACCCTTTTGATTGGCACATTGCCGAGCTCACTTGGGGGCTTCTTGATCATATTCAAATCATAGCTTAACCCCATTTGGGAACTGACTTTGATCGTATTCGAATCAGAGTCGTTAAAAAACTCTCAAGGTCTTTAGGGGGCTTCCTATTAAAACATAGGTCGTATTCGAACCAAAGAGAACACAGCTGTCGGTACCCTCTTGATCGGCGCAATGCCAAAGCCATTGGGGGCTACATGATCGTATTCGAATCCTAGCTTAAACCCCTCTGGAACGGTTCACTGACCGTATTCGAATCAGTAGCCTTGCTATTGTTATCCCTCTTTCTTGATTAAAGTTATCTTTGGAAGCCCCATTGTTTGACTTAAGACTTTTTTGAGGCTTACAGTTACAAACATAATGTCTGTAACCCGGTTCAATACCGACTACTGAGCCGCCAGCCCGTAAGCATCGAGATACTTTCCGGGTATCCAAAGTATCAGTCTTTATCTTTACCGGCCGGGTCATATGAACCGATGGGGCCAGGGAAACTATCAACTATATGCACAAATATCACAAGGCGGCTTAAAAGTATTACGCGTCAAAAACATGCCCGATGGCATGGCCACAAGAGAGTTATCTCTATCCTATTACAGGACATATCAAGTCCAAATAGTTTGCATTGTTTTTTAAGCACCAGGTGCTAAGTCACCATGGCAGCTTCACCCTCAAGATTGACCGGAAGCGTCCGGGTTACCCTCTCCGCGCTTGTGTCCTCCCTTTCTTGGAAGGTTGATGATGACCAGTCAATGTTCTTTAAAGCTTAAAATTCTACTTCATCATCAACAAGACCAGCCGGGTCAACTTCAGGAGCAAATGTATGCTTACGAATTGGGGGAATCAGACTGGGCACGTCATATTCAGGTGTTGGAATCCTTCGATTCTGTTCATCATAACCCGCCTGGTACTTGGTATAATCTACTTCCACGGCTATCAGAGTCGCCACGGGGCGCACCTCTTGGACACAGGCAAGGAAATACGCCTCTTCAAACGGCATGGCATCTTCCGTGGGGCTTGGATAACCAATGGCGATATCCTCCGGGTTTAGTTCAGGTAGCCAGGCCTTAGCCCAGCTTAGGGCATTGATGGCTCCGGCTCTTGCAGCTGACCGTCTTAACTCGTTGATCCGCTGTGGAAGAATTGAAAGCTTGCACAAGACCCGGGGCAGAAGGGTTGGAACCTCATTGGATAAGGCCACCGAAGCAAGAGCGCGTTGTGACCCGGTGTACAACTGTTCCACCAAGGTATACATAGCTTTCAGCTTTGTCAGCATGTTGTGATTCAAATTTGCGCTTCTGGGGCCTGCACAAAGCATACTCAGAAAAGTGAAATTCTGGCACATATTCCATGGCACGGCTTAAGAAAAAAATACAACGGTAAGGCGACTTACCGAAGATGGTTGCGACCATCTGAGAAATATGGCGCTTCAACCCGGTCAACTCTCCAGTAATTTCTTCCAGAGCTGTCTCTGCTTTTTCAGCCCGGGTTATCAATGTGGTCTTTTCATCTGCCCGGGCTTTTTTTCCAGCTTCAAACTTTTTCTTAAGCTTCTCCTGTTCAGAAACACTGAACTCGAACTTGCTGTTGGCTTTCTCAAGTTCCGACTCTTGAAATTCAAGGCGGCTCTTCAAATTGGTCACCTCCGATTCGATTTGAGTGGTGGTAGCCTGTGCAAATATAAAATCAAGTAAGTTATTTATGCAGTATTTAAAGTCCCAAGTACTTTGCCAGCAATAATACTTGGCACTTGGGGGCTAATGTCTTGCAGAGTTTTTTCTGTTTTATAACGGTTCATTATATGGTGATCCATATGAGTAAGTCCCAAGCATTTTTTAAACAATAACACTTGGCACTTGTGGGCTAATGCATATTGTTGTTTAACAGACCTATATGAGTTTTTCTACAAGGAGCCGGCTCAACCATATTGGTTAAGCCGCCCCCTTGGGGGCTACATGGTAAGCTGGAATTTTATTCTTTTGTGATGCTGTCAAATTTGTTTCTAAGTCTACAACATAAGTATCTTAAGCAGCAGACTGCTAACATGCTGAAGGGTAAGGAACAAAAGATAAAACGGGTTATACCTCGAATTTATGATGCATCTGTTTCACCATATCAATTTCAAGATTCCGGCTGTTGTGCACTTGGCTCATGTAGCCAGAGAAGACATCTCCAATGCTCATATAAGTATAATTGGTGACATCCATCTTAACTCGATGCTGGTCCAGAAGTTCTTCCTTGGCAGAGCATTTGGCTAACACGGTTGGCCTCCCCGGGTCAGTATGACCAGTTCCGGTGATCTCGACATCAGTATTGGAAGGATCAGCCGTCCGAGTTGGGCTTGGAGGTTGAGGATTTTATGACCCGGAAGCACCTTGGTCAGCAGGAAGATCAGCAGAAGGTGGCACATCTTGTGCTGGTTCAGGTGGCGGCTCATGAGTGTTTAGCTCCGGTACGGTAGTTTCAAGAGCCGGCTCATCAATGGCGACTCTTTCATCAGCCGGCTTATTCTTCCTAACCCTCTTACTGGGTTTAGCCTGACCACTGCATTCAAATCAAAGGATTAATACAGAAATAAGAAGATGGTAATAATTATAAAAGCAAGTGGCTTGTTATACCCTGGTGCAGTCTTGAAAGTCGGCAGATTGGACTGCAATGACTCGCCGGAAGGAGGAGAAGTATCCTGATAATCCGAGTCAGAGGAATTGAGTGGCTGACGAAAGAGACCCGCCAAGGGATAGAATTTAGTTAAAATAGAGATAACCTCGTTTTGGCGCTTCCTCGGAGTATTTGGTAAGCCGGAGGAGAGCTCCGCGTCCTTGATGGTTTGGGTCTGCCTCCGGCTCTCATGAATTTGCCGCTTCAAAAGAAATTGAGGATCGCGATGAGCTAGAGGATGAGAAAATCTTACTTTCCGGGTCACTCTGCGGGTTTTCTGTCTTGGCAAAGGCTCGGAGTCGGAGGAAAGGATAGTTATCTCATCAACCTTGCTACGGCTTGTCCCAGTGTCATCCTGCTGATGATCAGTGTCAATAAGATGATTAAAGAATAAGCCAAGGGAGTCAAGGGCTACCTCTGACTCGGAAGAGTCTGACAACCGAAGCAAATCGGAAGCAGTAGCTTTCTTGCCCTTCCTTTGGGCAGCTTCTTTCCTGGCGGCTCTCCTTTCTTTCCTGGATTTCTTAGCCGCTTCATGATCATATTTGACTTTCCAAAATTTGTCACCCGCCTGCAAGGATTAAGCATATTGTGAATATGGATGAAGCATTAAGAAAATAAGGTAAGCTCTTTTATATGGGTGTTTATACCTTTGGAGCCGGGTTATCTTTGCAGAATGGGGCTAGACCCACTCCGCCACAATCCGACAGGCTCTCATTGAGAAGGAATTTGGTCATGTCATCAACAACATGAGCCGGTAAGTCGTCAGGGCTATGGCGTAGGGGGTCATTCTTGGCGCCAGTATATTCACACATTAAGACTGTGCGGCGGCTTAATGGGATGACCCGCCAGGCAAGCTAGACTTGAACCAGGTCAATGCCCGTCAAACCATTCCCCAACAGAGCTTTAATCTTGGCAATGGTAGGAGAGAGGGATCTGTGTTCTGCGGTGGTGATTTTGTCGGGCAAGTGATGATTGGTGTCAAGCCGGAGGGCACGAAAGCCGGGCAAAGGATTCTCGTCAGCCGGGGAGGTATCCTTGCAGTAGAACCACGTCATATTCCAGTCTTTTGGATGGCTTGGCGGGTTAGCATAGGGAAAAAGTGCATCCCTGCGGCGCTGAATTGAAATCCCAGCGAGTTCCAAGCTCTGACCGCTGGCACACTCTGTCTGGCGGTTCAAATAGAACAGCTCTCTGAAAAGTAGCAAATTTGGTTCTTCACCAAGATAAACTTCGCTGAATACTTGGAAGTTGCAGATGTTAGACACGGAATTGGGTCCAATGTCTTGTGGGCGAAGATAAAAAACCCTCAACACGTCTCTGAAATTTTTTGAACCGGGAGGGGTAAAACCCCGGTTCATATGATCAGTAAAGACAACCACTTCTCCGTCTTTGGGCTGAGGGATTTCTTCGTCTGGGTGAGGAGCACGGTAAGGCATGACTTCTTTCTTGGGCAGATAGCCGGTTTTGACGAATTCATCTAAGGTGTTGTCAGTGACAATGGATTTCACCCAATTGCAAGTGGTAGGTGCCTTGGGCGCCATAATGTTTGAAAGCCTAAATGCAAGGTAAATAAGGCCGGTTCAAATTTAAGCCGGGCAGGAAAAATATTGCTGGAATGAATTATGGCGACTTATGAAGGGGCCTAATGGTATAAGGATATTTCCATCCGGGTTACGTAAGCCGCCATAGGTGTTTTAGAGCCATCAGAGTTATTTCAGCTTAACCTGGGAAGTTTAGGTTAACATCCTCATAAGCCGGCAGTCAGAGCCGCCATGACTAACAAGTTTAACAACATATGGATTTTTCCTAAGTGTCAGACAAACAAGTTTCACAGTTTGCAGTAATTATTTTGGATCAAATAAAGGTACAGAAAAGAAAAAATTCTAGACCTAGAAACATAGTGTGGAGGAGTTCATGCGTTCTAATGAGGATTCTTTGCAAGGAAAGAGGATCTGCTAGTGCCCAAAATGGATGCGGAACAGTTACCGCATGAGATCTATGCTACCTTTGGATCAAAAGAAGCCACGGCCGAAGAGGTACGAAGAACTAAGATGAACCACGAACTGTACAGAAGAACGCGCTAGCCCTAACGCAGATTTATGGTGCGGAAAGGAGAATAACTTACTGCGAAGGATCTGTGGAAGAGGAACGCTGCCGTTTTCTAGTCGAGATAAGGTAGATGCAGCGGCCATGCTCGACGAAGACGAGGGGTGCAGTGGCGACGGCGGCGGAGCTCCAGTGGCAGATGGGGGCGAGAGGAAGAAGATGCGGAAACGAAGAATGGGAGGAGAACTAGTCGGGCCTATTTATAAGGGGAAACATGTGAAGTGGGCGCGAAAAACGAGACGGCCAAAAAACATAATTATCCAACTGCAAAGGCGCCTTGATTTTCGGATGGTCATTAAAACGAAGATCCGTTGAGATGTGTTGGATAGAGCATACATTTATGACAGGTGACGTCATGGCGGGTTACCACAAATTTAAAGGATGACGTCATGACGGGTTACATGAATCTTCTTAAATATGAGCCGGGGAATTTTCTTAAGTATTGAGACTGACATGAACTAGTTCAAATCAGTCTGGGGCCTAATGTTGGGGATATAACTACTGGTATGACCCGCCAATAGGAGTCGGGTTATACTTACAAGCATCCTTGAAGACAGAAGCTCAAGCTTGAAGACGGCGGCTTAGTAAAGGCCCAAGGGCCCAGAGATGACCTAAGGCCCGTAGTGTTAAACCGCCTTGACTATGTAACTTGTGTTGTAAGGCAAGAAAGATTAAGAGACCGAGCTGGATACAATCTATAAGCCGGCCGGGACTCTATAGAGCCGCTGGGCGTCGACCTCAATATATAAGGGGACGACCTGGCGGCGGTTCAAGGTACGAAACAACTTCTCGAAAGCTAGGTCAAGCGATTCCACTTCCTGGTTATTGGGACATACGTAATACCAATCACAACTAGACGTAGGCTTTTACCTTCATTGTAAGGGGCCGAACTAGTATAAACCTCTCGTGTCTCTTGTCCCGATTAACCCCTTCAAGCTTCCTAGTTGCGATGGCTCCACGACTAAGTCCTTTCACTAGGACATCTGACGTGACAATTCCATGACAAGGCTAAAAACGTCTCACCTGAGGCAGGTCAAGAGCCGTTGATGTAGATGGCAGCGATGCAGAGATGTTTGCCGACGGTGAGGAGGACGTGGGATCAAGCAAGGAGGCCTTGGCTTCGGCAGCGAGCGAGCGTCCGATGGCAGCCATGGCGGCGGCCGTGGGAAGCGAAGCAACATGCCCTGTTTGTGGAAGTCTCCCATGTAGGCGATGAGGTTGGCGACCGCAGGGTTGGCCACGAGAAGCATGAGTCTCCATCGTCCACGACATTGAAATGAAGATAGCAGCCACCAAAGAGACGAGCGAGGAGAAGGGCCATGGAGTAATCGTGACATATCCACACCTATAAACAACCTTTACAAAGAGAACGAAGAGAGTACAAACAACACATCCTGGTAGTACACAAGAGATGCCTTCAACTGATATCATATAAGTTCAACAGTGCAGCAAAGTGTACTAGTAGTTGCTACACGCTCTCCACATAACTCAGCTTAGCATATCTATATAATGAATAAATGCATAGGTCAATTCAGGATTACGCATATGTTGCAACCCGTGGCTTAAAGGGGAATGGGGGCGAGGAAAAGCATGGTGACAAGGTCCTTGACATGGCTACCAAAGGTGTAACCGTCCCTACCGCGGAGGTAGATGACCTCGTTCGACCTTGCTATGTTCACCACCAGTTGCGCTGCTGGCAATAACGCACGGTCCATCACCATGCACGCTTGGTTCATCGTTCTCCAACTATCCTCCGTCATGGCGGCAATTGCCGCCACGGCCTCCTCCCCTGTCGTGCCCTTCTCCCCCATATAGCACTCCACGACGCTAGCCACGTCCTTCTTGTTCTTCCCCAACTATATTTACATCGACGATGTCGGTTGTTATATATGATAGTACATTCTATCCTGTTTCTGTTAATTTTTTGACAGAAATGCAACATTAATTCACATATGTATAGGAGTAGAAGTACTACTACCTTGTAAGAGGAGATGTCGTTGAGGAAGCGGCCGATCTGTGCACCGGCACGGACTACGTCGGGGACGGCGCATGTCCACTCGAATACCTTTTTGGTTGCTATGGCGCCGTAGCCCATGAGGGCCACGAGGTTAAGCATCGGCAAGCCCGAAGACATGACCGACAGCTCCTCGTGTTCCTTGAAGGTCGGCTGGTGCTTGTCGTTGGACCATTGGGCCTCTTGCATATAGTATTCCGCCTGTAGTTGGTACTGCGTACACAATTTTCAATTTAAAACACACTATTACCGTGTTGTCTTATTTTAGTTCTTTGCTTAATTTACTTTTTCTGAAATCAATTATTGGTCCCACCTAAGCCTTTAAACTAGGCATATGTTTATTTTACTCCCTAAACTACACTTATGAGAACTAGAAAGTACAGTTTAGGAGCTTCAATGAGAGATTAAATTGTTCAAAGTAAAATTAAGCAAAGTCCACATATGAGAGAGATAAAAATTCCTCAAGGAGCAATTTAAATATTTAAATTGGTGCACGCAAATTACAACATACCGCTTTTTTTGCATAAGACATGCGGTACTTCTCGTGCGGTTTTAACATATTCTCAAAATCTTTGAAGGTGCTTAGCGTTTTGGTGTACAGCATGCGAAGGTATTCAGGTAGAATAGAAACCACACTATCGTCCCATCTGTAAGAAAAAAAATGATATGCTTGCCTTAATGAGAGATCGAATTAAGCTTGTATTAGAATTATGAAAGGAAAAGATACCTCATACTTTCTTGAAAAAATTTGAATTACACCCTATGTAAGTACCTCTGGATGCCTTCAGTGAAACTACGACACTCCTCTAAGGTCGCATGGACATCATAGGTATCGTCCAGAAAAGTCACCAAACCAAATGTCTTGGCGAACATCAATCGTGCGCGTGAGTGTTCCTCCTCAGGGATCATTCCACAGCTCCAAAAGTAGACCTCCACCATACGGTCCCGAGTGTACGGTAGATTCACCGTGTCGTAAAGATCCCTCCACCACCTGGAGAGGTTAATTAGTTAAATTCGAATTTACCCTCACAATCTTATGCATATTTCTTCTGTGCATCATTTGATGAAGATCAAAAGCATTTTATGTACTACGAGGTACTAAGGCATGCAATTTAATCACAAAGCAAAAATGACTTACAAGGATAGTGCCTTTAGCTCCCTGAGGTGAAGAGACCTCATGAGATGAGAGTTGAGCCTAGCAAGCTCTAGCAGTGTGTTGTCCTGCGCCGTTTCCTGTGCATACTCACGGACATAATACATGGATTCCAACAGCCTAGTGAACCGCGGGAGAGGGTGATCGAGGGCGCGGGCGACCTGCTCCGCCATCGGCGACTGGAGCTCCCCTTTTGCTGCAATGGCCTTGAGATGGCGCCGTGTGAAGTTGATGGCATCGTCGAGGGCCGGGCCGTCACTCGGTATCACCATGTGAGCTGCGTTGTACAAGCTTAGTAGAGCCCTCGGGTCACTGCTCAGGCTTGCCCTAAAGTTGCCCATGCCATCTCTAAACTTGTCCAACACATCTGCGCCAAATGTATGAATTAGACCGAGTTTTGGGGATGGAGTTTGTTAGAGACGACTAACCATTTTAAGTGACTTTAAGATTGTTGATAGTTCTTATAAGGGGAAAAGTGACCAAATAAAACAAGTCTCAAAGTAGAATTGTAAAAAGTGCAATTGTGGAGTACCATTCGAATTTGTGAAGTAAGAAACGCCAAATATGATTAACAGACCAGGAAGGCTATTGGTCAATGAATAGTTGCATATAAAATTCAATTAAAGGGTTTGAGAAAAACTTTGTTCTGGAAAACCATCTGTTGACTTCACTGTAGAAATTGTACCTACTATTGGAGGCAAATGGATGTCGACACTCTTTGACTGATAATAAATAATAAAATTATAGGGGTTAGCCATGTCTAAGTCATATGCCATTCTGTGTAGGTTGTTCAAGTTGCACATAAACATTTAGATATGCAACTATCAGTTGTGTTGGTTAAACAATCAACACTTAGGCAATGACTTACAAAATATAAGAGTTAGCAAGTCAAATTAGAAACAGACATACAGCTACCGAACTACCTGTAGACACCCATATCCCATGCTGCCGAAGCAAGCGAAACCGAGTTGCGACAACATGAAGGTCATCGGAGCCGGCGGACTCCTTAGAGTGGACGATCCGGCTTATGGCCGAGGCAATCTCTTCGCGGAAGTGACCATCAACGCCGAGACGCTCAACTGTGTCTATCAATGCCACCGCCTTGGCCACACTGTCGTCGGAGAACATCGTGCACACTCGCCCTTTGAGCTCCTCCACCCTCTCCCTCATCCACTCCTCCGACCTCTGCATATATGTATCAGCAAGGTACCCACATACAAATTAATTGCAGGCTGAATGAAAATATTTTCTTTTTTGAAAGCTGCAATGGAGGTTGCGCAAAATGGAGAACAAGCGAAGGTAGATCTGCAGATGGAAGGAGTATATATGTATGCCATGCCTGCGGGCGAGGAGGGTCGTGGGTGATGAAGAAACCGCCCCACTCCGATGTGGCAAAGGCGCCACGGGTTGCAGCACTGCCGGCGTTGATCATCCTCGGGCTGCTCGCCGCATCGTCAGCACTAGTCACGGCCATTTGAGTGGGTGCAAGCTTGACGCTGGGAACACTTGTGTCTGGCAATTTGTGATGCATAGGGGCGGACCTATATGTCTCTTTTTATAGACTCAACACGGGAAGGAGAAACGGGGGAGCCAGACCGGCTCATTGTACTGTACCGGGCGAAGACCGTCTCTCCGCCTCGTTCCTTGAAAAGAAGTACAAAGCTGATGTGGCATCATGTGCTGCTTATTACAAAGTTTGTTAGAGGCATCGTCATGCTGCCACCAGTTAACATGTGCTATATTGGAGCTTATTTGCTTAGATTTTTCTCTTTGCACTGTATATTACTCCCTACGTCCCATATTATAAAAATGTTTTTGATACTAATGTAGTGTTGTAAACGTTCTTATATTATGTGACGGAAGGAGTATATATTAGGTCCACCTGCTAGAGAGAGACTGAATAGAGAGGCGAGCGTGCACAAAACTAGCCTTGCTTCTGCGGTTGTTGTAGATTAATAAAGTGAAAATAAAATTATTACAAGCCGGTGTACTAGCTAGCCGTTGAAGCCGGGATATTAACAATCCCGGGTCCTCGTGGTGGGGGAGTTTTAAAGTGGCACCACACACCGACGTTTGGAACGTTAGTTTCATGGCGTCAACATCCACATATTTCTTGTGTCTGTAATGATGCTAAAAAAAACATCCACATATTTTTTTTGAAAAGAAGGATAATCCCCGGTCTCTGCATCAGCACGATACATGCAGCAATATATTATTAATAGTGCAAAGTCCAGCAGCCGAACACCATCGACCTGGAAATAAATCGGAAAAAAAATCCTGAGGACGTATACCTCGCGACAGTACCTCCCCCAGATAGCTTCTAATCACTATGATACAAGACACAACATAAACGAAAATACACAACTCCTAGACTATGCCTTCAAAAAGGAATCGCCGCACGTGCGCCGATGTTAGCGAGTCCATCACATGGTTGGCTGACAATAAAAAACTCATGTAAAAAAGGTTGGCTGAACAATAAAAAAACACGAGATGATACCCCGCGTGCTGCTGCGGGAATTGGATGCAGTTATTTTTATTATTTGTATTAGTAATATGAGAACTTGAAACCAAATTAGTACATATAATTTTTTATATTTTATTATTATATAGTTGTAAAAGCTAATTGAATATGAGTCGCATGCATGGTGCTTGCTAAGGTGAGTCTTTTCCCATGAATAATGGCATGGTGAGTTGGCATAGTTGCATGATGAAAGGATAACATTCAGCGGGGCATACCTGATGGTGTGATAAGTTGATATAGGTGCATGTTAATATAATTGAGTTAATGGGGATCAACTATTTAGTTGTATAGGATGAGACAGCCAGAACTAGTCCTTCGCAGCATATTTTCATAGACGAAGCAACTTGAGCATCCACGAAGCCCGAGACATGAACGTGGGTGGGCGCCCACACATCATACCAACAGAGCAACTCTCCGTTCTCATGGACCGACAATAGAATGTGGTTACTCGATCATGCTTTCTTGAAGTTGTTTCAGTGTGAAATTTAAGCCATAAACCCTACTCCCTTTATGTTACTCCCTAAAGTTGTATTAAAGTTGCGACAAGTAATATGAATCAAAGGATGTATCTAAAGTTTACAGGTTGAAAATCTAGCTTTCTCGATATCCTATGGAATAATGATCTTGTTATCTAATAAAAGGCTTATGCAAATTAAGTACCTCCCCCAGAAATTGGTTTTTGTTATGGCATTGAAATTTGGTGGTCAAATTTGTATTTTCGGACATGACGACTAGCTTCTAAGGATCGGTAGTAGGAAGTAGCTGACACATCCCTACCAGCCATAACATGATTTATCACTAGATTAGTCGGGAATAAAACTGGACAGCAGCTTCATGTCATTTGACAATGCCTATCACGTTGAGGAATAATCGTTTTCATATTGTTATCGGGACGATTATATATGGAGGAATCTTGAAGTGGTTAGAACATAGCATCGAGGGATGTTATTACTTTGGAGGGTAGTTTATTTTACATGAATGTGTGCAGACATACTTACTACCATATACCTAGTAGTTTATAGGACAACCTTTTTTCCTTCCCGCCCTCCTCCTTCCCCGCGCCGCTCCTGCGGGTGGACGGGGAACCCTAGCCGCCTGCCCTCCCAGCCCCTCCCCTCCGGCCTCTTCTTCCCTCGCCGCCGCCCCGAGTCGCCGCCGGCCGAAGCCTGGCCGGCGTGGGTGGTGGCGGGGTCGCTCCTTCCTCTCCTCGCGGACCCCGGGCCGGTGCGGGACGGCTACCGCTGGAGGCACCGGGCTACGGCGGGGCTTGATGGCGCAGCTCCGGGCGCTCCTGGCGGCGGCGGATCGTCGTCCATGTGGGCTAGGGTCTCATGATGGCGCGGCAGCTGCCATGGAGCGGCGTGCTTGGACGCGGATCGTCGTCGGCCGGGCGGAGGATGTGGATCCAGGCGATGCGGGCTGCGTGCGGCGGCTGGGGTCCGACTTTGGGCTTCTGGCGGCTGCGGATGGGCCTTCCCGTCGCGGGCGCGCGGTGGTACACCTCAGGTAACAGCGCTTCCGGCGGCGGTGCGATGCCTCGGGCGGCGCAACTTCGGGTGGTGAGGAGGCAGTGGCGGGCTAGCGCGGCGGCGCCCTCCCGGTCCTGATATAGGGCTTTTTGGGTCTGGGCGGGCCTGGCTCAGCTCCCCCTGCGATGGCTCTGGCGGACGGAGGTGCGGCTCGTGTTG
>LR880968.1:9190343-9221473 GCA_904067115.1 Aegilops sharonensis | reverse complement strand
GGGGGGTGGTTAATTTATGCACTTTTCTCAATACCAAAACAGCAAACAACCTGGTGAAAACTTTGTGTATGCCACATGTTCGCGCCTGCTCTGCGGCTGCGATTGCCTTGTTATGAATGGAAGGATCCCACAAGTTGTGGGTGGGGACGGGCAACCCGTGGAATGAGGAGGACCTCAACTTATTTTTATGCGTCTACCACTATCACCGTGGGCAACGGTGCGAAGACACCTTTTTGAGAATCACCTTGGCTTCTTGGGCGCAAGCCGATAAACATTGCGCCACTAATATTCAAAGTCTCGTGAAAGAAGTGGAAAGTGCGCGAGGCCATCAAGCACAACGCTTGGATGTTCAAGATCAAGCCTCCAACCATTATTTCCGTTGAGTTCATCACACAATTTTTCACCCTTTGGATGCTCTTGGATGAGGTGCATCTTGATGCACTCGCCGATGACGACATTTCGTGGAAACACACGACTAGTGGGCACTACTCAGCAGCCTCCGCATATAAGGCGCAATTCATAGGGATGGTGCTTTCACCCATGGACCAAATGGTTTGGAAGATTTGGGGTCCCCCAAAACTCAAGTTCTTTGCTTGGTTGACACTTTAAGATAGAATTTGGACCGCGGACAGATTAGCCAAGAGAGGGTGGCCAAATTGTGGTTTGTGTCCACTTTGCAAGAGGGCGCAAGAAATCGGGTCACACCTATTCTTCAAGTGCCGCTACACTCTAAGGCTGTGGCCTTGGTCATTGAAAAATTTCACATCTTCAAGTTGGACACCTCTTCATGGCGATTGTTGGACTCCGTCGACGCTTGTTGGGCAAGCACTTGTGACGCCGGCACGCCAAACCGACAAGCCAAAGCCTCCCTCACCATGCTTGTGACGTGGACAATTTGGAATGAGCGAAATGCAAGAGTGTTTAGGTTTAAAAGCGCTCCGCCGACTATTTTGCTTAGCACCATCTCGACCGAAGCCAACCTTTGGGTCACCACTGGTGCTAAAAAATTAGGGTCTTTTATATCACGAGAGTAATAATTCATGTGGTGTTGTGGGTGAACTGCTCTTATTTAATGGATGAGGCAAAGCTTTTGCCTCCGTTTCAAAAAAAAAAAAAACATTGCCAGCCCATATATGACAAGCCACTACAATTGTGTAAGACAAACCCAAACGAGAAAACGATGGACATACAAACACACCAACGCAAGCTTGGCTAGGTTTTGTTGTCGTAGGATTTGCGAGTTAAAATGTTTTGAAATTTCAAAATTTTGAAGCATCTAGATGACTATTTTGCCATTGGAAAGAGTATAAGAAGGTCCCTACCCCTAGCTCCAGATATGCGAATTTTGAGCGACATCACGGATAAGCGCAGGGCAATAGGGGTTAGACCACAAATTATTTTTTTATTTCTAACATATTCGTGGCTAATGTTGCGTCGTGTTGAATCCCTAATCTGTTGGCGTTCGCGTGCTATTTGCGTCCATACTTTTTTGATTGAAGTAAGGCTGCCGTGTTTTTCTTGGCCGCATACGACCACGCCTTAAACGAGCTTTAGGTAGGAGGAAATCTGCGATCATTTTAGTACGTAGTTTGTTAATCTGGCTCGGCTCACCGACACTGGATGCTACGTGAGAAGTTTCGATGACTTGCTGATGACTTTTGAAGTGACAGTGAGTCAATGACACTGCTGCTTCGTGCTTCCTTCCTTCCTTTCCATTAGTTCCTTGCCACTCGCGTTTCCTTCTTTCCATCGCTTTCCCGGTTGGCTGGTCAAAAATGGGATGCCTCATCCACCGTAGCCACCAAGCAGTTCGAGATCAGGCTGCATGTATATATAGCGCCCATCACCTGAGAAGGAAGCTCAGGTGCCATTTGGTACTTCACCGTGCCTCGTTAACTTTGACTGTACTTCTGTTTTTTCTCTTCTGCATTGCACTATCACCTGGTGCTTAGCATGGTAATAATACCACAGGGTATCCTATGCTGAGATTCTTCAGCCAACAGTGTAGCTTGTTTACGAAATGGCGATGAGCGGCAGTTTGTTTCTGGATTATTTATTTTCTCGCTCTTTTCGGTCTCTTTATTTTGTCTTTTATGCACCTTGGGAAATACACGCTCCAGTGCTGCTTTGTTTCATGCATGATTCTTAAACTTTGGTTTGACTTGGTTTTTGGAATACAGAAGGTAGACCTCGGCCTACCTTCTTACATATAAAAAGAAAATGTTACCGTGGTGCTTGGTTACCTTTTGGCTTCTGGAGTTGTCTCGCGCCTATGATGAGTTACAACAACTATTGTCGACATCGTCTGACAAATATCTTCATGATAACAATCGCAAAATCTGAGGTTGCGCAGCACTCCAGTATTACCTTTATTTCTTCTCTGCTAGACCAAGGGTGGCCGTCCCATGGTCTTGTGATGGAGTTTGCTTGTCGATTTTTTTTGTTTGTATTTCTTGTATTTTGAAGGAGTCCATAGAGAGAGTGGTTGAGTGTGCATTGAATTGTTTTGATAAGTGACTTGATGGTCTAGTTGAGTAGTTTTAGTCCATTTTGTTTTGTTGTGTGCAGGTTGTAAGGAGTGCTGCATCCGTATAATAAGGACGTCCGAGGTTAGGCATAGCGAGGTGGCCAAGTTTGGGACTAGGCTTTATGGAGCCGAGTGCGAGTAAGCTGGACAAGGATAGATGACATATTTTTGCTCAGGCACTAATGTGGTCACGGGAACCACATAAGTTGAACGTACATGCTGGAGAAGTCGGCACAGACGTTGGTGTCAGCGGCAGACTCACCATTAGGGCGAGCAGCAACGATCGCCGTAGGGTCTGCGAGCTGTGTACCCGCCTCCTTGCCTATATTTCTTCCTTCTGGTTTAAGTGTCATTGTTTTCTTGCTTAAGCAAGGAAACATACAGAAGTACCATGGAAGCGGCTCCCCTGACGTACGTCAGTTGTGATGTTGGTCACTGACATGTGGGCCAGCCAGTGCCTCGGGCCCACATGTCAGTGACCAACGTTAGAACTGACGTATGTCAGAGGATACTAGTCCGAAGTACCATTGTCGTACATACATGTACTCGAACATACACAATTTTAGCAACCCCCCTCCCACTAATTTAACGTGCTTCCGCTAAGAAAACTAATTTAAGGTGTTGTTGGGGCTTGGATCCCTAACCCTGAACCGAATTAGTCGTCCATGATTTCAAAAGTATATTTGTCCATTAATAAAAGTATATTTTTTTTGGAATGATTTAGGCCACCAGGTCCTCTTTGTTGGCGACCGTGGTGATGCGCTCCTGCGACTCACCCACCCACCGCAACAACATCGTCGCCGCCGGCCGACTCCCCATCCGCGCCCCCACCCATGCCGCCGCCGCGACTCCGCGGATCGGAGCGGCAGGCGCCGCCTCCCCGCGCACCTATACTGCGAGAGGTGGATTTCCCCCTCCCGTTTGTATACGAAGCCTTTCCGGAGACGCTGCGTCTGATCCACTCGGTTCCGGACGAGATGCTGCGGGAGTCGAGGGAGCAGAGGTGGTTGGAGCGGGCGAGGCGGATCAGCGACGACTCCTTCTCGTGGATGCAGTGCGAGAAGGAATGGAGGGAGGCGATGGAAGGTGCGCAGGCGGAGTCAGATCCAGATCGCAAGCTCTTGAAGGAGAGGTATGTTCAAACTTGTCGGATCCAAGAAGACCGAGAGATGAAGAATTTGTCGAGGAGGATTTACTTCGAGGGGTCACCGGAGGAACGAGCTCGGATGCCGCCGTTCCCCACATCGCTGGCGATTTCAACAATCCAGTGGGCAAAGGGGGAGGGGCGCTCGACCGACCCGCGAAGGAAGCAAAGGTGGATCTCCCTGATAGGGCGCCAACCAACAGGCGCTCCCCCGCTACCGGAGGTCGTAGACCCTCTCCCGTATCTGTCGCCAGAAATCTGAATCTGCCAGACGGCGAGCAAGGGAGCAAGACGGGTACGGGGTCGGGGGCAGAAGTTGTGCTAGACATTTTGGATCCAGGTGGAACAATCAGTTTGTGCAGAGGGGAGAAGAGTGATAGATCGAGTGGAAATCAAATTGGGGGCAGATTCTGGTTTCTAGAGCAAAGTGATGAAGATGGAGACGAACAGGTCTCTGAAGAAGTTCAGAGAAGTCCGTACCTGGCCACCTTTGCTGAAGCTTTTGCTTGTGCCAAGAGAGGAAGAATCATAAAAAACAAAGTTGCGAGGAATCAGAAAGAAAAAGATGACAGAGAACCAGCTTTGATGCAATTAAGCAAGACCTCATCGAAGAAAATTTCAGCGAAACACAGAATGCCAGGTACTGATCGTTTCAGAAAAAGCACATTTCCTCATGTTCATTGCAATTCTGCTCAGATTGATAGATGGTATCAAGTAGTTCAGGGTAAAATGGTGGATGCTGGGATCGGTTTAGAACCTAACTGGGTGCTTATGGGACGTGGGCGAAAGGGTAACAAGGTCGTTAACTGATTTCCCCATTTCCATACGATCGCCTGCACGCCAGGAGGGAGAAACATGGGATGATTTTGAAAAAACAGGGGATATTTGCGTTTCTATCCGTACTATGGGCCGGTGGAGGGAAACAGGCCGGCCCACGGGCTTGTTATTTGGAAAGCCCACACGATCTGAGAGCGGTGGTGTGGCTATACATCCTGACGAGGGTCGAGATGTGGATCCTAACCAGTTCTTGAGGTCTAGGGTTTCCCACCTGTGGTGCGCTCCCCCTCGAGCCGCCACAGAGAGTAGCAGGGAGAACCAAGAAGACATGGCTGATCGATTCAGTCCTGGTCGTGGTGGTGGTGGGAGAGATGGAGGAGGGAACAATTGGAGGCCGACGCATGGATTTGGGAGAGATCCAGCGTATGATCGTTTCGATCAGGGCTTCCAGGCGCGCCCGAGACCCCCTTTCAGGAACTTCCCAGGTAACCAACACAACCAATCTTATGGTAGAAGGGAGGGTTTTGGTGATTGGAATCAGAACGGGGGGAATTGGGATGCGCGTCCCCCTCCCCGCAGGCCTTTTGTTCAGAATAATTTGCCTGCAGCGGCCAGCACTTACCAGCAGAAGGTGAACACAGCCAGTGGGGGAGGAGGCAGTGACGCTCAAGTCTCCAAAGCAAACTCAGCAGGTGCTGTGCTGACAGGGAATCAGGGATCAGTGGTTGTTTCTGAGAGCAAAACTCCATCAAATGACAAGATCGTGTGTCACAAGTGTGGAAAAAAGGGACATAACTCCAAGGGTTGTGAAGCAAAAGTTAAGTGCGTGATCTGTTCTAAGGATACCCACATATCTGATTTCTGTGCCTGGCTGCATCAGAAAAAACCAGTTGCCACATTGGTTGGTTTTGGAGGGGAAGGGCTCGGTGTTTTTGTGGCTGAACATGCCAAGGAGATGACAGACAATGGTAAAAATGATGCAGTGGCTCTGGTGAGATTAAGAGAAGGGCGTGATCTGGAAATTGAAGCTGACAACTTGATCAAATGCTTGGCGAAAACTTATCCATGGAGATGGGACTGGAAAGCTAAGAAGGTTTCTGATGGGGTGTTCCTGGTCAATTTTCCATCAACGGCAAGAATCAATGAAGCTGCTGTATACGACTGGGTTCCTCTGAAAGGTGGAAACATCACCGTGAATGTCAGGGTTTGGAATGATAATGCAATGGCGGTGGGCAAATTATCAGTGGTCTGGATCAAAGCGAAAGGAGTCCCAAAAACAATGAAAAACTACCATGGTTTGTGTGAAATTGGTTCAACTATTGGCTATCTCCAAGCGGTTGACATGGAGCTGATGAGCAAAACTGGACAGGTTCGCCTCAAAGTTGCAGTAGTTGATCACACCAAAATTCCCAGATGGACCAAATTGACAACCCCTGACTTAATGGTGTTCAAGATTTTCTTTGAGGTCGAAGAAGTGGTGGAAAATGGTTGGGCTAAAGAGGAAGATGAGATGTCACAAGGATATGAGGAGTGGATGGACTTTCAGCAAGAAGAAGAGGAAAGCAGAGAAGCTAAGAAGGCAAAAATTAATGAAGAAGGGGTGTCCCAGAACCAGCTGTGTGCAAGCACAAGAACCAAGATAGCTGCGGAAGAAAGAGATGCTGCTTTGAAAGAACAGGAAGCTACTGATGTGCTGATGTATAATAAAAATGCAAACAGAGACAAGCCAGGTAACTTGGATGAGGAGGTTGGATCAGTGTCTATAAATGGGGAAGGGGAGAAAACAGAGGGAGAAAAGTTGCTAGTTGATGGGTCTGGTGAGGATATGGAAGAGGAGTACGAAGCATCTCAATCCGTTAGTTTTGGTACTAAACTTGGGATATCAAACCCTGATGGGGAGAATAAAGAGAATGAAAAAGTTAACAATGCAGATCAAGGGGGGCAGAGGCACAGTGGGAGAATTGCGTCAAAAAACAGAGATGACATACCCATTCTGGACAGAGCCATGACTTTAGCCAGAGCCAAAAATATGGTTCTATCTGAAGGTACGGCTTCCAATCCTGAGATTTCTGAAAATATCTATGCCGAAAATTTAAAACTTATTGATGTAGCTGATATTTTGGGCGTAGATTTGGGGGTAACTTTAGACATGGTGGAGCATAATTTGGATTTGCTGTCTTCTTTAGAAAAGGCTAGGAGAGACCTTTTTTTGGCCAGCTCTAGAGAACGACCTAATAATCAAGAGGAAGATCTCGTTTTGGAACTTGAAAATGTTAATGACATTCTTCAGGATCTCTTAAGTTTGAGTAAAGATGATGAAGATGAAAATATGGATGAGAGGATGGATGGCATTTTGGGAGGGATTAGGATGGGGCTTAAAGCTAACAGCCCTCATTTTGAGGCTGTAGCTGTTAAAACCCCAGTAAAAACTGTGCTGAGAAGAAAGAAAAAAAATGAACATTCACTAATCCCCAGTGGGAAAAAGTGTCCTTGTGCTCTTTTAGTTTCTTTCTTCTCTCTGGCTACAGTCAATTTTTTCCAGTATTCTTAGGGAGATCTCGCAAGTTTTCTTAGCTAAGATGTTAAGTGGTCTAATTTGGAACTCTAGAGGGATTGGAGAGAAGAAGAAGAGAGATTTTATTAAAGAACAAACTGGGAAAAATAATTTAGACTTTGTGGGCATACAGGAAACTATGAAGACAGATTTCAACAAGTTGTACTTGTCTGATCTTAGTGCGTCGGAAAAGTTTGAGTGGGATTTTCTGCCTTCTAAAGGTAGATCTGGGGGAATCCTAGTTGGCATTAATAGTGCAACTCTCATTAAAGAGAAAAAAGAACAGGGGGAATATTTTGTTAAGATCAAAGTCAGAAACATTAGGGATGGTTTTTGCTGGGACCTGGTTGTGGTGTATGGAGATGCCCAACCAAGAGGCAAACCTAAATTCCTAGTGGAGCTGGTACACATCTTGAAAAATTCGAAACGTCCCATGCTAGTAGGGGGAGATTTTAACATGACTAGGAAAGACAGTGATAAGAATAAGCCAGCTGGTTATAACAAATGGAGTATGCTTTTTAATTCAGTAATTACTTTGGGGGAAATGATGGAGCTTCCCTTAGTACGGAGGAAATATACTTGGTCTAATAATCATGAGGATCCCACTTATGCCTTATTAGACAGAGTACTAATTTCCACCACATGGGAAGATAAATATCCTTTGGTTTACATTGAGGACTTGCCCAGAGAAATCTCTGATCACACTCCACTGCTAGTGAAAACTGGAAATGCACCTACGAAAACTTCAGTTTTCATGTTTGAAAACAGTTGGTTTCAAAGGCCAGATTTAAATGAGATTGTTAGGAAGGTGTGGGAAACAAATTTTCCTGGGAGTTCCATCCTGGACAGGTTTCATAACAAAATGAAAGAGCTGAGGAAGGTTTTGAAAGGGTGGAATTTGAATATAGAAGCAATTTTTAGAAGAAAGAAAAAAGAAACCTTGGAGGAATTGAATAGATTAGACAAAATGGAAGAAGAAGGGAAGCTTTGTGATAATGACAAGGAAATAAAAAAAGCTTGTCATGAGACTCTGCAGGGAATTCTTAAAGAAGAAGAAATCAGATGGCTTCAGAGATCTCATGACACAGAGTTACAGAAGGGCGATGCTAACACTAAATATTATCATGCTAAAGCAAATAGCAGACTTAGGAAAAATAGAATCATCAAGCTTGTGCAGGATGATGGGGTGATTGAAGGGCAGGAGAATTTGAAGAAGTACATCACTCGGTTTTACAAAGAACTTTTTAATGAACCTGAGATCAGGACTTTAAACATGGATTCCAGTGGTGTGGAAACACTCACTGCAAATGAACATGAATTTCTTGTCAAGAAATTCACAATAGACGAACTGAAAAAAGCTGTTTTTGGCATGGAGAAGAACAAGGCGGCTGGTCCGGATGGTTTTAACATTGAATTCTATCAACATTTCTGGGAGCTTGTTAAAGATGATCTGATGGCACTCCTTGAGGAATTTTACGAACATAATTTAGACCTAGACAGGCTGAATTATGGAGTGATTTCTCTTTTGCCTAAAGGGAGTGATGCAGATAAGATACAAAAGTATAGACCAATTTGCCTCCTGAACGTTATTTTCAAGATAATCACCAAAATTTTGGTGAATAGATTGATTATAATAATTTCTGGAGTAATTAGAGATTCTCAAACTGCTTTTATAAAAGGAAGGTACATTTTAGAAGGTGTTCTGGTGTTACATGAAACCTTGAATTCTATGCACAAAACAAAGAAGAGAGGGGTTCTTTTTAAGATTGATTTTGAGAAGGCGTTTGACAAGGTTAAATGGCCTTTTCTTTTTCAAACTCTTAAAATGAAAAAATTCCCAGACAAATGGATAAACTGGATAATGAAAACTGTGATGGGAGGAAAGGTAGCTGTTAAGGTGAATTGTGAAATCGGACCTTATTTCAAAACACATCAAGGACTAAGGCAGGGTGACTTGATGTCACCTTTGCTTTTTGATCTTACTGTGGATAATTTGGCTATTTTGATGGATAGAGCGTTTGAAGGGGGTTTGGTCTGTGGCCTGACCAAAAATCATAAAGAGAATGATGTTTGCATTCTGCAATATGCAGACGACACTATACTCCTCTTCCAAGATGACTTGGAACAGGCTAGAAACATCAAGAGAATACTGGGCATTTTTGAAATCATGTCGGGACTGAAAATAAATTTTCATAAAAGTGAAGTAATATGTGTGGGTTTGGAGGATGATAGAGCTAAACTTTTTGAAGAGATTCTCACCTGCAAAAGAGGGGCACTCCCATTTAAGTACCTTGGAATCCCAGTCGATGATCGTAGATTGAAGAATAGTGATTGGAATCCTTCAGTTAACAAAACTGAGAAGAGAATGGGGGGCTGGCTAGGGAGGTTTCTTAACATGGCTGGACGTACGACCCTGATTAATTCTTCCCTGACTAGCCTAGTCCTTTTTATGATCTCCTTTTATGGGTTACCAAAGGGAGTCAAAACAAGATTGGACAGGCCCAGATCGAGTTCTATTTGGAGTGGTGAGGAAAACAAACATAAGTATCATTTAGTTGCCTGGGAGAGAGTGTGCAGACCAAAAGATTTAGGTGGTTTGGGGATTTTAGATTTAGATTTTATGAATATTGCACTGCTATCCAAATGGTTGTGGAAGCTTTTTAACGAAGAAAGCTTATGGCAAAGATTGTTGTGGCATAAATATGTTAAGAACTCCACCCTCGGACAGGTTAATAAAAAACAAGGTGACTCGCATTTTTGGCAGGGATTGCTAAGATGCAAACCTTTGTTTTTGAACTGTTGCCAATTTAAGGTGGGAAATGGTAAGAAAACCAGATTTTGGGAAGATTTATGGCTGGGGGAACAGAGGCTTTCTGACGCTTTTCCTGGTTTATATAATATCTCCCTAAATCAACACATTACAGTACATGAAGTTATTTCCTCCAAAATTTCTATTCTTCGTTTTAGAAGGGCTTTGGTGGGGCAAAGAGAAATTCAATGGCGGGACATGACTGAATTGTGTAGACTAGTGAAGTTAACCGAGGAGAGTGATAAATTACACTGGATTCCTGCCAAAACAGGGGTCTTTAGTGTGAAATCCTTTTACTCTGTTCTTCAAATAGGTGTCAAATGGCCTAACAGTTTTCTTTGGAAAGTTAAAATTCCTCCGAAAATTAAAACATTTCTCTGGTTGGTCTTGAATAAGAGTATACTAACTAGAGATGTTTTGTTACATAGAGGAGGGAAATGTGAAACGAAATGTCTTTTTTGTAAAGAAAAAGAATCAATCAACCACCTTTTTTTCGGTGTCCGATTGCTAGATACATGTGGAACGTTGTCAGCTATTGCACTGGATTCAGTTGTGACTTCAGTGACATGGACACGTGCATACATATCTGGTTAGATGCTTTTGGGAAAGAAAATAAAAAGAAAATTTTTGTCGGGATAGCTGCACTAATCTGGAGCATTTGGAAGACTAGAAACTCAGCGTGCTTTCAACATGTTTGGCCTAATGATCCCAGTGTAGTGATGTTTAGAATGTCGCATTGGATTAATGATTGGAGTTGCTTGCAGGTGAAGGAGGACGTAAAAGTGGAGCTGCAACGGGGCGCAAAGGTGCTGGATCGAGTCGCCAGTGATCTTTTTCAGTCAAGACGAGGATGGGCGACTTGGGTGCCAAGACTGAAGGATGGTTGAAGCCGAAGTTTAGATAGTTCACTCATCTTGTTGCCTGAGGGGGCTGCTTTGTTTCCCTTTGTTGTAATAAGATAGTCTGGGATTTTATTGATGGTCTTCCCTTCCCTCTACGTGCTGTCAGCAGGCGGGAGTGAAGGGAGGGGTGTGCTACGCGCTTATGTAGACTCTCTTAGCAGGCGTTGAAGGTGGCTGGTTGTGTTGCGTTTTGGTTGTATCAAACTATTTGGTTTCTTTAATGAAATCGGGGGAAAGATCCCTTTCTTTAAAAAAAAAACAAATATTTGAATAATTTTCATGCTGTCAGCCGAGTTTCTGTGCATTGGTGCTTTGCCACACCATGGTCACTGATTGCATCTATCTAGGAGTCTCGGCATATTTTGGTGGACACTGACATGTCCCCAAAAAGTATTAATGGGTCTAGGTTCACTTCTAGATCCGCACTTGACGTTTGTCCTACCAAGGACGGGGTTGTTGGGCCTTTTGCCTTTTTGTGGTTGTCTTTATTGCAACACTACACCAACATGAGACGCAAAAGAGTACAAAACAATAATACAAAAGAGGAGGAAAAAAAACAAAGATAAGAGATACTCGATCAGTGTGGCTAAAGTCATTCTATTAACAAAGACACATAAAAGTAGTATGTGGGTCTGAATCATGATTGAGCATATATGTCGAGAAGATTAGCTCTTCCTTATAAAAGCTTCACTACATTTACAAATTATTTTGATTTTGCCAATATGTTCCGTTTTAAAAGAAATCTCAATCCCTCAGGATATGGCCAGGTTTCAAACATTCATGGAATCTGATTCTATAAGTGCATTCATAGCGGGAATAGCCAGAAAAGAGATATCCAGGGCTTCAACTTCTATTGGGCCTCTGTTGGACAACATTTGGGCGAGATTTAGCTACCCACTACTGTTGGGCCGGTTTACTGGGATGATCCCAATCTAGTAGTCCCTCCTTTCACAAATAAAAGAGATGTTCTAATTTTTTTGTTTATCGGATGTATATAGACACAGTTTCGTGTGTTTGTTTACTCATTTCAGTTCGTATGTAGTCCGTAATGAAATATCCAAAATATCCATTTGTGAACGGAGGGAGTATGTCAAAAACTGTTTGTCTGGCAGTTTATTTTGTTGAGAAAGTCTGGCGGGTCGCTGTGCCACTTGAGGGCGGACGTCCTCAATTTGATTCAAACAGTAACACACAATCCGGCCCATGCACAACCTGAAAGATTTTTCTTTGAGCAAATGCACAACCTGAAAGGTGGGACGGACATCTGAAGGGCCCAAGACTGGATCACTAGTTAGGACTTTCTTGTTCAAATCTACACCGCCTGCCCCTTTAACCTGGCCACTATCCTTAGCTGAAAGATTGTTATTTCCAGGACGTTAGCACCACTGGTTGAGCATGGCATGAAGCAAACACATTGTTAACTTGAGCAGATGATAGATTGGAACCGACAAGATGACCAAGCTCAGCACATTCAGCCTCAGATAAATGATCTAGAGAAGAGCATGGATAACTTGTACGAAAAATATTCCCGAATAACAGTGAGATTAGGCCCTGCTCAAATAAGACCTTCGCGGTCAACAAGTTCCTTAACAGGCAGTCTTTCAGGAAATAAAGTCCATCTTAGAGGTATTGCTAGAGTTCCCATGCTGCACACAGACAACCTGATTAAGAAAAAGGAAAGGGTTGCTTGGAGGTGCCAAGTGAAGTGAAATTAGCATCTACGAGCATCTGTTTAGAGGGCGCAGAAGATTTCTTAATACCCACTGTGGTCCAAGAACGGAGTTCCTCTTGTTCCCAAGCATGAAATGCTTTGAAAAAATCAGGCCCACCATGCCCCCATAGATTGAAGAATACTAGAAATTCTTTGCAACTGAAACTCTTTAGGTAATGTACAAAGAACCCCCACTTTCTTAGAAATACCGAGACTAAAAAATTTCTATCTCAAAGATGTTGAACCCTAAAGTCTGAAGCAATTACTCCTAAGCAGGCATTAAGATAAGTAACAGTAGAACAGTTCATCCTTGAATCTTTTGGTCGAAGCAACAGAGGAAAATTCACGAGCACCCTGGTCCGGAGAGAAAGCAACCAGAGAATTGAATTTACGCCACACTGAGCGTTGGATAGCCATACCTACGCGTAGATCAAGATCCTACGTGTTCTCCTGTACTAAAACAGATTAATCCAACATGACAGGAGCCTTCTCGATGGCAAGAGCCACCAAATCATCCCTCTCATCGAATGGATCCGGTAATGGATTTGGAAGCTGATCAACCCGGCCACCAATACTGGCCTTAAAGCAGGTGCAATTCACCTCGTCGCTGATCGCTATGGATTCCTCATCAAGGAGTCTGGTACTACCTCTGTTTCTTTTTACTCCGCGTATAAGATTTGGTCAAAGTTAAACTATACAAAGTTTGACCAAATTTATATCGAAAAATATGAACATCTACAATACTAAAACTATATAGCATGAAAATACATTTCATGACGCATCTGGCAATATCGATTTCATATTGTGAATGTTGATATTTTCTAATATAAAGTCAGTCAAATTTTACAAAGCTTGACTTTGACCAAATTTTATATGCAGACTAAAAAGAAATGGAGGGAGTATCCATGATCACACTGTCTTCGTCCATCTTGCCATAAGGCGCCCATTGGCAAAAAAGGCAAATCTCACCACGATGAATTGTTAGTTTCTTGGCAAAATGCTGGTTCACAAATCTCACCACCATGAAGATGTAGCTAAGGTTAATTGTTAACCTGATTCATGTACCACAAGTTCGAGAAGAGAAGTCAAGCTACCCGATAAGGATGATAAGTACTCGCTGTAAGCTAAACAATCGTTTATCGTGAGAAAAATGGAATAATGTATATGATTCATTTTGAGGTTTACCAGAGGACTTTGTTTTAAAGAAGAGAAAGATTTACATCTTCTTTTGTGTTGGTGCACTCCACTCTATGAACTACTTCCTCCGTCCGGGTTTATTAGGCCTCTTAGCATCACAAGCATGTCCCTTTTTATAAGGCCCCGTTTTGGAAAGATGCATGCATGCAACCATTTCATTGGTTACATTAAAAGTCATTGTTGTTGGTGCCATGGCTGGAAAATTAATACACTTCATGTGTGCTTTTTTATTGGCTGCATGCATGTGAGAGAGTGCATTGGGAGTGGAATGGAAGAATTAATGTGAGTAAATTACTATGTGTCTTGGTCTAAGAGAAGTTGTCTTTAGGCCTAAGGCTACTACCAATGCAAAGGTGCTTACATGAGGTGCTAAGTGTATTAAATATCTTAGCAACTAGTCTTCCCAATGCATAGTTGCTTAGCTTTTGTAGCTAAGCTCCTCTCATTGAATTGTTTAATAATTAAACTCCTTCGTCTATTGGTTGGTAGTCATTTTGCATAGGTCCACGTGCTTAGCACTGTTTCCTCTTGGGGTCACCATAATGTTCTCTCTCCTCTTTAATTTCTTTGCCACATCACATTTCTGCCTATGTGGCATCCTTAGCACCTGTACACCCTGGAGCATTGGGAGGGGCCTAATAAACCCGGACGGAGGGAGTAGTTCTAGGAGATTTTTTTCCCGTAGATTACCTATTGTGTAGGAGAAAAAATGCTCTACATTTTTATTTTGTGGACCAAACCATAGAGTTCTATTTCTTTCCTTTGAAATAGTAGGGAAAGCTAGACTTCACCTGTCGAATAGGTCTAGTATTTTCCCTTCTACTCCTTTTGGAAGGGGGTTCGGAGGAAACCTTTATCTATATTATCATGTCTTATATGTTTGGAATTGATATATAAATGGTTTTCGATGTAAATTCGGTTAAAGTTTGCTTAGTTTGTCTTTTAGAAAAATCTATATGCAGTGGCACATGTGGTAAATCTACAGGGTTATAACGGCTCATTTATTCCAGAGTATACTTAGGAGCGCTGCTACACGGAACAGAGGACAAATTTACGGCCGACGCCTGCACGATCCTACTTGGCAGCGTCAACAGCTAGCGTGCAAGCCGGAAGCGCTGTTAGGGAGGACGCATGCCTCACCCCTCTCTTTCTCTCTCCATCTGTGTCTGAATTGAATATCGTCTGCTTCAAACAGCTCAACACAACACGTTGGTTGCGGGATCGCATCCAGAAGCTCACCAACCTCAAGGATCTGTGCAAATTTTGACTGCCCAGACCTAGACATACAGGTTCAAGTAAGTTCAGGCGATATGCTAGTGAGGGGGAGACTTGTTAGTGGGGGGGAGACTTGTATGAGATCTCCATTTAGGTGAGATCGTGAGATTAAAATAAATAAATCTTATTTAGACATTTAAAAAAAATCTGAAATTATTTAACAACATTCATGTAGGGTATGTCTACACCTCTGAAAAAGTCAGCTCAAAACTCGATGTACATTTAGAGACTTGAAAAAGACAAATTCGGATGTAAATAGTAACAACTTTGGGTGAATAATACTTTGACACTATTCACATTCAGTTTTTTTTTCTATTACTGTAAGTTGAATTAGAAGTTGAAAATTTTTGAGGTTATGCATCAAACATTCTTGTGTGTCTTAAAAAAATCGAGAACATTTGAACATGCTTTTTTTCCCCCACAAAATCGCTTATTGATCTCACATAAGTCTCCGCAGATTTTTTTAAAATGTCTAAATATGATCTTTTGATGTTGATCTTATGATCTCATCTAAGTGTGAGATCTCGTACAAATCTCCCCGACGATCCTGTCCTTTCCATGATCAATCATATCCGCAAATAAACTGGCCCGATATCGAAAGATTGGAAAACAGCCAAGTACCCAATACTCGAAATCGCTTTTTCACGCTCGCGCGCGATTCCCATAGGCGAAGCGCTGGAGAAAAAGTTATCACTGTCGGATGCTTAAAAGGGAAACCACGCTCTGTCAGAAACCAAGCGTCTCAACACGCGAGCGCGCAATAGCAGTCCTCCCCAATACTGATATAAATATCGTCTCACTGCCAAGTTCAGATCATCTATCTATCACTGACCAGTCCTGCACTCCTGCCTACGCCCCACTCCATCGCTACTGACAGAGAGGTGAACCAAGATGGAACATGTCCAGATCATGTCCCGGCGCATGGTCCTGCCGGAGCAGACGACCGCCTGCCTACCGCCGGAGCCGGACACGACCGTCGACCTGACGCCATGGGACCTCCGGATGATCACCTTGGAGTACATCCAGATGGGCGTCCTCCTGCCCATGCCTCCCAGCCCAAACACGGCAGCAGGAGGACAGGGACTCCACGCCCCCGTCGTCCAACGCCTCGCGTCGTCCTTCGCGCGCGCCCTGGGACGCTTCTACCCCTACGCCGGCCGCCTCGCCGTCGCGCCGGGCGGGGACGGCGGGAGCGTCGCCGTCTCGCTCCGCTGCAGCATGGAGGGCGCCGAGCTCGTCCACGCCGTGGCTCCCGGCGTCACCGTGGCCGACTTCGTCGCGCCGCTGTGTACACCGGGAGAGGTGGTCCGGTCCTTCTTCCCGCTCAACGGGCTGGTCAGCGTGGACGCCGCCGCGGGATCCCACCCTCTCCTGGCCGCGCAGGTCACCGAGCTCGCCGACGGCGTCTTCGTCGCCATGTCGCTCAACCACACTGTCGGTGACGGGACGGTCTTCTGGCACCTCTTCAACACCTGGTCCGAGATCAGCCGTCGTCAGAGTGACGGCGCCGCCATCTCCTCGCCGCTGCAGGTGCATCGGAGGTGGTTCCTTGACGGCTGCTGTGTCCCGGTCCCTCTTCCCTTCGGCAAACTGGAAGACATCGTCGGCCATGAACACTCGTCATCGTCGCAGCTGGAGTAGTGCTTCCTCCATTTCTCCGGCGAGAGCGTAAGGAAGCTCAAAGCGAAGGCGAACGCCGAGGCGTCCTGCACCGGCAGCGCCAACATCTCCTCGTTGCAGGCCCTGCTGGCGCACCTGTGGATCGCGGTGTGCCGGGCGAGGAGGCTGGCGCCGGACCAGAGCATGACGTACGCCCTGCTCGTCGGATGCCGGGGCCGCATGCACGGCATTGGCATACCGGCGGGCTACGCGGGCAACGCCGTGATGCGCGCAGAGGCAAAGTCCACAGCCGGCGAGATCCTGGAGAGGGGGCTGGGATGGACGGCGACGCTGCTGAACACAATGGTGGAGTCGTTCGACGAGGCGAGCGAGCGGGACAGGCTCGCGTCCTGGCCGCAGAAGCCGAGCTTCGCGTGCGCGTCGCCGCCGCCCGCGGCGCTGGTCGTGACCGGGAACTCGCCGCGGTTCGACGTGTACGGGAACGACTTTGGGTGGGGCTGGCCGGTGGGCGTGCGGAGCGGCCGGCGAACAAGATGGACGGGACGGCAACGGTGTTCGAGGGTGGAGGCGGCGCAGGGAGCATGGTTCTGGAGGTGTGCCTTGACCCGGAGGCGCTCGCGAGGCTCGTCGCCGACGAGGAGTTCATGAGCGCGGTGAGCGCGGCCACGGCGTGATGGATAAGCTGCTGCCAAAGGTCACTGTTGGATGGTTGACCACGTGAAATGTTGACGTGCTTGCTGGAAGCGGATCAACATTCGACAGCGACATTCAACAGACTTCGGCCCATCTTGGATGAGATTATTTCCGAGACGCAAAGTGCCTTCATCCCAGGTAGAATGATCACAGACAACGCCATCATTGCGTTCGGATGCTTTCACAAGATCCAACACTCTAGGAATGTCAGAGATAATTACTGTGCATATAAGCTGGACCTTGCCAAAGCCTACAATAGAGTGGATTGGGATTTCTTGAAAGGAGTGCTCCAAAAGTTTGATTTCTGCAAGAAATGGACTGACTGGGTTATGCAGTGTGTCCGTACCGTGAGGTATTCAGTGCGATGCAATGGAGAACTCTTGGACCCGTTTATCCCATCAAGAGGGCCGAGACAAAGGGACCCCCTTAGCCCCTAGCTGTTTCTGTTTGTTGCGGATGGCCTAGTGCACTTGCTAAAAAATGAAATTGCTGAAAACAACTTGACACCCATTAAGATTGCGAGAAACAGCCCGGGCATCTCAAACCTCCTCTTTGCGGATGGTAGTTTGATTTTCTTCAAGGCCACGACTGAGCAAGCCAAAACCATTAAAAGAATGTTAACAACTTTCCAGAGGTGTACGGGGCAACTTCTCAATGAGAGCAAATGCTCTATTCTCTTCAGTGAGGCTTGCCCGGGGGCAACTAGAGCGGGCATTAAAAGTATCCCGGGGGTACAATCAGACACTTTTGAAAGCAAGTACCTAGGTTTGCCGAGGCCGGAAGGGAGAATGAAGGATGACCAATTTCAGCCGATACTGGACAGATTTGGGAAAAGATGCAACGACTGGTCGAAAAGGTTTATGTCTTATTCGGCTAAAGAGGTCCATGTCAAGTCAATGGTCCAGGGCCTCCCCACGTATACTATGAGTGTGTTCATGCTCTCCAAAGGGTTTTGTGAGAAGTACAAGAGAATGATAAAAGATTTCTGGTGGGGGGACGAAGAGGGACACAGAAAGGTCCACTGGATGTTGTGGGACCGTATGACTAAACCGAAAAGGGATGGGGGTATTGGTTTCAGAGATATGCATCTCTTTAACCAGGCACTCCTCGCTAAGCAAGGGTGGAGACTGATCCAGAACCCTGACAGCCTCTGTATTTAAGGCAAAGTATTATCCTAATGGAAATATCCTAGACACCGTCTATGCGTCAGATGTGTCACCGGTGTGGAGGGCATCGAGTTTGGATTGCACCTTCTGTAAAAGGGGATAATTTGGAGGGTTAGAGATGGAAAAAGTATACAAATCCAGTGAGCTCAGTGGTTGCCTAGAAGGGAGGGCCTCATGACGGCTGCATTCATATGAAAGGAACGGAGCCTTTACGGTTAAGAGCGTGTACAAGCTAGCTACAAAACTTGCTCAACAGGAGGCCTCCCCTTCCAGTTCTACAAGGGACGCCGCCGATAGGAGCATTTGGGACTTGATTTGGAAGGCTAAGGTGGTGGGGAAAGTGCGGATCTTCGGGTGGCGAGTGGCTACCAAGACACTAGCCACTAAAGAAAATAAGCACAAACGAACTCTTGAGACAGATGCAACATGCAGCATTTGCAGACGTGGGGTGGAGAATGAGTACCACGCAGTTGTCGAGTGCACCAAAAGTAGAGGCTTGAGAAGGGCCATGAGAGAAATCTGGGTACTCCCGCCTGAGATAAAGTTCAGATACACTGGGGAGGATTGGCTGCAAGTACTTCTAGACTCAGAGAACAAGGACACGCGAGCAAAAGTGCTGCTTCTTATGTGGCGCTGCTGGCATCTTCGGGAGGACTGCATCCGCAACGAAGGTAGACAATCAATTAGCTCGTCAGTCCAATTCCTAGAAAAGTATGAGGAAGAATTCAGATTGGCGGAAGCAGAGATGGACGTGGGGTCGGATGGAAAAACCACCATCGGAGGGAGTGCTCCTGAACCAATACCTGACGTGAACCTAAGTAGGCGTTGTGTTCCTCCTGTACAAGGAACAGTAAAACTGAACACGGATGCAGCGTTCGAGGCCGAAACTAGAGTGTGTGCTGCAGGAGTAATAGCCAGAGACGAAAGAGGTAGAGTGCTCTTCTCTGAATCCAAGGGCCTGCCCCCCAGCAGTGGAGTGGACGAGGTTGAAGCCAGAGCTGCCCTGGTCGGCTTGCACACTCTGGCCGGCCGGTACAATGGTCGGGTGATACTTGAAATGGACAACCAAGCGATAGTCAAGGAAGTAGAAGCACAAACCCACCCACGCTCTGCCTGCTATGAACTGATAATGGACATCAGGCGGGCGATGGGAAGTTTCTCTGCTTGCAAGATCAGCCACGTGAAGCGATGCAACAATGCCTTGGCACATGGGCTGGCTGCCCTGCACAGAAGCTCTGGCGATCAGATGCTTGCTTCGGACGTCCCACCTAGCCTACAAAATCTGATGTCTTCTGAATGTATCACCCCGTAGAGTAGATGAGCTGCTTTAGTTCTAAAAAAAAACATTCGACAGCGACAGATTATTCTACATATGGCAATTGCTCGAGGTAGAAAGATCAACATTACTTTTTTTTTAGATGGAAGATCAACATTCGGTCGTAACAGATTACTAGTAATAATGTACATGCAATGCATGTTTATATTAGGTAGGATATTAGTTGCACGTTATATTATGTAAGATATATCTGTTGCACGTTAGTATTTGGTAAGATATCAATTAATTTTTTCGCGGGAATGGTAGGATATTAATTACTTGGCAGATTTCATGGAATAGCGTTGAGTCAAAACGTGTTTATAACCAATGATAGTGGTGTGTAATTAAAGTGTTAAACGTGTTTGGTGCTCAACATTGGAATGATTTGAACCGCTAGATAAAATGATTTGACGGTCGAGATGGTTTAGATCTGCCCTTTTGAGTCTTTTTATATTGGTATAGATAGATATATGTCAAACTGCGGCAGTTGATTCTGATTGACACGACATGTGAATGTTTTTTCAGATAGACATATGAATGTTTTTTATTTTCATTCAATCGATTTATCAAACATCATGGCAGTACAAAGAATAAAAAAATAACAGAAACTATGTCCAAATTCATAGACCACCTAACGATGACTACACGCACTGAAAGAAGCCGAAGGGGTGCCGCCATCATCGCCCCTCCCTTAGCGAAATGTTAATGTGCTTGCTTGGAGCAGATCACCATTCGACAGTGATAGATGTGTTTTTATACATGCCAACTGCTCAAGATAGCAAGATCGATCAACTTGCTTAATTAGGGGTAGCTCAATAATGCTGCCCTGGGTTGACTAAGTGGCTGTTGAGTCATGTTATGGGCTCAGAGCACCTCCATAAGTAATGCAAGATTTGCACAGTTTAAAAGTGTGTTGACTCCTGGTTGTTGCAAGATTTACAAGAGAGCGGAGGCCATGCCCCGCTCATATTTTTTCTTCTAAAAAAGGTTATCTTAAAAAAAATCATATTTAAAGAGAAAAATATGTTTTTTGAATAAAGTACGGACTCAGACGCTCATACATACATACATACACTCTACTCCGACAAGCACCTTCGAAAGATAGAGACAAAGTCGGCACATCATCTTCAGATTGACGAAGTAGCCATAGCCCATAGACGCCTTCATAGTTGATGGAGACAACTTTTCCCACTGAATGCACATCACCGAAAGATCTAAAACAAATTCAGGAAAATATGACCACCACAAGAAAATTAACCATCTGAGTTGTTGTGCCCTTTTAACATGAGATGGCATAATTAGCTCTCTCATCTAATGTAAACCTTGAAGCATCAAATAATTGTTCAATAACCTGAATCAAAGTGTCCGCGTCTTCAACTTTAAAAACAAAAGTACTTAGTTTTGGTGCTTTATTGTTTTGCACGAACGAGGCGGGTGACGCAGTGATAACTCTTGATTCGGTTTCAAATGTAGTTTGTCAACACATTTTTTCCCGAAGGGTGACCCATGGTATCAAACCGACAGGAAGTTCTGATATTATACAGGGATTCAAACAAAGCTACCGTCCTCGTAAGAGGTTTTAGTTCCCCGGACCGAACAAATACTAATTGTGTTTGGGAGAGATCAAATAGATGGAAACAGGCATGTGCATGAGGACTTTAGTTACATCTTTGTACTTTGCACTTGGGATTTTATATACCTGGCAATGTCGATGTTTTTTATGTTGTTACCATGTTGAAGGCATTATTCAGATATGTTTGGACTGATTCTTGAGGTGAGAACTTAGATTCTTGCCTTGAGTGGTTGGATGCGGTGACGGTGACACTTGAGCGTCACTCCCTTTCGCGTTGCTGTTGAAGAACCTCGTCGTTCATTTGGTGCCATAAGATGATTGGTGTAGATATTATTTGTAGTTTGCTGATCGCAGATTGTTTGTTATTTTCCTCGCCTAGACCTTTGCTATTTGACATCGGCTTTTTTGTGTGCGTATGTTGATATTGGATGTGTGCATCTTAACTATACTGAGACCGATTGTGTGCTTATTGTGTTTGTATCCTTGATGATGCTTCATTTGAAGTCAGTAAAATCCGTCCATTATCGAAAGAAAGTATTGTTTTAAAGTTTGCCCTTTTAATTAACATATGCTGTTGGCTCCGATGAATTAAGGAGGAGCAGTTACCCCTTCGCTCCTGAGAGCTCCCACAGGCGATTAGGGTTTCCCCTACCTCCCATCGGCGGCGCCGCCGATCTGCCCCACCTCTGTGGCCTTTGGGCCATGGAGGCGCAGTGGATCTCAGTTCTCGTCAGTGGGAGGGTTCCGTTTTCTGGTGTTAGGGTCAAGGTTTGTTGGTGCGGTGCTCAGATGGTAGCGGCGGTGCCTTGTTCAATAAAGTCTCCCCTGCTTCAGTCCCATCTCGGCGGACGACGTCGAGAAGCTTGTGAGAGTGTTGTGGTTCTCGAGGATTTCTTCTAGCTGTGGGGATCTCCGGATCGTCAAGGAGCTCCATCGACGGTTATTCCTTCTTCGTCTCCGGGATGGATGTGGTCTTCTAGACCCGTTTGGCGACTTCTCATACGCAACCAACAACGTCGGGCCAGCTCAGGGAGGAGCGGCAGCGGCGGCACGCCATCGACACGGTCTGGAGGTTGAAGACGAAGGGCATCTCAAGGATTTTGTTGTAATTTTCATTTTTGTTGAGATGCTTTGTACCGTTCGATGTTTCTTTTAACGCAAGGGCCCTTTTGGCAGAAAAAATTAATATAGGTTGCTGCACATATCCAATACCATTGTAGGCTTCCCTGGCAGAGTGTGGAACCACACCTTTCCCTTGTAGGCTAGCCAACCGGTTAGAGTGTTCAAACACTTGATTTTGTAAACTTAGAGCACTTTTTTTTGCGGGGTATCTTAGAGCACTTGGTTGTTGCAAAACACCATCTTGTTGTAAATAGTAGTTCTCCATAAGTAAATTCCATAAAGAATAGCAGTTCTGAACTTATATCGCTTTGAGTAGATTTGTCAAGTCACAAATTCTACTCCATCAAGTGCTTTTTTTTTTTTGAAATGAAAGGGGTTTTCCCCCGCCCCAACTTTTATTGAAAGCCAAGGCAAAATCAACACACGCACAGACTGTTCAGCAGCGCTCGGCAGCAGCCTAAAAGTAGCTGCCACAGACAGGGATCGAGCTATCCTATTACATCAGGAGAATTTCAAACAGGTCCAGGGACTGGATGCATAACCAGTAAAAGCATACAACTAGCCAACAACTAGCAAAGCATGCCCTAGCTACGGAGCCAGAACCCCTCCTCATTTTATTCCTCTTCACCTCCAGGCGATTCTAAGCAACTCCCTTTTTCGGTAGTCCAGCAACCTTATGCATCGGAGAAGAAGAACACCCTGAGTTTCTGAGCATAAGATTTTCCATTGCCTGATCGTAGCTTCCAACAGATTGAAGACACAGTTTATATTTCGCCATCTTCACCCCTGGAAAACAAAATCATTGCGCAAACGCCATAAGCTCCACAAGGTAGCAGCAGTAGTTATATTCAAGGCTTCACATTGTTTTCGTTTCCTCCATAAAGAGGATAGCATAGTAAAAGAATCAGGTACATCAATCTTAAAAGATTCAGCCACCAGGGCCCAGACCTGCTTAGCAACAATGGAGTCAAAAAATAAATGTTGAATGGTTTCTAATTCATCATAAAAGACACATGTCTTATCTTCTACATGTCTACGTTTGGCCAAGTTGTCTCTGGTCAGACTCTTGTTATAGTAAATCAACCAAAGAAACACATGGATATTAGGTGGAACTTTAATTTTCCAGATGTCATCTCTGATCCCATAAGTGATACCTCCAAAGTTAATTAGCTTGTAAAAAGACCTAACTGAATATCTGCCAGATGAGTCCAGCCTCCAAACAGGCTAATCTGGTATATTAGACAACACCACTTGCTTCACTATATTAACAAGCTCCTCTCATCTGGCTAGTATCTCCCCGTTCACACACCTCCTAAATGTTAATTTGAGCTCACCCCCAGCCCACACTTGGGCCAGAGTAGCTTCTTGTTGTTGAAAGGTGTCAAACAGGTCCCAAAAAGCAGATTTCAGGGAGCACTCCCCAACCCAGGTGTCATGCCAGAAGGCAATCAGGTGCTTTATTACTACAATGATTTACACACCCATCAGATGAAATCTTTTGAGTCCACAGGGAGGTCCAAGAGCCACGGGAGATGAGCGTTGGTAATCTTGGTCCTGCTGGTGATCCCGCGCGACTTCTTCCTGGCCTTCTTCGGCTTCGGCTGATGACCATGGACCTGCTCAGCCGCCCGGCGCTTCATAGTATCGGTGGCCGGCTTTTAGCGGTTCTTCCGGAGCTCCTNAGGACGGCTGGATAGGCGTCCTTCACCTCCGAAACCAGGAGGCCGTCGTGGAGGGTTCTGACGAGCGAGAGCAGCTCGTGTTTCCCCTTGACGTCGTGCGTGGGCTTGTAGGAATAGCACCGCCCGTCGAAGCCACCTTGGCATTGTTCCTCAGGCTCTCGGCGACGTCATTGTTGCCGTGGATGTCAACGTAGATCTGTTGGTTGATCTGATGCGCCGTAAGAGCTTCCCTCGTCGTCTCGAGCAGGTGGATTACCTTTTTGAGCTGTGATCCGACGGTGGACGTCCTCACTTGGTTCATCTTCTGTAGCCGCGCCGTGTCATCGGAGAATCTGACGGCAGCAGGCGCGGACGGTGATGGCTTAGCCACCGGCCTTGGAGTTGGAGCGGATTGCTGCTGGGACGGCGACGGCCTGGTGGATGATGTTGAATAGGTTTTGGTTGCGGCGATGGTGGAGAGAACCGCATCGTTCCTCTCCTGCTGCAGCCTGAACCTGGCGAGGCCATCGTTCAGAGCCATCCGGAAAGAAGGGAGGCAAACTGGGGGAGGCACGCGCCGGCGAATCGGCTGATCGGAAGGTAGACGGCAGACACGACTTGTGCTGGATCGGAAGGGGGTTGAGCCCTCATATAGACTCCTCAATCAGGTGCTTTATTACTACAATGATTTACACACCCATCAGATGAAATCTTTTGAGTCCACAGGGAGGTCCAAGAGCCACGGGAGATGAGCGTTGGTAATCTTGGTCCTGCTGGTGATCCCGCGCGACTTCTTCCTGGCCTTCTTCGGCTTCGGCTGATGACCATGGACCTGCTCAGCCGCCCGGCGCTTCATAGTATCGGTGGCCGGCTTTTAGCGGTTCTTCCGGAGCTCCTTCTCGATGTCGAGCATGTCCTGCGGCAGCTTGATCTCGTGGAACAGCTTCTTGAGCTCGGCGTCCACCTCCATCTTTAACCTCGTGTCGTTGGGATAGGCAATGACGTCCCCCTCCCCCGGTAGCAGATAGATGTCGCCCAACAATTTCAGGGCTTGCAGGTCCTCCATTACGGCTGGATAGGCGTCCTTCACCCCGGAGACCGGGAGGCCGTCGTGGAGGCTTCTGACGAGCGAGAGCAGCTCGCCTTTGGCCTTCAGGTCGTGCGTGGGCTTGTAGGAGTAGCGCCGCCCGTCGAAGCGCACCTTGGCGTTGTTCCTCAGGCTCTCAGCGACGTCTTTGTTGCCGTCAATGTCAACGTAGATCTGTTCCTTGATCTGACGCGCCGTAAGAGCATCCCTCGTCTTCTCGAGCAGCTCGATTACCTTTTTGAGCTGTGATCCGACGGTGGACGTCCTCACTTCGTTGATCTCCTGTAGCCGGGCCGTGTCATCGGAGATTCTGACGGCAGCAGGCGCGGACGGTGATGGCTTAGCCGCCGGCCTTGGAGTTGGAGTTGGAGCGGGTTGGTGCTGGGACGGCTTGGAGGATGATGATGAAGAGGTTCTGGTAGCAGCGACGGTTGACAGAATCGACTGGTTCCTCTCCTGCTGCAGCCTGAACCTGGAGAGGCCATCGTTCAGAGCCATCCGGAAAGAAGGGCGGCGGCGGCCGGTGATACGTCTGCCAAGGGTTTGAGGTGCGCGCCGGCGAATCTGCTGATCGGAAGGAAGGTGGCAGACAAGACTAGTGCTGGATCGGAAGGGGGTTGGGCCCTCATATAGGCTCTCATCGATCGTCTCCCAGACGGTCTCGGATGGGAGTCCGATTTGCAGCGCTAGATCGAGAGCGATTCACACGTTCTACCAAAGTTATCCCATGTGCGTACGGATACGGAAGTTAACCAACGGACGGCATCAGCTAAATGTCCCTTGAAAAACAGCTGCCTCACGTTATTGTATTTTGCTGCGATGCAATGGGAACACACTGTCATATACTCTATATACGAGTATTACAACTTGAATCCCCTTATTTCAAAGTATCTCGCTGCTTCATGTCACAATTTTAGTTCCTTCAAAATGCTAGAACTAGCTAAGGAAGTTTTTCGTAACCTTGATAAAAATGGTAGTTTTAGTTTAGAACGTCGATAACTGCCACACGTGTGGCAGGAAAGGAGACGCACCACACGTCCCTAATGCAAATAGATTGCCACGTCATCGCATGGATGCATGTAAAAATCTTTTTGGATTTCAGTTTTTAAAATGTTTTATCTCTTAAATGAAAAATCCAATTGAAGATCCGTTTTCACCATTAAATTCCTCGCGACGAGATCTTCAAAACTAGATCACATATCGATATATTTCGGTGATTTTTTTTTTATTAAAAGTTGCCATGTCTANCCAATTGAAGATCCGTTTTCACCATTAAATTCCTCGCGACGAGATCTTCAAAACTAGATCACATATCGATATATTTCGGTGATTTTTTTTTTATTAAAAGTTGCCATGTCTATTGCACATGAATTGCCATGATATTTACACTAAAGTTGCCATGATATGTTTCAACTATTTTCTTTTACATTTAAAAGTAAATTTAACATATTATAAAACGGAGAATTTAGAAACTAGACTTGCCATGCACCATAAACTAAAATTGCCATGATACATGCACTTAAAATTGCCATGGTTCAATGAAAAATATATTTTCATGATCAAAGTACTGGAATTGCCATCATCAAAAAACTAAAATTTCCATGATCTACAAACTAAAATTGCCACATGGCAATTTTAGTTTAAGCACTATGGTAACTATAGTATAAACATCATGGCAACTTCTGGGTAAAAAAAAATTTCGTCGAAACATATCAACATGGGCTCTAGTTTTGAAGATCTCGTCAAGACGGATTTAATGATGAAAACGGATTTTTAGTTCGCTTTTTTATTTAGGAGATAAAACATTTTTAAGCCAAAAACCAAAAAGATTTCTGCTGATGTCATCTATTCATACGTGGCAAAATGGGTGGTGATGGAGACGTGTGGACGATCTGCAAACGCCCACACGTATGGGCGTTAATTTTTCCGTTAGTTTATGACTCCGGTCTGGGCACCCGTTTCCGAAGGCTGATGGCCTGAGGGAGCTCCTAGGGTGCCTAGTTATAATGTTTTGAAATGAACAAACTATGATACATGCATTGTGCTTAATACAATATCAACCTTTAAAGTTTGGTTAAAGAAAATATCAACCTTCAAAGTCTCATCACCCCATGCATGTACCAGCTTATAGTAGCTAATATTATTTACATATCAACATTACAAGCTCTGAAGTTATAGCAATATCAATGTAGTAAACATTAATTTATTTCTTCCTGGTATGTGTCGGAATCTGTAGCCTACCATCGGCTATAATTCCTTGTCTTCTTACATGCCTCAATTTTTTTGGAACTTTTCTCTTATTTAATATTGAACAAAAGGACGGTCGCATCAACACCCATCATCATGCAGCTGAAGTCATTCTTTTTGAAACTCGTTAGAGATTTAAGAAAATTTCAGTCCATGGAGAATCAGCAAAACCGTTACCTTAGTGTGCAAATTAGTATGATGATCATTCATCAGAGGTACACGCATATATGATTCGGTGTTAGAGATGTGCTTCCGTAGACCCCTCCCCACATAAAACGTAGAAGGGCATAATGATCATACGGAAGAAACGTATACCCACCTTCTATCATGCAGTATAGACTGACGTATGTATACCCGCGCGCATGCAGAAAAATAAAAGGCCGCCATGCGTGTACGGAAAAAAAAGCATCTGCACGATATTCTCGCCCACCTAGCGATCACGCTCCTCCCATTCCATTTTTCAAACTGGCCGATCGCCGCCGCATCATGCCTCTGGGTGGTACCCACCGCTTAGGCAGCCGGCATAGCCTCCGCCACCTGGCCGGCGAGTTGGCCGAGCTCGTGGGTGGCAGCCCCTGCTCTTGCCATCCTCTGCTTCTCGCAAATCTGTAAGATGTTTCCAACTGCAGACAAGACGAAGGAGACACCAAGGAGGAGGGCGGCAAGGTTCTTGGACATCTCCCAGTTTCCACCAGGCAGAGCCCAATTACCGGCAATGTGAATCTTTTTCGTCAGGCTGTTTACCTTCTCCTCTAGGATGCCGAGCTGAATCTCCAGGCGCTCCCGTTTCTCTTCCGAAGCCTTGACAAGGGCAATTTCCGCGAATCACACTACCAGAAATCGTACTTTTCCTGTGAGTCGAGTATTTTCCCGTGAGGCCCGAAGCCCCTCACAGGAATAACTATATTCCTGGCGGGCAAGTTTTCACTCTTAGGAAAATATTGTATTTTCCTGTAGGTCTTGTTACGCCCCTCAGGAAAATATGTTTCCCTGTGTTGTCCAGCCCACAGGAAAAGTAATTTAAGCCCAGCCCGCCATCGCCCCACTGGAAATAGGCCTGGGGCGGAAAATTCTCTTTGGGGCCTCAGCGAAACTTACTCGCGCCAATTTCTATTTTCCTGTGTTGGATGGGCCTACAGAAAATATATACAGAGAGATAAGGAGAAGACCCTAGAAAATTCCCCACTTCTCCTCTTTCCCCATCTCGTCTGCTCCATGGCCGCCACCTTCCTCCGCAGCCGCATTCCTCCGACTTCCTCGCTACCTCGCCACACAGCCGCCGCCGTCCTCCACAGGTAACTCGTTCCAGAGCTGCTTGCCATCCGCTCCTCCAACCTCTACCACCTCTCATCGCTCACCTCCTCTACTTCCGTTGAGTCAACCTTGGTCCGCCATCCCCGCTCACCTTCCATCCCGAACCACCACCGCCGCTCTGCCTCCACCTCCGTCTGCCGCCGCATCCCGCCACCCTCGGACCACCCTACAGATCTGGCCTGTACGCGTTGCCTGCCCCTCGTCCTCCCTGCTCCAGATCTGGGTCACTCCCCGTCGCACGTCGAGCAAGCCACCGGCCAGTCCTCCAACATGACAGCAGCAGCCTCCCTCTCTCCCCTTCGTCCAAGTCAGCTGATCGGTTTTGCTGTGGTAAGTCTCAATCAGGACAATCCAAAAATAGCATTCAGCATCTTTAACTGTTCATACAAATGTATGTATAATTAACCTAGGTCTCTGGGCGGCAGGATCTTGATTTCCCGTATTTGCTTGGCTCATTGCTTGAAAGATTAGCCGTATGAGTGAGAGAATAAGGGCAATTTGCATTTGTTTGGAGTGTATTGATTTATTCACTTCTCATTTTGCAAGACAGATCTTTGTTTTCTCGTATCTAAATTTTTGTAGGTGCTACGTACTATTAGTACTCTCATTTGTTGATGTCATTGAAAAACTGAAAAGGTTCTTGTCCATATAATTTTTATCGTTGCTAGCTATGTACTTTCAGGAACTCTCCAAGAACTATCTGAAAATGTCCTCTGTTTTGCTTGGAACTCTCGGCCTGGTTGTCTCCTCCTCCTGTTCTGTACTTTACAGCTTCTCCATAGCCATGTAGTAACATGAAGATCCAAGTGGAGAAAAGAAAGGTATGTACGTGATTTATGAACTGATTTATTGCATACAAATCTCAATGTTGTACATTTATATTGGCTTGCTAGTGTCTTGTATTGACCCAGGCAGACGATACAATCTGTGGCTTGCTTGCTTTTTCTGTTTTCTTTCTTCTACTGAATCAATTAATATGTAGCATAGTATGTGTTGTCAAAAAAGAAAAGAGGCACTTCTCAACTTCAGATGCTTGCGCCCTCCAAAAAATTAACTTCCTGCAATTTGCTTGTTTGAAAAGAATACAAGCTGATTTTGTTTTTGGCACTCAGCACACTGACTTACTCCATAGGTTATTATTGGCGCAGATTAATAGTAAAGGCTGGAAATAATATCTCTGAGGGAAGTGATGAGTGTTGCACTTTTTTCTTACTTGTTGTCTATGTCTATGTGCTATCTGTACCAAGTTCTTGATTACACTATAGATAGAGGGTTCATGTGAATGTGTATATGAAGTATGGCACTATTCTTTTCTGTTTATTTAGGGGGGAGGATGGTAAGGCATCATGTACTAGTGGTCAAACAAGCTTTCTTGTACCAATGATGAAAGAGTATGTGGATGCGGCAAAATTCCATGGTCAAAATGAATGGACAAATGAGTTGCAGCATGCCAAGCAAAACCTATCTCAGGTACCTCTCACACTTCAACAGTATGCATGCTTGTCTTGATGTTGTGATTATGTCAAATACTATGATGTATTGGTTTTTACCTTACGTTTTTTTGTCCTCATTACTTATTTACGATGAGGGGAGTACAAAGACGACCTTTGCATGATCCTCCTTGACGCCTTCCATGCTCTCCCCACACGGCTTCACCTTGCTCCCCATCCAGGCCGCCACGAGAGGCAGCTCCGATTCGTCGTCAGGTTCCTCTCTCACCTTCTATGTCTGGGATTCAGTTAGTTAAGCTCTCCACATTTCAGTTTCTCGTGTATTTTAACATCCCCACCTGTGCTGTCCACTGACTGTTGGAAATATGCCCTAGAGGCAATAATAAATTAGTTATTATTATATTTCCTTGTTCATGATAATCGTTTATTATCCATGCTATAATTGTATTGAAAGGAAACTCAGATACATGTGTGGGTACATAGACAACACCATGTCCCTAGTAAGCCTCTAGTTGACTAGCTCGTTGATCAACAGATGGTTACGGTTTCCTGACCATGGACATTGGATGTCGTTGATAACGGGATCACATCATTAGGAGAATGATGTGATGGACAAGACCCAATCCCAAGCCTAGCACAAAGATCGTAGTTCGTATGCTAAAGCTTTTCTAATGTCAAGTATCATTTCCTTAGACCATGAGATTGTGCAACTTCCGGATACCGTAGGAATGCTTTGGGTGTACCAAACGTCACAACGTAACTGGGTGACTATAAAGGTGCACTACAGGTATCTCCGAAAGTGTCTGTTGGGTTGGCACGAATCGAGACTGGGATTTGTCACTCCGTGTAAACGGAGAGGTATCTCTGGGCCCACTCGGTAGGACATCATCATAATGTGCACAATGTGACCAAGGGGTTGATCACGGGATGATGTGTTACGGAACGAGTAAAGAGACTTGCCGGTAACGAGATTGAACAAGGTATC
>LR880968.1:9153288-9168139 GCA_904067115.1 Aegilops sharonensis | reverse complement strand
TTACACAAATCAGGACATGGGTCGACCACCCAACGCATAGGTTGTTTATATTGCAGGGAAACGGTAATACCGTACACGGGACCAGATTATCAGCAAAGAGGTTATGAGTCATCGAATGTGCGCCCTCATTGTGGGCCGTGTAGCTCAAATGTGCGCCCTGGGTTCATTTTGGTCCACGAGATCCACATCGGCGCTTTCGCTCTCGGAGGGTACAAGCAGTACTTGGCCGGCTCGTAAGCGAGAGGAGCTTGGCGGTAAGGCACCCGAGCGTGGCTTTGGTGACGAGCTGAACCAGCCGTCGACCTAGTGTTGGATGCAAGACGGGTTTTCTTCTACCACCCACGGAAGGAAGAAGCATATTTATGGTGAAGCCGTGACGGCCGAGCTCGGCCTGCCCACACCCGATGCAACGCTACAGTTAGCACCAACGCATCCCACTCCGTCTCATACGAACAAGTACGCACCCGACACCGGATACATGCAACACGACTCCATAGATCAAAAGTTCAAGCTGGAAAGTCGCCGCACGAGCTGCATGCATGCATACCGACAAGTGGGCCATGTGGACCGGGCCCAGCCGGTACATTATCAGTTAGGGATGAAAATGGAGTGGAAAGTTTTCGCTTTTCCGGAGGAAAAATGAAAATGGGGAGGAAATATGAAAATGAAAATGGAAATTTGCAAAACGGAAATGGAAATGGAAATGGAATTTTTTATGCGGATACGGAAACAAAAACGGAATGGTGTTTTCCGGTGGAACACACGTGGAAACGGAACTTTCCATTTCCGTTAATATGGACTTTTCGTTTCTACTATAGGCCCATGACTGCTTTGTAGCTCAACTACCATTCAACATGCAATGACAAAATGAGTAGAATGAGCAAAATGTATAATTTGAGTTCCAACTTTTACTACCACACATATACACAGCTAGACCCTATACGGAATTGTAATGTACTACTACAATACTACCCTGTGTTAGCAACACAATCATATTATTTTATAGTCATGTTAACAATTCCATCAATTTGCTTGTTTTTTGTCTGTATTTCTCCATGATTCAAGGGGGCTTTAAGTTTCGGTTAACACACAGTTTTGTTTCTGTGTCCGCTCTGTATTCGCTCCGTGTTTGTTTCCGATAGTATCTGTTTCCGTATTCATTTTCAGGGTTTCTGTATTCATTTCCGCTTCTGCAAAGTTTCGTCCATTTCCGCGCCGTTTTCATCCCTATTATCTGCCCTCCTCCATCCCCACCCACCATCTATCTCACACCAACACACGGACCGGTGCAAAAAATAAAAAGAAAAATCACATCACAACTCTTGAACCATAACCAATGGCCGAACAGCAAGGTCCAAGGAGAAAGTTTCTGACTAGATCTTGACTAGCATTATCCATTAACGGCCCACTCGATCGCATCGGAGTTTTCTCTCAACAGAAGTAAGTTCGATCTAGTTTTCCAAATCATTACTTCCGTTTTCTCTTTTTAGTCCTTGTGTAAACCACAACAAAAACTACTACTTTAGTTAAGTTTTGTATGATCGCCATAACACGTAGTTTTTGGTTTTTATCAATCAGATAGTCAAATGGAAGATTTAAGCACGGCCAAGAAAGGGCAAATTTGACAATTTTAACCTGTGGACCAAATCATTTCACGAAATGAACTGCTCCGAAAAAATTTCACTCAGCTGGCCGTTTTGAGTGGCGCCCGATACAAAGGTGCCACAGCCTACGCTGCAGTGCCTAGCTCTCAGGCGTTGCACGTCTATCCAGCGTGGCACACCTCAGGGCCCGCACCGAGCAGTGCAGCGCCTCAGAGCTAGGCGCCACACGTGTAATGTGCAGCGTCTAACCCTCAGGCGTTGCATTGTTTATTACTAGTTGGCTGGCCATAATTATTTAGTAACATTAATATTTCTTCAGTAAGTAGTTTGACCACANTTGAGTGGCGCCCGATACAAAGGTGCCACAGCCTACGCTGCAGTGCCTAGCTCTCAGGCGTTGCACGTCTATCCAGCGTGGCACACCTCAGGGCCCGCACCGAGCAGTGCAGCGCCTCAGAGCTAGGCGCCACACGTGTAATGTGCAGCGTCTAACCCTCAGGCGTTGCATTGTTTATTACTAGTTGGCTGGCCATAATTATTTAGTAACATTAATATTTCTTCAGTAAGTAGTTTGACCACAGTTTGATCAGATTTGACAAAAATTCAAAAAAACTAAAATAATTATTTAGTAACACTAATATTCTTGAATAATTATTTAGTAACACTAATATTTGTTGAATAAGTAGTTTGACCATAGTTTGACCATAGTTTGACCAGATTTAACCAAAATTCAAAAAAACTAAAATTTGAGCATAACTTTTTTTTCCTTTCAGAATTTGAGGATTCTAAAAATTTGCAAAACGGCCTATGACCGTCGAAATCGGATGCGCATTTTCGTGCTGAACATTTTGATATATTATACGTTTTTTTACATCTTATGCAAAAGATATAGTCGTTTTACTTTTTCATAACACTTTTTTTGCANCCTATGACCGTCGAAATCGGATGCGCATTTTCGTGCTGAACATTTTGATATATTATACGTTTTTTTACATCTTATGCAAAAGATATAGTCGTTTTACTTTTTCATAACACTTTTTTTGCAAAACATGTCGAAATTTATGTTTTTAAATTTCCCTAACTAGTAGATGTAATAATATAACTACATCTCGAAGGATTTAATTTTTAAAGTTTTTATCATTTTTTTTCAAAACTGAAAAGGCGATAGGGGGGGGGGGGGGGGTAGAGTTTGAAAATTGCAGAACCCCTTTAGTCCGGGTTGGAGCCACCAACCGGGACTAAGGGGTCAGTCCTGGTTGGTAGCTCCAACCCGGACTAAAAGTCTAACCTATAGTCCTGGTTTGTGTCACAAATCGGGACTAAAGGGGCTCATGGGAACGCCAGCCTGCCACCACCCGTTTAGTCCCAGTTTGTGACACAAACCGGGACTATAGGTCACAAATGAATCGAGACTAATGCATAGTCATTCGAACCGGGACTAATGGTACCATTAGTACCGGATCGTAATTGAACCGGGACTAATGAGGTGAACGTAAGGTCGTTTTTCTACTAGTGTTGGTAGATTGTGGAACCACAACTTTGCCTTGTAGGCTAGCCAACCGGTTAGAGTGTTCAAACACTTGATTGTAATCTTAGAGCACTTGGTTGTTGTAAAACACCATCTTGTTGTAAATAGTAGTTCTCCATATGAAAATTCAAAAAAAAAAGCAGGTCTGAACTTATATGGCTTTGAGCAGGTTCATCAAGTCACAAATTCTACTCCATGAAGCGCTTTATTACTACAATGATTTACACACCCATCAGATGAAATCTTTTGAGTCCACAGGCAGGTCCAAGAGCCACGGGAGATGAGCGTTGGTGAGCTTGGTCCTGCTGGTGATCCCGCGCGACTTCTTCCTGACCTTGTTCGGCTTCGGCTGATGACCATGGACCTGCTCAGCCGCCTGGCGCTTCATAGTGTCGGTGGCCGGCNAAAAAAAAAAGCAGGTCTGAACTTATATGGCTTTGAGCAGGTTCATCAAGTCACAAATTCTACTCCATGAAGCGCTTTATTACTACAATGATTTACACACCCATCAGATGAAATCTTTTGAGTCCACAGGCAGGTCCAAGAGCCACGGGAGATGAGCGTTGGTGAGCTTGGTCCTGCTGGTGATCCCGCGCGACTTCTTCCTGACCTTGTTCGGCTTCGGCTGATGACCATGGACCTGCTCAGCCGCCTGGCGCTTCATAGTGTCGGTGGCCGGCTTTTCGCGGTTCTTCCGGAGCTCCTTCTCGATGTCGAGCATGTCGTGCGGCAACTTGATCTCGTGGAACAGCTTCTTGAGTTCAGCGTCCACCTCCATCCTCAACCTCGGGTCGTTCGGGTACGCAATAATGCCCCCCTCGCCAGGTAGCAGATAGACGTCACCCGAGGATTTCAGAGCATGCAGGTCTTGCAGGACGGCTGGATAGGCGTCCTTCACCTCCGAAACCAGGAGGCCGTCGTGGAGGGTTCTGACGAGCGAGAGCAGCTCGTGTTTCCCCTTGACGTCGTGCGTGGGCTTGTAGGAATAGCACCGCCCGTCGAAGCCACCTTGGCATTGTTCCTCAGGCTCTCGGCGACGTCATTGTTGCCGTGGATGTCAACGTAGATCTGTTGGTTGATCTGATGCGCCGTAAGAGCTTCCCTCGTCGTCTCGAGCAGGTGGATTACCTTTTTGAGCTGTGATCCGACGGTGGACGTCCTCACTTGGTTCATCTTCTGTAGCCGCGCCGTGTCATCGGAGAATCTGACGGCAGCAGGCGCGGACGGTGATGGCTTAGCCACCGGCCTTGGAGTTGGAGCGGATTGCTGCTGGGACGGCGACGGCCTGGTGGATGATGTTGAATAGGTTTTGGTTGCGGCGATGGTGGAGAGAACCGCATCGTTCCTCTCCTGCTGCAGCCTGAACCTGGCGAGGCCATCGTTCAGAGCCATCCGGAAAGAAGGGAGGCAAACTGGGGGAGGCACGCGCCGGCGAATCGGCTGATCGGAAGGTAGACGGCAGACACGACTTGTGCTGGATCGGAAGGGGGTTGAGCCCTCATATAGACTCCTCAATCAGGTGCTTTATTACTACAATGATTTACACACCCATCAGATGAAATCTTTTGAGTCCACAGGGAGGTCCAAGAGCCACGGGAGATGAGCGTTGGTAATCTTGGTCCTGCTGGTGATCCCGCGCGACTTCTTCCTGGCCTTCTTCGGCTTCGGCTGATGACCATGGACCTGCTCAGCCGCCCGGCGCTTCATAGTATCGGTGGCCGGCTTTTAGCGGTTCTTCCGGAGCTCCTTCTCGATGTCGAGCATGTCCTGCGGCAGCTTGATCTCGTGGAACAGCTTCTTGAGCTCGGCGTCCACCTCCATCTTTAACCTCGTGTCGTTGGGATAGGCAATGACGTCCCCCTCCCCCGGTAGCAGATAGATGTCGCCCAACAATTTCAGGGCTTGCAGGTCCTCCATTACGGCTGGATAGGCGTCCTTCACCCCGGAGACCGGGAGGCCGTCGTGGAGGCTTCTGACGAGCGAGAGCAGCTCGCCTTTGGCCTTCAGGTCGTGCGTGGGCTTGTAGGAGTAGCGCCGCCCGTCGAAGCGCACCTTGGCGTTGTTCCTCAGGCTCTCAGCGACGTCTTTGTTGCCGTCAATGTCAACGTAGATCTGTTCCTTGATCTGACGCGCCGTAAGAGCATCCCTCGTCTTCTCGAGCAGCTCGATTACCTTTTTGAGCTGTGATCCGACGGTGGACGTCCTCACTTCGTTGATCTCCTGTAGCCGGGCCGTGTCATCGGAGATTCTGACGGCAGCAGGCGCGGACGGTGATGGCTTAGCCGCCGGCCTTGGAGTTGGAGTTGGAGCGGGTTGGTGCTGGGACGGCTTGGAGGATGATGATGAAGAGGTTCTGGTAGCAGCGACGGTTGACAGAATCGACTGGTTCCTCTCCTGCTGCAGCCTGAACCTGGAGAGGCCATCGTTCAGAGCCATCCGGAAAGAAGGGCGGCGGCGGCCGGTGATACGTCTGCCAAGGGTTTGAGGTGCGCGCCGGCGAATCTGCTGATCGGAAGGAAGGTGGCAGACAAGACTAGTGCTGGATCGGAAGGGGGTTGGGCCCTCATATAGGCTCTCATCGATCGTCTCCCAGACGGTCTCGGATGGGAGTCCGATTTGCAGCGCTAGATCGAGAGCGATTCACACGTTCTACCAAAGTTATCCCATGTGCGTACGGATACGGAAGTTAACCAACGGACGGCATCAGCTAAATGTCCCTTGAAAAACAGCTGCCTCACGTTATTGTATTTTGCTGCGATGCAATGGGAACACACTGTCATATACTCTATATACGAGTATTACAACTTGAATCCCCTTATTTCAAACTATCTCGCTGCTTCATGTCACAATTTTAGTTCCTTCAAAATGCTAGAACTAGCTAAGGAAGTTTTCCGTAACCTTGATAAAAATGGTAGTTTTAGTTTAGAACGTCGATAACTGCCACACGTGTGGCAGGAAAAGAGATGCACCACACGTCTCTAATGCAAATAGATTGCCACGTCATCGCATGCATGCATGCAAAAATCTTTTTGGATTTTCAGTTTTTAAAATGTTTTATCTCTTAAATGAAAATTCCAATTGAAGATCCGTTTTCACCATTAAATCCCTCGCGACGAGATCTTCAAAACTAGATCACATATCGATATATTTCGGTGATTTTTTTTGGGTTAAAAGTTGCCATGTCTATTGCACATGAATTGCCATGATATTTACACTGAAGTTGCCATGATATGTTTCAACTATTTTCTTTTACATTTAAAAGTAAATTTAACATATTATAAAACGGAGGATTTAGAAACTAGACTTGCCATGCACCATAAACTAAAATTGCCATGATACATGCACTTAAAATTGCCATGGTTCAATAAAAAAATATATTTTCATGGTCAAAGTACTGGAATTGCCATCATCAAAAAACTAAATTTGCCATGATCTACAAACTAAAATTGCCACATGGCAATTTTAGTTTAAGCACTATGGCAACTATAGTGTAAACATCATGGCAACTTCTGGGTAAAAAAAAATTTCGTCAAAACATATCAACATGGGTTCTAGTTTTGAAGATCTCGTCAAGACGGATTTAATGATGAAAACAGATTTTTAGTTCACTTTTTTATTTAGGAGATAAAACATTTTTAAGCCGAAAACCAAAAAGATTTCTGCTGATGTCATCTATTCATACGTGGCAAAATGGGTGGTGATGGAGGCGTGTGGGCGGTCTGCAAACGCCCACACGTGTGGGCGTTAATTTTTCCGTTAGTTTATGACTCCGGTCTGGGCACCCGTTTCCGAAGGCTGATGGCCTGAGGGAGCTCCTAGGGTGCCTAGTTATAATGTTTTGAAATGAACAAACTATGATACATGCATTGTGCTTAATACAATATCAACCTTTAAAGTTTGGTTAAAGAAAATATATCAACCTTTAAAGTCTCATCACCCCATGCATGTACCAGCTTATAGTAGCTAATATTATTTACATATCAACATTACAAGCTCTGAAGTTATAGCAATATCAATGTAGTAAACATTAATTTATTTCTTCCTGGTATGTGTCGGAATCTGTAGCCTACCATCGGCTATAATTCCTTGTCTTCTTACATGCCTCNACGTATGGGCGTTAATTTTTCCGTTAGTTTATGACTCCGGTCTGGGCACCCGTTTCCGAAGGCTGATGGCCTGAGGGAGCTCCTAGGGTGCCTAGTTATAATGTTTTGAAATGAACAAACTATGATACATGCATTGTGCTTAATACAATATCAACCTTTAAAGTTTGGTTAAAGAAAATATCAACCTTCAAAGTCTCATCACCCCATGCATGTACCAGCTTATAGTAGCTAATATTATTTACATATCAACATTACAAGCTCTGAAGTTATAGCAATATCAATGTAGTAAACATTAATTTATTTCTTCCTGGTATGTGTCGGAATCTGTAGCCTACCATCGGCTATAATTCCTTGTCTTCTTACATGCCTCAATTTTTTTGGAACTTTTCTCTTATTTAATATTGAACAAAAGGACGGTCGCATCAACACCCATCATCATGCAGCTGAAGTCATTCTTTTTGAAACTCGTTAGAGATTTAAGAAAATTTCAGTCCATGGAGAATCAGCAAAACCGTTACCTTAGTGTGCAAATTAGTATGATGATCATTCATCAGAGGTACACGCATATATGATTCGGTGTTAGAGATGTGCTTCCGTAGACCCCTCCCCCCATAAAACGTAGAAGGGCATAATGGTCATACGAAAGAAACGTATACCCACCTCCTATCATGCAGTATAGACTGACGTACGTATACCCGCGCGCATGCAGAAAAATAAAAGGCCGCCATGCGTGTACGGAAAAAAAAGCATCTGCACGATATTCTCGCCCACCTAGCGATCACGCTCCTCCCATTCCATTTTTCAAACTGGCCGATCGCCGCCGCATCATGCCTCTGGGTGGTACCCACCGCTTAGGCAGCCGGCATAGCCTCCGCCACCTGGCCGGCGAGTTGGCCGAGCTCGTGGGTGGCAGCTCCTGCTCTTGCCATCCTCTGCTTCTCGCAAATCTGTAAGATGTTTCCAACTGCAGACAAGACGAAGGAGACACCAAGGAGGAGGGCGGCAAGGTTCTTGGACATCTCCCAGTTTCCACCAGGCAGAGCCCAATTACCGGCAATGTGAATCTTTTTCGTCAGGCTGTTTACCTTCTACTCTAGGATGCCGAGCTGAATCTCCAGGCGCTCCCGTTTCTCTTCCGAAGCCTTGACAAGGGCAATTTCCGCGAATCAGCTTTTGGGCTATGGGGGCTAATGCCCCCCCCCCCCCCCCCGCGCGCGCGCGCTCAGCCTAATATTTCTGGGCCCCACTCTTCTTATTTTTCTGCTATNCCCCCCCCCCCGCGCGCGCGCGCTCAGCCTAATATTTCTGGGCCCCACTCTTCTTATTTTTCTGCTATATATTTGAAGCCCATGTAATGGAAATAGATAGCTAGCCCAGCAGCCCATCCAGAAAGAATACGAGCAGGCTGTTTTGCTGGAAAAGCATGTCGCCTAGTCGTCACTGCTGCGTTCGAGAGTTGATGAGTTCGCCGCTCCCGCGATTTGCCACCGCCCGCATGACGTATCGAAGCCGCCAACGCCAGCAGGCCACGGCTCCACGCGACACCTCCTGATATTTCGTGTTTAACGTTCCTGATATTTCAATTTTGTTTAACGTTCAAATCGTTATAATTATATGTGTGATGCCAATATCTCATAAGGAAATATATGGCTTTGCATCTTACACACCACGGCCCTCTTCGATTCAAAGGATTTCTAAAGTAATTTTAGAGGATTCTAATCCTTAGGATCTTCTTCTACGTTCGTTGTTTGATTTATAGGATTATCACAATCCATGGATTTTATTTTTCATAGGATTCACTGTACTAGTTTTCATAAAAAAAAATTGCATCCACTCTAATCTCATGTGAAGAATCCTATGTTTTTCATGCACCCAATCAAAAGCTCGTACTAATTCTGTAGGATTGAAGATGACATGCCAATCTATTCCTCTGTTTACTTTATTCTTGTGTTTTAGAAACCCATCGAATCAAAGAGCCCTACATGTATGCCTGTGTGGCTTGTTTTTTATATGCATGTATAGTTAGTTTGTAAATGATCTAGCCATCAGTTCGTAATACATGCCTTTGAAAAAAAACATTTACATCTTTGCCCCCTCTCGTATTTCATCCTCGCCCTGCCCCTGAATCAGACCATGTATTTTATATGTACATCTGTCATATGCAAGCAGTGATCGTCATTTGCTGTAGTAATTAGTACGGCACGCAAAGTCCCCCGACACTCGCCCGTGTTGTAGCATTTTATCCCCTGGTTTTGACCGGTGTTGTTTTTTCCCAGTTAACAGACACGCCCCCACCGACATCACCCCTATATCATACAAATCATTTGCACCTGATCCATGGACTTATTCTCCGGTGCCGCCCCCCCCCCCCCCCCCCCCCCCACCCCCCCAATATCCAAACACACTTTCGACCCCGCCCACGGGCCCCCCCCCCCCCCCCCCCCCCCACCCCCCCAATATCCAAACACACTTTCGACCCCGCCCACGGGCCCCCCCCCCCCCCCCCCCCCCCACCCCCCCAATATCCAAACACACTTTCGACCCCGCCCACGGGCCCCCCCCCCCCCCCCCCCCCCCACCCCCCCAATATCCAAACACACTTTCGACCCCGCCCACGGGCCCCCCCCCCCCCCCCCCCCCCCACCCCCCCAATATCCAAACACACTTTCGACCCCGCCCACGGGCCCCCCCCCCCCCCCCCCCCCCCACCCCCCCCCCCCCCCCCCCCTGCACCGCGCGCGCGCGTCCAATTCCACATGAGTCATTGCTCTTTTCATCTCAAATGATGCTTCTGATAACATGGCTAGGTAATTAATCTTAAAAAAGTACAGTTATTAGTTGTTTTCCCACATTTTATTTTATATAGTTCAGTAGGTTCAATTACACAAATCAGGACATGGGTCGACCACCCAACGCATAGGTTGTTTATATTGCAGGGAAACGGTAATACCGTACACGGGACCAGATTATCAGCAAAGAGGTTATGAGTCATCGAATGTGCGCCCTCATTGTGGGCCGTGTAGCTCAAATGTGCGCCCTGGGTTCATTTTGGTCCACGAGATCCACATCGGCGCTTTCGCTCTCGGAGGGTACAAGCAGTACTTGGCCGGCTCATAAGCGAGAGGAGCTTGGCGGTAAGGCACCCGAGCGTGGCTTTGGTGGCGAGCTGAACCAGCCGTCGACCTAGTGTTGGATGCAAGACGGGTTTTCTTCTACCACCCACGGAAGGAAGAAGCATATTTATGGTGAAGCCGTGACGGCCGAGCTCGGCCTGCCCACACCCGATGCAACGCTACAGTTAGCACCAACGCATCCCACTCCGTCTCATACGAACAAGTACGCACCCGACACCGGATACATGCAACACGACTCCATAGATCAAAAGTTCAAGCTGGAAAGTCGCCGCACGAGCTGCATGCATGCATATCGACAAGTGGGCCATGTGGACGGGGCCCAGCCGGTACATTATCAGCTAGGGATGAAAATGGAGTGGAAAGTTTCCGCTTTTCCGGAGGAAAAATGGAAATGGAGAGAAAATATGAAAATGAAAATGAAAATTTGCAAAACGGAAATGGAAATGGAATTTTTTATGCGGAAACGGAAACAAAAACGGAATGGTGTTTTTCGGTGGAACACACGTGGAAACGGAACTTTCCATTTCCATTAATACGCGCAGCCCACAGTCCCGACGGCATCGGGAAGGCCGGGCCCTGACCCTGGCACAACCTGCGGTAGAGTGATCTAACCGTAAATTTGCCGGACGAGGTGAGAGTCCAGGTGACCGTGTCAGCAGAAGGGGACAGTGTCACCGGAAGAATGAGGGCTAGCAGCTCTTCTAAGAGGGCTTGTTCAGGACCCGTTAACTCCCGACGGAAGTGGATCTCCTGCGGGTTAGAGGCGAGTGCCGAAGCAACCTTCTGTTCCGGATTGACAGCCAGGACATATAAGTCCTGAAATTGTTCCCAGAGGGGCGCCCCACCCACCCACCTGTCTAGCCAAAAGCGGGCCGAGCGGCCATTCCCAATTCCGAATTTGGCGCCAAGAGCAAAAGCCGGACGGACCGCCTGAAGGTCATTCCAGAAGAGAGAGCCCCGCGCCCTGCCTTCGAAGAAATTGCCGCTCGGGAAATACTTAGCGCGTAGCAGATCTGCCCACAGGCCCGTCGCTCCCTGCGACAGTTTCCAAATCCACTTGCACATAAGAGCAATGTTAAGGATCCGAGTGTTAGTGATCCCTAACCCCCCGAGGTCTTTGGGACGACACACCGCATCCCAACGAACCATGTGGTACTTGCGTTTTGGTCCCGTCCCTTCCCAAAAGAAACGAGACCTGGGCGTGTCCATCTTGACATGAACGCCTTCTGCCAGTAGGAACAATCCCATCGCAAATTGCGGCAGCGAGGATAGGCTCGCATTCGTGAGAATTAGCCTAGCTGCAGAGGACATGAACTTCCCTCTCCACGGGCACACCCGCCCACCGACCTTAGTCCAAAGCGGGGCCCAACCATCTATCGAGATACGCTTGGCATCCAGTGGTAAGCCCAGGTAGGTAAACGGGAGGTTGCCAAGTTTGCAGTTAAGCTGGTCCGCGATACGCTTGCTCTCAGACGAACCTAACCCTATGGGCATCACTTCACATTTGTGGAAGTTGATCTTGAGGCCCGACATGAGTTCAAAACTGATCAATAGAGCTTTGATCGTGGCCACGCTGTGTATGTCCGGTTGGAACAACAGAAGCATGTCATCCGCGTACTGTAAGTGCGAGATCCCCCCTGGGATGAGGTGCCCCAACACCCCTTTGATGTGGCCTGCCTCCGTTGCTTTACGAAGCAAGGCCGCAAGCGCATCAACCACGAAGTTGAACAAAAGCGGTGACATAGGGTCACCCTGGCGTAAGCCACGCTTGTTTCTGAAGCAGTTCCCTACTTCTCCGTTCACCGAGACCGCAGTATGGCCCCCCGAGACCAACTGCATTACTCTGTGAACCCATGTCGACGAGAATCCTCGGCTAATTAGGATTTGTCTAAGGAAATCCCAGTTGACGCGGTCGTAGGCCTTTTCGAAGTCTAGTTTGAGTAAAATCGCCGGTTCGTGCGTGCGTTTAAGTTCGTGCAGGGTCTCTTGAAGCGCGAGCGGGCCTTCCAAGATGTTTCTACCACGTATGAAGGCAGATTGGGTTCGGCTAATGGTGCGGTGAGCTATCGGAGATAACCTAGTGGCACACCCTTTGGCGCAGATTTTGAAAGGGACATTAATGAGCGCAATTGGCCTGTATTGGCGAATATTGTCCGCACCAGGCACTTTCGGGATTAACGATAGCACTCCGTAGTTTAGCCTAGCTATATCCACGAATCCACGCATGAAGCCATTGCACACCGCAAAGATGGGTTCACGCAATAGTGGCCAGAAATGCTTGAACATCTCCACCGGCCACCCGTCGGGCCCCGGTGCCGTGTCAGATTTCATACTTTGGATAGCATCGTCGATTTCCTTGGGGAGGAACGCGAGCCCCAGCTCGTCATTCTCGGAATCTAAGACTTTCTGTGCTGGAAGCCACACATCCTCTCGCAGCCGCGCACGTTGAGGTTCGTCTGTCCCCATCAAGCTGAAGTAAAAGTCATAGATATGTTTGCTGATCTCCGATTGCTGAAGGAGGAGCCCCTGCTCCGTCTGCAGTCTAAGGATTAGGCATTTTCTGCGGCGACCATTCGCGTATGCGTGAAAATAGCCAGTGTTCGCGTCACCCTTGAGCGTCCACTTGAGGCCTCCCCTACGCCTCCAATATTCCTCCTCCGAACGAAGCAACGCTTCGACTTGCCCTTCTAAGGCGTATCGGTGCGCCCATTCTTGCTCCGAGAAAGGGCGCGCGTCAGCTTGTGTATCAAGGGTTGCAATCTCGGCGAGAAGCCGCGCCCTTAGAACTTTGTCATCCCGCCCCTGATTCGCACCCCATCCCTTGAGGCTTGCGCGCAGGCGTCCCCCGACCGTGTTCCAGAACTCCAAAGGGCCGCGCTGCTGGCCCGTGGCTTGGACACTTCTTATCCATCTTTCCTTAAAGATAGCGTCAAAGTCAGGGACTTCGAACCACGCTGTTTTGAAGAAGAAGCGTGGGCTACGACGAATCTTATCTTCCCCTGAAGATAAGATAAGAGGAGCATGATCCGAGCCGATCCATGTTTCTACCAGGAGCGAGCTAAGTGGAAACACCACTTCCCATTCCGGAGACATGAACACGCGATCTAAAACGGATCGAACCGGGGCTAATTGCTTGTTAGTCCAAGTATATCTTGCCCCAGTCCTTGTCACTTCCCTAAGTGACATTGACGCAATTGCGTTATTAAACATGGCCACCCTTGGCCAGTTGATATTATCATTGCTTTTATCCGCATCGGAGCGGATAAGGTTGAAATCGCCACCCACCATAAGAGGTACATGGGTTGCAGCTACTGCCAACACCTTGGCTTCGAGTTCTCCCAGAAACTCAGCCGAGCGCGAGTGATCAGCTGGGCCGTAAACTTGCACGACCACGAGTTCGCAAAGCGAGGCTCTCACGCGTATATTGGCAGCGAGGAAGAAGGTGCCTGCCTCCCAGGACAGCACCTCATAAGTGGCACCACAGAAACCTAGCAACATGTCACCCGAATGGCCGTTTGCCGGACTATGGTGCCACGAAAAACGCTCAAGGGGATCTATGGCTAAGACATCCTGGTGTCGAAAATCAGATTTGATGGTTTCCTGGAGCCCTACGATATCTATCCCTTCCTTTCGGATGTAATCTCTGAGTTGGGTACGCCTCCCCGAGTGGCCGTAGCCACGCATGTTCCAAAACAACGCCCACATCTAAATAACGCGGTTACGCAGGCGCACACCTCTGGAGGTGATCGCCTTGGCCACGCGCCTCACCTTGCCGCAGCGAGGCGAGGGGGGAGCAGCAACCCCTGTTGTTGTCTCCCCTTCGGGCTGGAGCAATGGCTCTGTCGAGGTCTCACCCTCGATAGCCAAGCGCTCCGCGTGTTGGGCAGCCGCCGCTGCGAGTGCCGCCTGTGCCATCTCCTTGGCCGCACCAGCGAGATGAGCTCGCAAACCCCGCCCTCGCCCATCGGGGCAACCCCACTCTCCGTCAGCACCTCACCTAGATGATCGTCCGAAAAAGTGTCCAAGATTGCAAAACGGGGAAGTGGGTTACCTGAGGTTTCCAGATTCTTCTGCGCTTGAAGGAGTTGGGCGCGTTGGAGCGAAGGCATGTTCCCCTTGGCGCCCTTGGCCCGCGTGTTGGCACGCACAGGGGCCACCTGCCCCTCCACGACGGCCTTGGATCGCTTGGCCTTCGGGAAAGACGCCATCTTGGACGTCTCCAGCGCGGTCGGGGCCGGGCTGGGCACCGCCAGCGCCATCACCGCCTGACGGGGCGTCTCCGGCGCACCCAGGAGCTCCGTGGCGCGCCCTGCCTCCGCGCTGACCTTGCGCACGGCCACCTTCTTGAGATGCTGCGACGCGCCGAGCTTGTTGGAGCTGTGGCCTCCTTGAGACGGGGAGAGCGAGGCAAGAGGTAGCGAGTCCACTGACACCGCGATTGGAGTGTTGGCCTCTCCCAGCGGTTCCTCCAGATGGCCC
>LR880968.1:9121387-9147025 GCA_904067115.1 Aegilops sharonensis | reverse complement strand
AAAATGGTTGTATAATTAAAGAACACAATATTTCTTAAATTATAATTCATAAATACTAGTTTTAATTATAGAAACGTTTAAATGATGATACACATAATTTTGTAAATCATAAATATGTTGTTTAAAAAAAAATTGTATAATAAGAAAATAATCATAATGTTGAAAATAAAATGTTGATATGAATATTCAATAGTGGTAATGCTTATATTTTATTTGTGAAAAATTAATATAGGTCAAAAGTGAAAAGTATACACAAGTTAATGGACATAAATATTTAATAAATGTTTGTATTAAGTATTTTGTATAATTTTAATATGAGCCACGAGTGTACCAAAATGTTCGTATTCATTAAATATTTTGAATGCTTTTAATTTACTGATCATAAGTTTTTATGTATAACATTCATAGGACACTAAATTTTTAACATTATTTTATTACTTTCCACATGCGCTTTGCAAATATCTTTAGAAAAATAACGTGTACAAAATGGGCCGCACTAAGTGCAGCCCGTGCCCAGTGAGCGTCTTTGTTATAAGGTATTTACAATAGCTACCCAATATTCCTAAAAGAGTCAATTACATCACTGGTGTCTAAACTTGGCACAAAAAATCAGTTTGGTGCTGAAACTTGTGGTGTACAGATATGTAGTGACAGAACTTGGCTACGTCGTGCAGATACGGTCATATTCACGTTTGGATACGAACTGGGTGCTGACGAGGCCCGCCAGCGTGGCGCGGGACCCTTTGTCAGTGGCTGGATGGCGCGGGCGAGGTCGTGTGGCCCTTGTTTTCGCCAAAAAACCCCTGGACTTTACAATTTTTCGCAGGAAAGCTCCTGCAGAGGCGGGAGTGGTGTGGCACGTAAGTTACGCGCATATGACCCCGCATATGACTGGATTATTGAGCAAAAACCATGCATCTTCGACTCCCTTGCCTCGAGTTGTCCCCTCTCGATCGTTCGTAGGCGACGGCGGCGGCGATTGGGACGGCAGCGCTGATCGGCATCGAAGGCGATGGAGCCCCGTCGGCGAGATCCCGGGGAACGAGCCCTTGTATAGTGTGAGCATGCCCTCGATTTCTCTCTCCACTACCTCTGTCTCCCCTGTTTATGTTAGGGTTTTAATCAATTGCTCGAATCGGTGGCTATGTACATGGTTTCTCCCCTGTACGCATTCATCCATAGTGCTGGCTATGTACATGGATTCTCCCTTGTACGCATTCATCCATAGTGCTAGCTATGTACATGGTTTATCCCGGGTTTAAAAGGGCTCTGTTTTGTGATCTGAAATATTCGGATATGCCTCAGAAATTAACCACCCGTTGTACAAGATTGTTAGAAAAAAATTGCTCCTGCCAAAACATTGGATATGGGTGCAGATATTTGTAATTTTCATGAACTGTACTTAACTGAATATTTTGGCAGTAGCTAACTGAATTTTTCGACAGTTGCTAACTGAATATTTGGACAGTGGTTGTGCGTACAGCAGTTGATTTTAGAGATTCAGGAAATTTATGTAGTTTGCTTGTTGTTACTGTGGGAGTAGGCGGTGTTAATTGAAGATCCGATAGCTAGATTCACTATTTGTAACTAGACACGACTAAAACGTAATGGAAATTGGCAGGACTGTTAAATACATGCTGTTTTACTGAACATCAGCAATGTTAACTGAAGATTTTCTCTGTCAACTGAATGTTTTTGCATTGTGTGAATTGTAGGTGATTTTGATGGGCATTTCACAGTAGAGATTCATCACAAAGGATTCTTCTATGGAACTGACAACAACAACAACAACAGCTACATTGACTATGAAGTTGATTGGTTTGATCATTGTGATTGTGACACTTGGTCTATATTATGGATTGAAGACTTTGTGAAGCAGTTGGGCTATGATAGAGAGAAAGGGCAGCATGATGTATACTGGTGTCAGCCTGGAAGGGCACTTAATGAAGGAATGAGAGAGATGAAGTGTGATGCTGATAGCCTTGCCATGATAGCAGCTAGCACTGTACACAAGAATCTATTGCTGATCATAGACCATGGAGAAACATTAAACAACCTTCTTAGAGATCATATTACAGTTGATGGACTGCATGAGTTGCCAAAGGTCATAACCCCAACAAAAGATGGCAAGGGAAAAGAACAAGCTAGCTCAACTGTAGTGCTAAGTGAGTCAACTGAAAGGAGAGCAAGGAGATTGTTTACTGAAGCAACATCTACAGGATGTGTTGATGAAGAAGTGGAGGAAGAACATAAAAATGGTGCAGCAGATTCAAACACAGATGATGAATTCTATGACAGTGACTATGATATTATGGATGGGGATGATGATCTTTTTGAGGAACATGTCGACAAAGAGGTGGATGATCACAGAGAAAAGGTTTACACATGTGACTATGAAATGGAGCTAGCAGAAGATGCTCTAGATGATCCTACCATAATGCTATCCAAAGAAGAGAGGGATAAACTTAAGTACAACTTCAAGACTTTCAATCCAGAAACTGATTTGAACGCACCTGTATTCAGATTAGGTATGGTGTTTGGTACTGTTGGAGAGCTGAGGCATGCTATTACCTCTTATAGCATCAGAAACAGAGTTGCAATCAAAAAGACCAGAAACACATCAACTACAGTAGAAGCAGAATGCGTTGATGATTGCCCATGGTACTTGAAAGCAGGGATGGATAACAGGAAAAATAGCTTTGTGATCAAGAAATACTGTGATCAGCACACATGCCCTAAGACATGGAAGCTGAAGGGTCTGACTGCTCCATTTTTAACCAAAAAATTCAGAGATGAGTTTAGGGGCAATGAGAAGATGCCATTGCAGAAATTTGAGGAGAAGGTTCAGCAGGAGTACAATCTAATTCCAAGCAGGAGCAAGTTGGGAAGGGCTAGAAGAGCATCAGTAAAGCAGATCAGAGGTGAGGATGATGACCAGTATAAGATGCTATGGGATTATGGAGAGGAGTTGAGGCAAACAAACCCTGGTAACAAGTTCTACCTTTGCACAAAGGAGATCTTTGATGAAAAGACCAAGGAGACAAAAGTTCTCAACTCTGTACTGGTCATTGGATGCCTGCAAGAGAGGCTGGTTGATGGGATGTAGGCCAATCCTATTTGTAGATGGATGTCACATTAAGACCAGGTACAAAGGGAATTTGTTGACAGCAGTGGGTATTGACCCCAATGATTGTATTTTTCCCCTAGCATTTGGGATTGTGGAAGTGGAGTCCACTAGCAGCTGGGAGTGGTTTTTGGCTAGCCTAAAGGACGATCTCAACATATGCAACACCTCTCCATACACAATCATGAGTGATAAGCAAAAGGTATGTGCAATATCTTATGCTTATTGCTTGATATAGTATAATGTAGCTTACATTTAATGGGTACTTGCATTGTTTATGTGTTCTCCAGGGTCTTATAGCTGCAGTTGCAAAGGTGTGGCCAGATGCTGAACACAGGTTTTGTGTTAGGCATATGTATCAGAATTTCCACAAGCTTCACAAGGGGGAACAACTAAAGAACAATCTGTGGGCTATTGCAAGAGCCACAAACACTCCAACATACACCAGAGCAATGGACAAGATGAAGGCGGATAGTGTACCTGCATACAAATGGGTTGAGAAATGGCCACCAAGAACATGGATTAAAGCTTTTTTTAATCCTTTTCCAAAGTGTGACATCCTACTCAATAACATGTCTGAAGTATTTAACAGGTAAGCATGTAGTGCACTTCAAATAAGCAATTCATGGCTGTGCTTTTCTAAACTATCAAATGCATTTATGTTTGAATGTTGTGAACTAACAAGGTTTAAATTTTCAAATGACAGTTGGATTTTGCCAGCCAGAGAACTTCCTATTTTCTCCATGGTGGACAATATAAACAGCAAGATCACGGCAAGGTTATACAGCAAGCAGAAGGAAGTTGCACAAGATAGGAAATGGAGTATGAGATTGTGCCCAAAAATTCAGAAAAAGCTGGACAAGTACACTGATTGGGCTGCAAACTGCATGGTCTTTGGAGCAGGTCAGAAGGTTTTCAAGGTAGTGTCAATGAACCACTCCTACATAGTGGACTTGGAAATGGAAACCTGCAGCTGCAAGAGATGGGACCTATCTGGCATTCCCTGTCACCATGCTATTGCTTGTGCTAGAAATGAGAGAATTGATCCCGCAAGCCTGGTGCATGAGTGCTACTCAGTAGGGACATACAAAAAGGCTTATGCTTTCAATGTTAAACCAGTGAGGGACCAAGAACATTGGACTAAGATGCATGGCATTGATGTACATCCACCTGTGTACACTAAGGTAATGGGAAGGCCAAGGAGGAACAGAAAGAAAGATCCGGAGGAGAAGTTGATGAAAGAAGGTGGGAGGAAGCTGACAAAGCATGGCGTGACCATGCACTGCTCTCTTTGTGGAAGTGCGGATCACAACAAGAAAGGCCACCAAAAGTGGGAGGAGACCAACAGAGATGCACCTCAACCTACACATATTGTAGATGATGATGAAGAGGAGTATGATGATCCTACAATCATTTCTGTAAGTTGAAACATGCTAATCAACTCATTTTGCTGCTGCCACATTTCACACTTGGCAACATATATGCACTAACATGTTATTTCTGCTTTGTTTAGAACATAATGCCACACACAGTCCATGCACACATGGATCCAAGTCAAACTCCAGGGTCCATGGTTTATCTCATGCAGCAAATGGTAGCCTTCTCTTCACCATGCTATGTTTTTGGTTTCTGCATATCTGTCTGAATCTTGTGCATTTTAGTCCACTTAGGAGAGGAAAGCGTACAAACCAAGCATGGATCACGGACCTCTTCCAGAATCCACATTTGTTGCACAAGCAAGAAATGCCATACCCCCTCCCAAGGTTACAACTGCTATGTCAAGAGGCAAGGTTAGAAGAAGAGGAGTCACTGAAGACATACCAGAAGATGTACCACAGTCAAGCAACCAAGCAGTTGCAACTTCAAGAGAAAGAAAGAGAAAAGCAGCTGGAGATGGTGGAGCAGCTGGCAAGGGAGGCAGAGGAGTTGGTGGAGCAGCTGGAAGGGGAGGCAGAGGAGCTGGTGGAGCAGCTGGAAGGGGAGGAAGGGGTTCTGCAACAGAACACAGCAGGGGAGGCAGGGGAGCTGGTGGAGCAGCTGGAAGGGGAGGAAGGGGTTCTGCAACAGAACACGGCAGGGGAGGCAGGGGAGCTGGTGGAGCAGCTGGAACAGGAGGCATAGGAAGAACCAACCAAGGAGCCGGAAGAGGAGCAGGGGAAGCATATAATGGACTAGGTGCTGGGTTTTGGAACCTTATGTTTGGACCAAATTCAGAAAGTTTTTATGTGCAAGCCGAAGAGGAGCCAGTCACACAAAATGCACCACAAGAAGAGTGGGTCGATGATTTCCAAACCTTATAGATCACAATGCAAAGTGAATTAGTTCTTGAGTGAACTGGATGGAAGTACAAGTTCATGTATGAACTTTTGTCGTAAGACTAATTTCTGTTTTGTTTATGCTCAAATGTGAGGATCTGAACCTTATGTTTTTCTGCTCTATTTAAGTAGACTTGTATGGAGTAATCTGAGGTTGGACAAAATGCAGTTGTGATGATGTTCTGTTGCTATAAAGTTTGAAATTCTCCTGTCAAAAACTGATGATTTTTGTTTCCTGTGGTACGACAAAAACTGCTGCATTTTCTGAATTTTTTCTGTCAAGAACTGTATGTACAATCTGCAGAACAAACTTAGGCTTATGCTTTTTCTCTGAATTTTACTGACAGAAATTGCATTTTTCTGAATTTTTGCTATCAAAAACTGTATATAACATCTCCAGAACATACTAAAGAATCTGTGCTGACTGCACAGGCCGACGAGGCACACGGCTCGGCACAGCAGCAGCTGGATCAGGCCGTTCTCGCGGCCTCTCTGGCAAACACCATCGCTCGCACTGCCGCGCAGGCAGAGTCCTCCGCCAGAGCGAACCATGGGGCGGCATTCAATCGTGCCATTGTCAACATCGAGGCGGCAGAGCACGGGGTCAACAACATTTCGCCCGGTGAGGAGGACTGAAGAAAAGCATCGGTTTCGTCTATCAGTTTGCAGATTTCTTCAGTTAGTGCGTACTAGTATTCTCTAGTTAGTGCGTACTAGCTTTCTTCAGTTAGCTTGTACTAGTTTTCTTCAGTTAGCGTTGTGCAGTTTCCTTACGTGTGTGTTTCACTTGTATGTGTTCTTAACTACTGAAAATAAAACTTCCAGGGGGTTTCCCACAAATAAACAGGCCACACGCCTCTACCCGCGCCATCCAGCCACTGACAGAGTATCCCGCGCCACGCTGGCGGGCCTAGTCAGCGCCCAGTTCGTATCCAAACGTGATTCTCACCGTATATGAACAATCAAGCCAAGTTTTGTAACCAGATCAATGTACGTCACTAGTTTCAGCATCAAACTGAATTTTCTTGCCAAGTTTAGACACTTATGGTGTAATTGACTCTTCCTAAAATTAAATACAGTAGCTAGTTGGGGCTGTAGTTTCTAGTACCGTGAGCGTGCACTCTACACATCTCGGGTTCGAGACCAAGCTGGACTTATTTTCTTGATTATTTACACTTTCTACTGACAGGTAGGACCCACCTTGCTGGGGCTTTCTTGTAACAAAAAACTCATGGGTATTTTTGCAAATTAACAGGCCACACATCCTGCCTCTCCCATGCAGTCGCTAACTGTGGGCCCCATGCCATGCTGGCATGCCTAGTCAGCCCCGCAAGCGTATTCAACTGTGATTTGCACCGTATTTGCACAAAGAAGCCAAGTTGTTGCACCGGTTTAATGTACACTGCAAGTTTTAGTACTAAAGTGATTTTTCTAGCCAAGTTGTTGCACCGGTTTAATGTACACTGCAAGTTTTAGTACTAAAGTGATTTTTCTAGCAAAACGGCCTATGACCGTCGAAATCGGATGCGCATTTTCGTGCTGAGCATTTTGATATATTATGCCTTTTTTTTTACATCTTATGCAAAAGATATAGTCGTTTTACTTTTTCATAACACTTTTTTTTGCTAAACATGTCGAAATTTATGTTTTTAAATTTTCCTAACTAGTAGATGTAATAATATAACTACATCTCGAAGGATTTTAATTTTTAAAATTTTTATCATTTTGGTAGAAAGCACTATAAACGTGCTTCAAAATAAAAGGTACGTAGTTATGAACAGTGTTGTCAGACGAGTAGGACAGGATAGGCCAAACATATATATGGTCCTTGTTCTTGTTTCGAACATATGGTCCTTGTTCTGATATACACATGCTGTAATTCAATGCAATGTTTCGGGACTTGCTACTGCATGTCTCACGTTTTTGTTGAAGGGGCTGCTGAAGGCATATTATTGCCCCATCCAGGTGGGCAAAGGCCAAGTATGTAGCTCTGTCACGTGGTCCCAATCATGGTAAGAATTGACACATGAGTCAAACATTGCCATATACACATGACAGCAACAAGCCACCTACCGTAGCATGATGGCAGCCTCAACCTAGTTTTGGCCGACTGTCATACTGAGCGTGTTAGCTGGTGCACATACTGCCAACCTGCACTTAAATCTAGGCTCCTTTGCTATGAAATTGCACTCTCCTACACAGTGATGGAGCTCAGGGGTGGACCAGAACAAAAACCTCCCGGTATCCACTTATAAATTTGGCAACCATAGACCTATAGTTTAGACAACAATTAAAGAAAATTGAGATATACACGTGCTTGAACGAAATTTGCGACCTTACAGAGAGCCGTACCTATTTATCTTGAATTATTATTTAGCGATCTGCAGGGGCCAGAGGCGAGGGCACTAGCAGATGGCTGGCCGCGGCTGAGCGGGCGACCGCGCGATGAGAGGAGACGAGCAGGCAACAACCGAAAGGCATACGTTAGGCACGTATATACAGTACATACTCCAGTTACAATCCAATCGATGGATAGCTAGCCAGCAAGCGCGTGACCGAAAGCTGGCTGAACTCCACACCTAGCTTCCTGGTCAGCAGCCTTCTGGCTGACTGCCCAACGAATGCTTTCATATAATAAATCTCTCTAAGTTCCCCGCAAAAAAATAGAGCAAGCAAGCACACTGAACGACCCATGCAAAAAAAAAGCACACTGACCGACGACCGGATGAGCCACTACGACTACTAGATTTTTGTAGGGAATCCCATACCTTATTAATTTGGAACAATAATAAAAGGGATTCAAAGAGGGTCATGATGGGAGAGATAAGCCACAAGCGGCGACCCTGTGGAAGCGAGGCAGGAAATTTTACAAGATTGTGAGCCTCCTAATTTGAAACACGACCTCCGAACATAAAATCATAACTAGGAAATGTGCTTTTCTATTATTTATCTCCTTGACGGCTGTGATATGAGGGCCTCCTGCCCCTTTTCTGATGTCATCCACAATTAGTGTGCAGTCACTAGCAATTACCAAGTGGTCCAAAGATAGATCGGCCGCAAATGCTAAAGCCTCAAGCAATGGTCTCTAAAACTGTTGGATTAATAACACTGGGTAGAACATTTGCTGAGGAAGCAAGGTACTGACCATGTTCATCCCTGCATACTGCCGTCGCAGCTCCAACACGCTAATCATAGGACAAACCCCCATCTACATAGATTTTAATGTGTCCATTTGAAGGGGGTTTCCAAAAGCTTCGCATTGGTATTACGAGTGCACGCCCTGCCAAAGTGGAAGTCCTGGCAATGTTATTGAGGCCATCCAACTCGGTGATGAAGCTCTCAACAAAGCGGTGGGTTGACATTGGGCTTTGGAAGATAGACTCATGCATTGCTTTTCGACGAGCGGTCCATACTGCCAAAAGAGTGACAACCATTTTCACAAACTCCGCATGTGATAGTGAATCCATCATATTAAAAAGCCAATTTTTCGCATTGGGTTCGTGAGACTCAATAATTTGATCAGTTAATTCCTCGTCATCTAAAGCCCAGACACACCTTGAAGTTGTGCAGTCAATCACCGAATGCCTCCAAGAATCGGTAGCTCCACAAAGTTGGCAAGAATCTGCATCACACATATATATTTCTGTGGTGGTGCACGTCCTTCGACGCTAAAGAATGTCTTGCCAGCATTGGCGCGCAGGCTTGCTCCAAGCTCGTCCAACCGGTGTCCAGCTGTAAGTTTTACCGGTGTCCAAGCCCAAAACATGGTTTATACATAACGTACCGGACTACCGGTAATTTCTACCCGGTGTCCTGTGGCAGCGGCTATCACTACATAGGTCCACCCCTGATGGAGCTTGATGAAGATTGTTGAGGGGCCTAATCACAGTTGAGGGGATGGAGAAGATAAGATACACATGAACTCTAAGAAATCTTTATATTCATACCTAATAATTAGGGGTACACTTAAGATATTTTCTAGAGGAGGGGGCCATTGCTCCTACATCTGGACGAGAGCACCTTATCTCTTCAAAAGACAATACATTTTCAAAAATTGATATTTTCGGCCCTATATATATAGTTGAGTGATGTATCTGATGAAATACTCCCATCAGTTCCTAAATATAAGGTGTAGCTTGAAAGTACAAATTCATACTTTTACTGTAAATCTCACATACAATATTTAGTCAATAGTTATAAAATCATAATCATACAAAAGTGCTTTTGAATACAGATCTAATGGTGTCTATTATGTGTGACATAAGTAAGATATTATTGGGCCAATTATCTGCCAAAGCACAAATTTAGACTGTTAAACTACACCTTATATTTGGGAACAGAGGTAGTATGTCTTTACTCTCCATTTTTCTACACTGATATCACTTTCTCATTAATTATTGTTCATGGCCATCAGATTGCGCACCATCGGATTCCATGCACTGATGCACCGGTGTCCCGGACCCCTACGGCATTCGGTGTTAATTTTTGGATGTTTGTGTACTCCACAATTGATCCTAGCCACAAAATAATATGCAATATTTCAAATCATTTCCGTAGGTCACATTGATTTTATTTATTCATTGTTGCCATCCCTGCAATTGAAATTCACAGAAAACACTAACAACACAAATACACAGACATTCACATTATCATTCATATGCACATGACCATTTCGTGCCATAATACATTCATATGTTTTTAGTAATTCAAAACCAACATGCACAAACGTTTTACATTGTTCACCCTCGTCGTCTCAAGAAGTCTATGCACCTCACAACTTCATGTCACTTTTTCCGACCGAGCGCTGCCAGATATCTACTTATAGGTATCATAGACCACCTGTGTGATGCACACCGGGCCGAGCCGAGAAATATAGGAATTCTATCACAAATTTTGAGATCCCTAGTTGTATATCCTGCAACCACTAGATGGATCGATGGGATTTTTTTTTTCCGAAAAGTGGCGTGTTCAGCGCAGACGACCCGAGAGACCGATGTATACCTTTTCTTTTTCCAGTGTGCTATTATTTGCTTTTGCTTGTGGGACAGCTGCCCCTTGTGCCTCTTTGCAGAATGTTCACGTGTGCGTGCGTGCGTTGTACCGGGCTTCAATTGAATGAAAGTAGGTATAGGATCGAACTTGCAAGTTTTAAACGTGTTGCTTTTCCCTCGTATCCATCAATTTGCCCAAACGATGGATCTATAAATACCAAGATAAATGGGAACTTGAGGAAATCAAGCACGACAGCCTCTCTTGCTAGATCTGGAAGCACATATAGAACAACGACGAGCATGCCGGCGGCAGCGATTCAACTTCCCAGCTGCATCGCTCTGCGGTCGCAGAGCAATGGCTCCTACCTGCGCTATGTGCATGAGCACGGCGAGACCTACAGGCAGCTGCAGCTGGACGGTAAGGACACCGTTAACCCCTACACCAGGTACGACGTCCAAGCGCATGACGGTGGCCTCGTGCACATCCGATGCCGCTACAATCGTAAGTACTGGGTGGCTCGTCGGCGGGGCGACGGCTGGTGTATCGTCGCCGACGCAGACGAGCCGGAAGAAGACCTGACCAACCCCAACTGCACGCTGATTAAGCCCATTATTGTCACCACCACCGATGACGACGATGGCGGTGAACCCATGATGAGCGTGAGGTTTGTACACTACTTAATACTTCCTCCTTTCCGGTTTATAAGGCTCAATTCAAAAATCTCACCAACCAAGGCAGATGGTGAGTGGTGGAATACTTTTTGTAGTTTGTAAAAGCACCTAATTAATGCTCTTGTTTTTCTTAAAAAATTATGCTTATCAATGCATTAATTGCAATGCATGCACATACATTGGTCAATTTTCTCTCAATACTTGCATGCAATGATTTAATGCACCTTGGAATCTGAACATGTGATGGGAAACAACCAAATTGAACCTTATAAAATGAAAAACTAAAATTTTGAGATAAGCCCTATAAACCGGAAAGGAGGGAGTAGTTAATACTCCCTTTGTCCTATAATGTAAGATGTTTTTTTGACTCGAGTCAAAAATGTTTTACATTATTAGACGGAGGTGTACTTATATATTACCACTAGGCACTAGCGAGTGAGTAGAGAAAAAACTAACATTTTTGCTAAGTGTCGACTTAGACTTTGTTATGTCTCGGTCCATTTTATATTTTATTGATCTTGCATTGAGATTCGTACAAATTTTTTTTTACAATTTTTCCGTTTTCTGCTCATATTCTATATTACTTGACTAAGACGACTGAGGCCTAGACACACCCAAAAACTAAATGCATCGATCGATCACGTGCATGCATGCAGGTTCGTCGGCGCCGGCAATGACAAGCGGTGCATGACGTTTGCCAAGGACGACGCTGCTCCGTACATGCGGTTCAGCGACGACGACGGCGTGGGCGACATGTTCACCGTCGTCAACCTGGCGAAGAGGGCCAGGCTGCTCCCCAGGTTTGTCATGTTCATGGGCGACAACGACAGGTTCCTGGCCTCCCGCCGTATAAGAAGACGGAACGTACTCCAGTTCGTGGTGACCGACATCACCGACAGCAGCGCGAGGTTCGAGCTCTTCCACAGGAACGACGGCACGGTCCGCATCGCCAAAAACAGTCCCGGCAAACTCACCTTCTGGTTCGTGAACCTCCGGAACGGGGGCTGGATTGCAGACACCATGCACCAGAGCAACGCTAACTTGGACAGCAGCGCGTGGTTCCAGATAGCCCAGCCCCAGGGGAACGGCGCGTTCGCCATCCGCAGCATCGGGGCCGGGCGCTTCTGCAGGAGGCTCACAAGGCAGGGATTCCCCCCCAACTGCCTCAACGCGGCCGACAGGTCCATCACGGCCGAGGCACTGTTCGCCGTGAAGGAGCCCATCCTGCACCGGGAGATCAACAGCATCAGCTACCTGCTCGACGACGCCAGGGTGTACGACACCACCGTGCTCACCCTGGCCACCACGACGGTCGTCAACGCCACCTCGGCGGTGCTTTCCAAGAGGATGAGTCTAGGGTACGGGGTCCAGGAGATGAGCACCTGGGACTCCACCCTCGAGCTCAAGCTGGCGCACAATACCACTATCAGGGCACGGTTTCTCACGCTGGGCCTCGCCGGGGAGGTTAGCGTCGCAGCAGCTGAGTTCTTCGGGGCGTACAACTGGGGCGAGGCCATGGAGAAGAAGGAGAGGCCTGAGGTCGTGTACGACGCCGTCGTGCCGCCCTGGACCAAGGTCACCGTTAAGGCCATCGCGACAAGGAGCGCCGTCGACGTCCCCTTCATCTACAGGCAGCGGGACGTCTACATAGACGGCAAGGTGCATGATGTCACCAAGGGGGATGGCCTCTACACCGGCATCAACAGTTACAACGTCAACTTGGAGACCGTCGAGGAGAAGCTGCCGGTCACTTAATTCGCTTTATTCCATCATCATATCATCAATTGCACTATCTTATATTATTTGTACTACTATCTGTCTGGTGAAGGAATAAAATGATCGATCTTGTAAGAGCCTTGTGTTACGGGGAAAAGACTTTCACCCTGCTTTATAGATAATCAACATCCCAAGCATACAAGGTCGAGACGTAGCATCCTCCACAAACAAGTCAAAATATGAAAAAAAAAAGTTTCTACGAAGAGCACAACTTAACAAGCCCAAAAGAGAAAATAAGGCCACCATGACCGCAAGCACAACTCGACAAGCCTTGTGTTCCTGTTTCACATCCATATACCTGTCTTTGTTGTAGTGCAGGAATAAAATGATCATGAATGTTCATGCAACATCCAAGCCCAACTACCATGAATTTTACCAGTCAACACCATAACATGCATGGCTTAAACTCGCGAAGAAAAAACCCCGCCCCCCGCGTCGCCTCGTTCTGGCGACAAGGGCGAACGGGGCCTTCCCCTTGTCTTGCCGCTGCCTGAGAGGACTGTCGGCGAAGGTCGCGCGTGATCCAATGATGGTGGCGGCAGGACATCTCGTCTCGCAGCGGCGCGCTCAAATCTGAGCAGCTTCGTGTGGTCCTGGTGGCAGCTTCACGTCGGCCGTGGGGGCTACTCTAGGTCGTCAGCGAGGTGGTCGCTCATGGCTGCGAGGTGGGGCGGCGCTGGAGCTGCTACGTGGTGGGAGTACGTCTTGCAGCCATTCGGTTTCCATCCTAGTCCATACGATTCTACGGGCAGTTATGTTGCAGGCTGTCCGCTAGATGTGAACCGTGCCGGCGAGGTGATGGCCTTCTGCGTGTGTGGTGGCTGGCCTGCGATGCTACGTTCCACGGCTTGTGATGGTGATTCAGATCCAATCGTCCGAATGGTGGTAACTGCGAAGTACCGCAATGACTTCCTACTACGATTCCATGACGATGGTGGTCATCGAAAGGTCTTCGATCGGGAGGGTTCATCTCTCTTGATCCGGTGGTTGACTTCGACGGTGAGATACAAATTATGGTTGAAGACATGACATACAGGGACGGTTGTGTAGTGACTACGGTCGCATCGCATGTACCTGCTGGGATCATGAAAAAGTGATGGCGACAACACACGAGAGACTTCGATGGTGGTGCTTCTCGAACACCCGGTCTCGAGCTTTGGGGTGAAAGCCTATACTACTTTAAAAAGCTTATAGGTGGGCTCAAATTAGTGCCAGGCATGTTCAGGTACCCTGTAGGATAACACGACAGAAAACTAAAATTTTCCGCACTACGAACACGCCCAGGATCACCATGGAGATGCATACAAGGTTTTGATCTGATCATTACCGACTCGTAGCGCAGCGTAAGTAGATTTGATGAAGATTGGCGATGCAGATCCCCGCAGCTAGGATTTACAACCTCCGAACCGCGAGGATGTTCTCCCTTGTCAGCTCCTCGGACAGCCCTTCGGGAGGCAGTGGGACAGTCCCTCGTCCGGTGTCACGGACATCCCTTTAGGAGGCACTATCAGAATATAAGACGGTCAATCGAACAGTCCTTCAGGAGGACCCTCGCGCAAAAGATCGAACCTACGACCTTTCTACGGGGTTACACACATATGGTGTCAACTATCCGGCAGGGCTTCGCCGTTCATAACTTGTTCCTGTCGGAACCCAGACAACATTTCGGCTCTACGGAACTATTTTGTGTGAGGCAGAGAAGAAAGCCAGATCCTGCATGGCATTTGTATGAGAGTTGGAGTGTCCCTTCGGAGAGCCCTCTCCACCACCTTGTTGTAAATAGTAGTTCTCCAAAAGTAAATTCCAAGAAAGAATCATCAAGTCACAAATTCTACTCCAGTAAGTGCTTTATTACTACAATGATTTACACACCCATCAAATGAAATCTTCTCCACAGGCAGGTCCAAGAGCCACAGGAGATGAGTGTTGGTAATCTTGGTCTTGCTAGTGATCCCGCACAACTTCTTCCTAGCCTTCTCGGGCTTCGGCTAAAGACCATGGACCTGCTCAGCCGCCCGCCGCTTCATAGTATCGGTGGCCGGCTTTTTGCGGTTCCTTCGAAGCTCCTTCTCGGTGTCGAGTATGTCCTGCGGCAACTTGATGTCATGGAACAACTCCTTGAGCTTGGCATCCACCTCCATCGGTGACCTCGAGTCGTTCAGGTACGCGATGACACCTCCCTCACCCGATAGCAGATAGATGTCGCCCGAGGATTTCAGGACCTGCAGGTCTTGCAGGACGGCAGGATAGGCGTCCTTCACCTCCGAAACCGGGAAACCGTCGTGGAGGCTTCTGACGAGCGAGAGCAACTCGCCTTTGGCCTTGACGTCGTGCATGGGCTTGTAGGAGTAGCACTTCCCGTCGAAGCGCACCTTGGCATTGTTCCTCAAGCTCTCGGCGACCTCTTTGTTACCGTCGAAGTCAACATAAATCTGTTCGTTGATCTGACGCACCATAAGAACATCCTGATGATGCCATGGACCTAGGGTAGGGTCATATGCCTGACCTATAAGACATACCCAAGGTCACTACCCTAGAGCCAAGGACATTCAAAGTGTAACAAGATATATCGACTGAGGTAGCCATGGAGTGCAATCCACTCGACCAATCACCTCACTCGGATACCCCAATTCCATTCGACCGAGATGAAGTCACTCGACCATACAAGAAACCACTCAGAGTATAGAAGACCTAGAGTCACTCAGGATGACAACGGTCAGGCGTTCACTCCGTAGTCTTAAAGATCATTAATAGCTCTTTATAACTGGTGTTACCAGTAACGCCCTGTCTTAATGTACATTGAACCCTGTAACGGGGGACGTCTGGGGTCCTAGCGCACTCTATATAAGCCACCCCCTCCTCTGGCACAAGGGTTCGCACCCCTGTAACACACACTCATATTCTAGTCGACCGCCTCAGGGCACTGAGATGTAGTGCTTTTACCTCCTCCGAGAGGGGCCTGAACTCGTAAACTCGTGTGTACAACCTCGCCGTAGCTAGGGCATTGCCTCCTCATTCATACCCCCTACTCTTACTGTCAGACCTAGTACCACGACAGTTGGCGCCCACCGTGGGGCAAAGCGTCTTGGCAACTTCCTGCGAGGTTGCAGTCTTTTCGATCTTCATCAACATGGTTTCCGGCGGTGGTTTGGCTGTGGGCTGCGAGATCCGTCTCGACGCGCTCACTTTCGTCGCCGACGACTCCGCCTGGCTTCAAGAAGCTCCCCTCGATGTAGAGGCACTTTCGATCCGTGGAGCAGCGCATTTCCGCGCGGGTGCCTGCGGCGTCCTTTTGCGGCAGCCATTGACCCAGTACCGGTCAGCTCCCTCACCATCCGCTCACTCCGCTGGGCGTCGCCGCAAGCAATCCGGTCGGTCGCGGCTCCAGCAGTGGGTGAAGCATGCGGTGGCCCGCCAGTCGGCCACCCCTCAAGTCGTGGCGATTGAGCCTGACAAATTCTCCTGCAGACCAGTCGTCTGGTTGACTTGCTTCGCTGACACTCTTTCCGAGCGCGGAAGCAGCGACTCCGCGGCGGAAGTTCTCATGGTCAACTCTCGTCGCAGCCCACCCGGGTTTCCCCGCGACGGCGACATCGGTGATGGTGGTGACCCATCGTATGATCATGATGAGTACGAGCCCCAACCTCTCAATGCGCAGCAGAGGGAAGAGTTGCACCGCCGCAACTTGGAGGTACTCCAGACCCCTATCTTTGGGGAGACTTCCAAGGCTCGGGCCTTGGAGGCCACGCGCCTGGCCACTTTGGCTGAGCGCACGCGTCTGGAGAACCTCCAGCACTCTCTCCACGAACGCGCTCGTCGACTGATCCCTGAGTCCAGTCGACGACGGCGATAATTGCTTCCACCAGAACACCAGTTATACCGTACTCCGATTCAGAATCTCAGAGCTGTTGCACGTAGAGCAGAGTCTATTCAGCCGTCCCATTCAGAGGCGTGAAGAGGTTTGATGCAGATCCGAGCGCTGCTCCGGGCAGCAGGAGAGCAAAATTCAGTCGTTTCTCAGTCGCGCAACAGGATACACAGCAGGCCAGTGAGGGCAGACACAGTTCAGTCAGCGCATAGTCCTGGGTCGCCTTTGCGATGTGAAGATCATGATCACCATCGGGATCGGCACCTAGGAAGAGCCCACAGAGATTTTGGTCGTGATTATGCTCGTGACAACCACCATCGAGTGCCTTCACCCCCTCCGAGGGACGGGTCATACGCGCCCCGGCGGTATGACGACAGGCGCTCGTATGATAATGACCGCAGAGCTCCATTCTACCCAAGGGAGCCTGGGTTCGATGCGAGATCTCTCCTCGTACAAGGTTTGGTCGACAAGAACAGAGCACACAGAGAAGGACTGAATAGAGACCGACCCAATGGAAGCAGAATGCACGTTTCCGCTCCCGAGTGTTTCGGAAGAGCCATCCGAGCCGCTGAGATCCCTCACAACTTCAGGTTGGCGACGAGTGTAAGTAAGTTCACCGGTGAATCGAAGCCTGACACTTGGCTAGAGGAGTATCGAGTGGCGGTGCACATTGGCAGTGGCACTGACGAGGTAGCCATGAAACACCTCCCTTTGATGCTTGAGGGTTCTGCAAGAGCTTGGCTGAATCAGTTGGCCCCTGGGAGCATTTTCACTTGGGATGAGTTGGCCCGCGTGTTCACCAAAACTTTCGAAGGCACCTGCAAGCGACCTGCTGGACTGGCCGAATTGCAACATTGTGTTCAGAAGTGGAAGGTGTATCAGAGCATCAAGCAGTCTGTGCCTTTAAAGAAGGCGTCCACTACATAGAGCCCAACTTGAAGTTTGGTCAGACGGGGGACATGTCTTTGACTCGGATGTTGGAGATAGCCACTCGGTACGCTAACGGTGAAGAAGAGGACCGACTCCGGAGCAACAAGAACAAATCAGTCGCCTAGGACACCGGAGGAGGAAACTCCAGTCAGAAGCAGAAACGCAAAGCCGAAGCCGCAGGTCCTGATGAGGCAGCGGTTTTGAATCAAGGGAAGTTCAAGGGGAATCCTAAAGGGCCTTGGACCCCCAAGAAAGTGAAAGATCAAGCTGGGAATGATGTGTTTGATGATTTACAGTGTCATATACACACCTAAAAGGATGAGGAGGGTAACTTGATTCTTCCCAAGCATACCACTCGACAGTGTCGACTCCTGATTCAGAGTTTCCGTGAGAAAGGTCACCCCAGTGAGAAGGAAAAAGAGTCTGATAAGGAAGAAGACAAAGAGGAGGAGGATGGTTACCCCAATGTCAATGCCACTTTAGTGATTTTTGCTGACGTCGAGAGCAAAAGTCGACTGAAAGTTATCAACAGAGAAGTAAACATGGTTGCTCCAGCAACGACGACATATTTGAAGTGGTAAAAAAACCATCACATTCGACCAGTCCGACCACCCAGCGCACATTGCCATCCCTGGGCGGCAAGCGTTGGTGGTCGACCCAGTCGTTGGGGGCACTCGACTAACCAAGGTTTTGATGGATGGTGGCAGTGGTTTGAATATCTTGTATGCTGAGTGATACGTACATTTTGCATCATGCTTTTATATCCATATTTACTGCATTATGGGCTGTTATTACATGTTATGTCACAATACTTATGGCTATTCTCTCTTATTTTACAAGGTTTATCATGAAGAGGGAGAATGCTGGCAGCTAGGATTCTGGCTGGAAAAGGAGCAAATATTGGAAACCTATTCTGCACAGCTCCAAAAGTCCCGCAACTCCACGGAAGTCATTTTTTGGATTCCTCAACAAGTGTAGCCATCGGGACTCGGTTCAAGTCATGGTCACGTAACATATCAATGGCTGACATCGCATTGTGACTCCAAGATAGAAGGCTTTGTACTCCACTCTAACGCCAGGGCAATGCCCTTTGCACACGCCGACGTTTCAGCTTCTAGAGCACTTGAACAAGTACGAAGGAATCGGCTAGATGTGAATATGACATTGCCCTCGTTATTCCTCAAAATCATTTCCGCTCCTCCGATTCCATCCTCCTCATTAAATGCTCCATCAATGTTCGGTTTGTTCCAACCCGTCAGAGGCCGACTCCAACTAGTAGGGGAAGTAGTTGGCCGATCAGGTGGTTCCCGGGATGCACGACATCGAGAATCAAGTCCATATGACACCACCATCTTGCCCTTCTCCAAGTTAGCTTCAGGGTGTTGCTTGATACATAACCGTGAATCAATGTACTCCCTCCGTTCGGAATTACTCGTCCAAGAAATGAATGTATCTAGACGTATTTTAGTTGTAGATACATTCATTTTTATCATTTTTGTGACAAGTAATTCCGAACGGAGGGAGTAGCTGTTAAGAAACCTTCTAGAAGCACTGATTGGAGTTGTTGGTTTCTTATGAGTAACTTCATTATGCCAAATTCTCCATAGCATCATCAGGACAGGGATCCGACTATCATTAGGGCACTTGTGAACAAGATGTAGCAGCCACTCCGTCCCGGTGTTATTTATCTCCTCCAGCCTCGGCATTTGCCAATGTTTGCTCATCGCCTGCCAAAGAGCATGCACGAAAGGACATCTGCAGAACGTGTGGAACATGGCTATTTTTCGTAGGTGTAAGATTTTCGAATGGAGTGTGCACACTCCCTCAAAAAAAACTACATAATCCATGTGTCATATAATATATATGCCTATTAATAAAGTAAGATGCCTTTTGTCAATTTTTTCATTCATTCACCGCCGAAAAGAAATATTTTCTATCCGAGGTGTAACTAAACCCTTATGCGTTTGTCCGCTATACAAAAAAGAGTTTTTTCATAATTTCGTACGCGGGCCATGCGTTGTGGCCAACGAAGCCAGCCGACTTATTTTTCTGTTCACGTAGCTGGGAAAATTCTATTTTCCGCTCCGGGCGACAAATAGTGGGAGCTTCACACAGGACAACCAAAAATGGGCTGGCCCAATTTTCTTTCTTTCTGCGTTTTACTTCTATTTTTATTCTCCCTCTCCTATATCTTTTTTACCTTCCAAGTTTATTTTTCTTATAGAATTTACTTCATAGATTCAAAATTCTCAAAAAATGTTCATAATTTCAAAAAATCGAATTATCAAGAATATTCAGAACTCCAAAGTTTGTTGCTAAATTTTAAAAATATTCGGAAGTTGAAAAAAGTTTCCAATTTAAAAAAAACTTATATTGTTTTTCAAAAAAATTCAAGATTTCTAAAAAGAAATGAAATTTTAAAAAATGCTCCAAATTCTAAATATATGCTTGTTTTATTGAAATTTTCCCAATTCAAAATAATGTTAAAAGATACACATTTTCGAAAAATATTATGAATTTCAAACACATGTTCCCGTTCTAAAAAAATGTTCACAAATTCAAATAATGTTCATCTTTTTATAAAAAAGTTGGCGTTTTCAAAAAATGTTTATAAATTTTAAAATATGTTCCTATTTCAAATTTTGTTCGCGGTTTGGTAAAAGTGTACATAATTTTTCTCAGGAGTTCAAAAAGGGTACATGTTTCCTACAATATTCAGAAACTTCATACCTTAAAATCTCCTCGATTAAAAGGAAAAGTAGATTGGATAATTCATGGGCCTTCTCTGGCGTACAATGACGTAACAAAACTCTTAAAAGACCTCGATCAATGAATGGAAAAATACTTTACACCCATCGAAACCGAGAAGCTAAATGTTCCCTTTTCACGTGCACACAGGGTTTTGCTTGCATATATAATTCTTACTAACTTTAAATGCATACTATTTTTCTCCCGTTGCAACGCACGGGCATATGTGCTAGTATGGAAAAAAAACAGTAATATAAATACCTCAATCAAGTCTCACAACATTCTAGTTCAGAAAATATATTTCAAATTTGCAAAACTACAATACATACAAACAGTCTTACAAGAAAGATACAAAAGTAAAAATTACAACACATGCAACTCAACTGTTTTGCATTGCCATAAAAGTTTCAACTATGTCATCTTCGGTTCTTAGAACACATCTCATTCAATAAATGGCACTAAACAATAGTTCAAGAGGTCACTCATAGTATTTCTCAACTTACTTACTAAATTCACTGCGAAAACACTCATGTATCCGTAGGAGGCGGAGCTACAACTGCCGCCCATGTATCCAGAGCCGGACACAGAGATAGTGGACATCTTCGACAAAGACTAGGGTAGTTGATATATGTAGATGCTCTTTCCTACGTACGTGATCGCGAGCATACAAGGGGTTTGCTTATATTTATATACACATGAAAAGGCTGTGTGTTGTTTAAGTAAAAATAAAAAGGAAAACCGTGTGTTGAGCTAAAAAGAAGTTTGGGTCGTGACCGTTTATGTGTGCTAAATCGAACCGGAGACAGAGAAAAGAACGGGACGAACTGTTTTCCGTATATATGAAGAGTTGCGCGCACAACTCCCGACTGGCCAAGCCCTGAAACCAGTGATCACCGGAGCCGACCGCCGCCTAGCTAGCAGGGATCGACGCCGTGGACTACTACACCGGCCAGGCAATGTCGAATCCGTGGAATAGGCGGACGTTCTCCAAATCGCCGTCGCCGTACAGTCAGTTCGTCACCCTCGTCGTCAAGGACGAGGCGGGCCGCAGGCTCACGCGCACCATGGGGAAAACCGACAACCTGCAGGATCTCGTCGACTTCTACTACTCCGCCATGGCGCCCGTCGTCGAGCGCGGCTCGGGGGTTTTCGAGTACCGCGGCACGCAGATTGTGTTTCCCCTGCAGCAGAAGCCGGTGGAGTTCGACATGAAGGACGGCGACGTCGTCGACTTCGTCCCGGTGGTCAAGCCGCACGCGCTCGTCACCCCCGTGCTCAAGGAGCGCTACGAGGAATCGCGCAGCTTCGCCTGCACCGTGCGGAGGACCGACCAGCTCAAGGGCTTGATGTCTTTCTACCGCTGGACGGCGCGAAAGACTGGAGCTGTTTTTGAGTTCGGCGGCAGACGTCTTGTAGGCGATGAGACGCCGGCGGACTTGCAGCTTGAGGATGGGGCAATCATCCACGTTTCTCCAACTTGATATGTTTATATCGTCCAATCCACCCCCACCCCGCGAGCACGTAGGCCTATGGGTTTCGATACCAATATATTTCATGTTGTATGCATTTTCTTGGTTATAATTTGTTTTGGAGTAAACATCTTATGTCAATACTGGATGTGGTACATAGTTTTACGGTTTTGCTGAAACTCAGCTAGACATACAGGCTTTTACATGCTCTTTTCATCTAACAACCAATCACAAACCTCTCCCCTCCTGATTTTCAGGAGATGGGCCGTCCCGCTCACCTGTTAGCCAATGAAGACTAACCCACCCTGTAAAAGCATGTAAACTGTTTGTACGTAGCATTGTTGGAGTTTTAGTTATGGTCTCATTCACGTTGGATTAAAAGTGTGTAGCTATTCGTGCATGTAGCGAAGTTGTCCTCGGCCTGTGTTTTTCTCGGTTGTTTGTTATCTCGTCTTGGTGGCCCATCGCAGCCCGTTACGTCCTCCCACCGTTGATCCAAGAAGCCTTGTTTTAGTTTTCAAGGATAGCGATGTTGCCTTTGTTTCTTTTTCAGTTAGTCACTGGCCATGTTGGCCTTTTCTCCTTTTTTTTTCCTCAGCATTTTCTTTTAGTTGCCATTATTTGTTTATTTATTTATTTATTTCATTTTTTAGCTTTACTTTTATTTTTTTAAATTATTCCTTTTTGTTTTTTATCGGTTTTGCTAGCTGAGTTTTAGTTTGCCGGCATTCACTGTATCAGCCATTGGATATTTCTTCCTGTCATGATTTGTCCTTTCCTTACCTTTTTTTAGGGATTCGTGCTTTCCTAGCTGGCAAGGTTGTCCCAGTCGTACACGGTTCTTGTTGGCTTTTTATTTGTCACGGGCTGTTTTCTCCAAAAAAATATTCGTCCATTTTTGACAGTTGAAGTTTACAGCACGGCAGTGACCCGTTATCTCAAACCTGCTCACTGTTGTGTAGTTGGGAGGCATATCAACGAGTTTTGGTCTATCCCCGCTTCCCGCCCCAGCGTTTTCTGATCGTGTGCCTAGAGACCAGAGTGAGCGGAGAGAGTGAGAGCTGAGACGGGGGAGATCGTTGATTTTCCAAGGCATGTCACAACTCCCATGTTTTCCAAAGTCGATCACAATTTGCATAAGGTTTTTATTTTTATTTTTCATATTTTTTCTCATGTTTCTAATTCCTTTTTGTGTCCTTTTTCACATGTTTTTTCTTTTCCTTTTTAGAAATAATATGGCAGTTGCGACATGCTCGAGGGTGCCACTGCAAATGTTTTTTGAGGGGCTCGCAACCGCAAATTCTTTTGAGACGGGTCGCAACTGTGAAGTTCTCAAGGGGAGGGGGGCACAATTGCATGTCCCCAAGGGGGAACCACAACTACACGTTTCCAGAGGAACCTGTAAAGATGGGGAATCGCAACTGCATGTCTTTTCAAGGCAGGTCGCAACTTCATGTCCCCAAGGAGAATCACAAATGCACCTTTTTCCCAAGCCAGGTCGTAGCCGCAAGTTTCTAGTGGTTGTCGCAACTGCAAGCCCCCAAGATGTGTGAATCGGGACTGTAATGTTTTCAAGGCATGTCACAACTGCCAGTTTCTAGGGTTTGTCGCAACTCCATGTCCCCGAGGGGAAATCGCAAACACGTGTTTTTCAAGGTAGGTTGCAACCGAAGCCCAAAGGGTGGGATAAACTATACCGTTTCCAAGGCATGTTGCAACTACAAGTTTCTAGGGTTTGTTGTCCCCAAGGGGAAACCGCAACCGCATGTTTTTCAGGCAAGTTGCAACTGCAAGTTTTATAACATTTGTCGCAATTGCATGCCTCCCCCCCCCTCCCCCCCCTCCCCCCCCCCCCCCCCGCCCGGCCCCGCCCCCCCCCCCCCCCCCCCCCGGGGGGGGGGGGGGGGGGAATCGCAATTGCATGTTTTTCAAGGGAAGTTGCAACTGCAAGTTTAGTAGCATTTGTCGCAATTGCATGTCCCCCTGGGGGAATCGCAACTGCAAGTTTTTTAAGGCAGGTCGCAACTGCAAGTTTTCTAGGGTTTGTCGCAACTGCATGTCCCCAAGGGAGGAATCGCAACTGCATGTTTTCAAGGTAGGTCACACCTGCAAGCCCCAAGGGTGGGATTTGGAACTTGACGGTTTCCAAGGCATGTTACAACTACAAGTTTTATGGGTTTGTTGCAATCGCATGTCCCCAAGGGGAAACCGCAACTGGATGTGTTTTCAAGGCAAGTTGCAACTGCAAGTTTTTAGCATTGATGTCTACTACACAACCTTCTTCTTGTAGACGTTGTTGGGCCTGCAAGTGCACAGGTTTGTAGGACAGTAGCAAATTTCCCTCAAGTGGATGACCTAAGGTTTATCAATCCGTAGGAGGCGTAGGATGAAGATGGTCTCTCTCAAACAACCCTGCAACCAAATAACAAAGAGTCTCTTGTGTCCCCAACACACCCAATACAATCGTAATTTGTATAGGTGCACTAGTTCAGCGAAGAGATGGTGATACAAGTGCAAAATAGATAGTAGATAAAGGTTTTTGTAATCTGAAATTATAAAAACAGCAAGGTAACAAGTGGTAAAAGTGAGCGTAAACGGTATTGCAATGATAGGAAACAAGGCCTAGGGTTCATACTTTCACTAGTGCAAGTTCTCTCAACAATAATAACATAGATAAATCATATAACAATCCCTCAACATGCAACAAAGAGTCACTCCAAAGACACTAATAGCGGAGAACGAATGAAGAGATTATGGTAGGGTACGAAACCACCTCAAAGTTATTCTTTCGGATCAATCTATTAAAGAGTTCGTACTAGAATAACACCTTAAGACACAAATCAACCAAAACCCTAATGTCACCTAGATACTCCATTGTCACCTCAAGTATCCGTGGGCATGATTATACAATATGCATCACACAATCTCAGATTCATCTATTCAACCAACACAAAGTACTTCAAAGAATGCCCCAAAGTCTCTACCGGAGAGTCAAGAACGTGTGCCAACCCCTATGCATAGGTTCATGGGCGGAACCCGCAAGTTGGTCACCAAAACATACATCAAGAGGCACATGATATCCCATTGTCACCACAGATAAGCACGGCAAGACATACATCAAGTGTTCTCATAAAAGACTCAATCCGATAGGATAACTTCAAAAGGCGAAACTCAATTCATCACAAGAGAGTAGAGGGGGAGAAACATCATAAGATCCAACTACAATAGCAAAGCTCGGGATACATCAAGATCGTGCCATAGAGGAAACACGTAAGAGAACACGAGAGAGAGAGAGAGAGATCAAACACATAGCTACTGGTACATACCCTCAGCCCCGAGGCTGAACTACTCCCTCCTCGTCATGGAGAGCACCGGGATGATGAAGATGGCCACCGGTGAAGGATCCCCCCTCTGGCAGGGTGCCGGGAAGGGCTCCCGAGAGGTTTTTGGTGGCTACAGAGGCTTGCGGCGGAACAACTCCCGATCTATCTTGATATTCGGTGGTTTTAGGTGTTGGGGAACGTAGTAATTTCAAAAATTTCCCTACGCACACACAGGACCATGGTGATGGCATAGCAACGAGAGGGGAGAGTGTCTGTCCACGTACCCTCGTAGACCGAAAGCGGAAGCGTTATAACAACGCGGTTGATGTAGTCGTACGTCTTCACGATCCGACCGATCCAAGCACCGAACGTACGGCACCTCCGAGTTCTGCACACGTTCAGCTCGATGACGATCCCCGGAC
>LR880968.1:9095874-9106317 GCA_904067115.1 Aegilops sharonensis | reverse complement strand
CCTCCGGTAAACGGGAGTTGCATAATCTCATAGTTACAGGAACATGTATGGGTCATGAAGAAAGCATTAACATACTAAACGATCAAGTGTTAAGCTAACGGAATGGGTCATGTCAATCAGATCATTCAACTAATGATGTGACCTTGTTAATCAAATAACAACTCCTTGTTCATGGTTAGGAAACATAACCATCTTTGATTAACAAGCTAGTCAAGTAGAGGCATACTAGTGACATACTGTTTGTCTATATATTCACACATGTATTATGTTTCCGGTTAATACAATTCTAGCATGAATAATAAACATTTATCATGATATAAGGAAATAAATAATAACTTTATTATTGCCTCTAGGGCATATTTCCTTCATTAGGGTACGTAGGCTTATATAGGCGAAAGAAGTCGGTCGGGGGGTGCTCGAGGGGTCCACGAGACAGGGGGCCGCGCCCTGTAGGGGGGGGCGCCCCCCTATCTCCTGGGCTCCTCGAGGATCTTCTGACTTGATCTCCAAGCCTCCAGGATGATATTCTTCCAAAAAATCACGATGCCGAAGGTTTCATTCCGTTTGGACTCCGTTTGATATTTTTTTCTTCGAAATACTGAAACAGGCAATAAAACAGCAATATGGGTTGGGCTTCTGGTTAATAGGTTAGTCCCAAAAGTAATATAAAAGTGTAAAATAAAGCTCGTAATCATTCAAAACAGATAATAAAATAGCATGAATGCTTCATAAATTATAGATACGTTGGAGACGTATCAAGCATTTGTCGCAATTGCATGTCTCCTTGGGGGAATCGCAACTGCAAGTTTTTTAAGGCAGGTCGCAACTGCAAGTTTTCTAGGGTTTGTCGCAACTGCATGTCCCCAAGGGAGGAATCGCAACTGCATGTTTTCAAGGTAGGTCACACCTGCAAGCCCCAAGGGTGGGATTTGGAACTTGACGGTTTCCAAGGCATGTTACAACTACAAGTTTTATGGGTTTGTTGCAATCGCATGTCCCCAAGGGGAAACCGCAACTGCATGTTTTTCAAGGCAAGTTGCAACTGCAAGTTTTCTAGGATTTGTCCCCAAGGGGAAGTCGCAACTACAAGTTTTCTAGGTTTGTCGCAACTACAAGCCCAAAGGGTGAGAATCAGAACCGCATGGTTTCCAAGGCATGTCGCAACTGCAAGTTTTATAGGGGTTTGTCGCAATTGCATGTCCCCAAGGAGGAACCGCAACAACACATTTTCTAGGTTTTCTCGCAATTGCATGTCCCAAAGAGGGAATCGCAACTAGACGGGCCACCAAGGCGGCTGCAAGTGTTGCAAGCAACACTACAACTATGGTGGTGCCCCAACGCGACTACAACTGGTGGTGGATTTCATTTCTATTTATTTTTTGTTTCTATTTTTAATCTTGATTTTTTTTAAATGGTGAACATTTTGGAGAAATTGTGTTTTCTTCCCACTTCATGATTTATCGGAAAATCAGGATCTCCCTATTCGATTTTAACCATAACTAGAAAGTTCCTCGGATACACGTACGACCGAAATGTGCTACATACTCATATCTCAAAAATTCCTTTTCGTTGTTCTCATTAATAAAGTTGTCCATGATCACCTTGCTACTCTTTTTCACCTGCAACGACCACGGTATAATTGAAACTCATGAATGTTGGAGTAATTCATGAGCAATTTGGCTAGAGCACACAGTGCGGGTGGGGCAATGGTCGATACCCGCGGCTTGGTGCAGAAGGGGGACGACACCCAGATTGTCGCCATGAGGTCAATGCCAGAAGAGGCGAGGTCGCCAACCCTCCTATACTGGATGGTGTTCTGCCGGCGAGGATGGGGTAGGTGGCAGCGCGGCCATGGGTCTACCATCAGAGAGACCAATGGGGCGGTGAGGGGAAGAGATGGAGTGTGGTGTGAATGGGTGTGGCAGGTGACTGGAGATGAAGGAGTTATGAGTCGTCTCCCACGCTTCCCAATGCGTGCGGCGTGACGGGTGCCTCAAGCGAGCCTGGCTCGCCAAAAAAGTCAATTTGGCCATTCCCTCGCATGTAGGCCTAGAGATGCTTTAAGTTTCATGTGAAACCAAGAAACAGATGTAGACCAGGCAACCAAACAAACTGTTTTCATTCTGTGCGGGCTTAGTTGGCCTGCATGCAGGCAACCAAACACGCCCTAGCTAGATGAGACCAGCCGCATGCATCCTACCTTGCCAAAGTCGGTTCAGTCCCGGCCGGCGTTCTATACAACGGTTTCTATTATTCACACTGCACACTTCCGTCCCTTTCCATTTGCATTGTGACTTTGTAACGAACACATCATACAAGGGTGCGGGGCGACATCGCTGCAGGTTCGGTCGAGCGAGTGAACTCTATTGCAGGTGAAGCTTATCCCAGCAATTGCCATGACCTTCGAGGGGAGTTTTTTTTTTTTTTTTTTTTTAAACTGGGCAAAAGATTTGCCACTTTCATTGATTAAGAAGAAGGTTTAGAGTTTTTGGCCAAAGACCGAATTACAAAGACATCACTCTCGCGGCACTACAGTACTCAAATATTTGGCCCCTGCAAGGCACCAACATTTTGAAACATCTTTGATTCTTGCAACAAGAACCCCAACCGGCACCGCGGTGTTACGGAAGACGCGTGCATTCCTCTCGTTCCAAATTTCCCATGAGATCAACATAATAAGAGACATCATCAGCCGTCGAGACTGCGATGCGTTGGAGTCAATGAGGTTCCACCAGGCTTTCACCGAATAGACCGTCACCCAAGCTGTAGGGTTCACATCAACCAAGCCAAGCCAAGATTTGATCATTTCCCAAACTCGAACTGTGTAGCGGCATTGGAAAAGGAGGTGAGCCGCGGTTTCCTGAACTTGCTTGCAGAGTGGGCAGCGATCACAGTTAGGCCATCCACGGCGTTGGAGCCTGTCGGCCGTCCATATCCTATTATTGATCACAAGCCAAGCAAAGAATTTGCATTTGGGGGGAGCCCAGATCTTCCACACCAACTGTTGCATGTTGGAGTCAACTAAGCCCAGGAACTGGACCTTGTAGGCCGAGGACGCGGAGTAAGAGCCATCATTAGAAAGCTTCCAAGAGATAGAATCAGCCACGTCGGGGTTGAGTTGCACCACAGATAATTTCTCCCAAAGGTTGACGAACTCGGTCAGGTGTGTAGCGAAGGTGATCCCGTCTGTTTTGACTTGAGAGACCCAGAAGTTATTATCCAAAGCCTTCTGAACCGAACATCCCCTTCTTTTTGATAGGTCAAAAATCTTCGGGGCGATGTCTTTGGGTCTCATGCCATCTAGCCAAGCAGACTCCCAGAAGGAAGCACGAATACCGTTGCCAAGCAACACCTTGGTGGCAGCAGCAAAAATGTTTTTATCATTCTCACCACAGGGGTTACCCAAGCGAACCCACGGCTTCACCGGATCCAACCATTCAGCCCAAAGCCATCGGATACGAAGCGCGGACGCAAACTTCCTCATATTTAGGATACCTAGCCCCCCATGGACCTTGGACTTGCAGACCTGTTCCCAGTTGATCTTGCATTTGCCACCGTTGACCTTGTCACAACCAGCCCAAAGGAAAGCACACCGAAGAGAATCAATTTTTTCCAGAACCTCAATTGGAAGGTTTAACGCTGTCATATAATAAATGGCAATGGCTGTGATGACAGACTTGACCAACACAACCCTTCCCGGAGAAGCCATTAGCATGCCCAACCATGGAGAAAGCTTGGACGCAATCCCTTCGAGGGGAGTTTAGAGTCTCTGATGGTGGTTCGGTCTCTTGTGGTGAAACCAACAGGCTTAAGTCTCAGACTTGACATGAATGCTCGTATTTTTCAGAATTTATTTCAGACATTTTGACGATTTGGTGGGAGACGCCATTTTCATGGACTATAGGGTGTCTGTCGCGACCTGGTCAATCTCAAGATTTAATGACCTAGTATCCCATGGATAAGGCATGTGTGTGGGTTCGTAGGGGTGAGCATACGTTCATGTATACGAGCATCTGCGTTTGTAGTACCATGTTTCTAAAAAGAAAAAGAAATCCCGGCAATGGGAGTAGAGAGGCAGCAGTTGGGTGCAAGCCACCTGAAACGTTGCAGGACAATTTATATTTTCCACTAAGCAGATGTGTGTAGAACTGTTTTGCTCAAAGGCCCTGAAAGGTTGCATATGTTAGTGTTGGCTGCTCACCTATGACAAGCCTAACAAGTCTTTGCATCAACGTAAACGCACACGCCAGGAATAAATAAAAGGATTGCAGTGTAGTGAAACGGTGCATATTACAGCCTGCACAACTCTCTTTGATCACATCCAAGATATATCAGGCAGATAACTTCAGTTGGGTCAAAGAACAGACCATTTTCCATGCATCTTTCACTGGAGAATGCAGTTTCCACATACACCCAGGCACACTGTCAGTTGGGAGAACAGGCTCCAAATACATCCATGCAATTCAAAATAAAATAAAATTACAACCTTCAAATATACCAAAATTTCACGGCGCAAAGACTTGCCGCCGACTATATCTGAAGGCATACAAAGTAAAAAAAAATGGTTTTACTAACTTACAAGCTATGTCCCCTTTTGCGTCCCCTTTTTCTGGAAGGGGGCTTTTCAAGTACATCAGCGCCTTCCAGGGAAATACTACTGTCTCAGGGTACCACCAAGCATTTTCTTCTTGCTTGAGATCAATATATCAGGATATCAACATCCAATGGTTGATGGGCAACTCGCAGCGTGAAGGAAAATGAGTTGCCCTTATTTGTTAGTATGTAGCAGTATCTTTTTCGCAATCCTATGTCGCGGCGTCACATTTGCCGTAAACAAGGGCCACTAGATTGTGGTAGTAAGTGTACAACAGCCAGAAGGGCAAGAAACGTGTTCCAGTGGAACTCAGAAGTTTGTTAAGATTTTATCTTTGGACATACCATCAGCAACTAGAGCTCTAGTAATTTCCTGCAAATATTAAGATAGATGAAAGATCAGACTATGAGTACAGAAGCAAGCCACCAATTTTAGAAGTAGGCAAATGGATTAGCACTCTTAAATGATAACAATCACCGTTAATATAGGTTTCAGTTTCAAAGCTTTCTTCAATTCTTACTCTATTTGTACAGCCAATTGCTAGGTCTGGGCAGCAAATTTCTTGTATTGGTACTCTGTTAGCCTATAAATGTGGCCTCAAACATAGAGTATTAACAACAAATCCAGAGCAGTAACAGTATGGCCCATAAAAGGCAATAGCACACTGTTATCTATATTTTATAAGTAGTTTCATCTTGAGAAAGTTTTAAACTGACCATGTATTTGCCAGAAGGGCATGTTTCTGATGTATTGATGTTTAAAACAAAAGAACACATGAAGCATCTAACGTACAGAAAGCATCGGGACACGTGAACGAACGTTTAGCAACCTGTATCGTTAGCTACAAAAGTTAGAAATGCGAATATATACCTCAGTCATCTGTTTATGTCCACACAAAATTGCTCCCGTCGATGATGGATTTATAACCTTCTTTGCCCTTGAAAAGGCATTCTGAAAATGCAAGTGAATAAGAATATAAGGAAACCTGGTGAGCTAAGAACAGTCGAAAAGGAAAAATGATAACGGTACCTGAACATAGCCTCGCTGGCCAGTCCATTGATCATCTGGTCTAGAGAGAACAGGTATAATTTTTATTCCTCTCGATTCCCAGTCACTGAACCTTTCCTGTCAAAGCAGAGTCTCCAGCCGTTACATAAAGAAGATTGTACTTACAAAATGTAGCTTTAGACTGACATCTACCTGATAAGCCATCCTTTGAAGGTTTCTAACTCCATAAAAGAGGTTTACATCAATCTTCTCATTTTCGCCAAAACCTGACTCAATGAGTGACCGAATTGGACTGCCACACATAAATGTAAAAAAGAAGATAATATGAGCAGACTTACACACTCCAATGAAATCTATCTTCTCGAAAAGCACTTTCCACATCACTGATAAATTTGAGATGGCAATTACGTTCGCATAAACCAAGGGTGGATCAGTGTGTGGATGCAATATATGTAGAGTGCAGAATTTGAGATGTACTAACAATCCAACTCAACAAAATAGATAAAACTATTCATGGATGCTCATCCAATCGAAATGAAAGAACAATAAAATCAAGGGTAAGGTCATCACCCATCAACCACATGGCATGTGGAATGTGGCAGTCTAAAACAGATTATGTGGTTACCAAGAAACTCAATCGTTGTATTTAAAGCAAATATGGAAAAAACCTGATGAAACACTGTACTACAGTGGTGCTATCTATATCATTGCCATAGCTGGGGACTAAGTCTTTATTGTCCTGGATGTGATCTAGTTTTTGTATATGATCTGTAGGTGTTTTGCCTGATTGCTGTTCTAATGTAGTGCGGTGTTGCATTCCTTAGACGTGGTCCACATGTCCAGAAATGTAGGTTGTTTTCCTTCCCTGTTGGCGTGTGTTTGCATTGATATTGGGCTCTTTGTAATGCTGTGTTACTCTGTTCGTGACTCCATTTTCTTAGTAATGAAAATGGGGGCCGCGTGGCCCTTCGATCGAGAATAGCTAGTAGATTATTGGCTCTAAGATTGAACAATTGTGATGCATCTTATATAATACTACAACAGACGCAGGTTTGGCAAATATCATGGATGGGTAAGAAACGAATGAAGAATTGTACAGAAGCAGAGAGGCGGCTAGGCACCTGATCCCGGATCCGGTGGCGAAGACGAGGACGTCGCGGGCGTCGGCGATCCTGGTTACCTCGAACCCGCGGCCGACGACGCTGCCCCCTACGGGAACTCGGTCGCCGGGCTGGAGGTCGCAGAGGCGCGCGGAGGGGGTGCCGGGGAGGCGCTTGACGAGGAAATCGAACGATTTGGGCGGGGACGCCGAGGAGGAGGCCGGGGGAGGGGAGGAGATGGCGAGGAAGATGGGGTAGGGCGCGGAGGGGAGGCGGAAGGGGAGGAACTGGCCGGCGGCGACGTGGGAGGCGAGGAGGGGCCCGTGGGCGGAGAGGTCGAGGGAGACGTGGAAGAGGGAGGCGTCGGCGGTGGCCGCGCGCACGGAGGCGACGGGCGCCTCCGTCCACTCGGTCGGGGCTGGGGGCGGGGCCGGGGACGCGAGCGCCGCGGCGGCGTGGGAGAGGACGCGCAGGTGGCGCGGCCGGAGCAGGTGGAGGCGCCGCGGCGGCGACCGGAGGAGCATCGGGGCGGCCGGCCGAGTGCGGGGGGGAGGAGGAGGGGGGAAGCTGCCGGATCTCGGTGGCCTCCCGCGAGGCAGGCGGCGTGGGTGTATACGCACGTGCGCATCTTTGATTTCTCCTCTCGCAAGTCAAGAGGGAAAATTATACTTCACCCAAAATAGAAAGCAATCTTTTTTTCTTGCAATAATAATGTGTACTACTCCCTTAAATCTACATTAATCGTCATTAATTTAACAATGATATAAACAAAATGCTTATCTACATCAAGACAAAATATAAAATACACACTGGGGTGTTTCGCAAAACGCGAACTAAATAAATTGGCATCGCTTCAGTAATGAAAATGTAATCCCCTAAAAATAATTTCCCATGGTACCTACACTAAAACTAATTAATAAAATTGTCATCTTTTAAATAAATGATAAAAAATCATAGAGTAAATAATAGAAATGCCATGCTACCTACACTAAAACAACTGTGGTCTAGTTGATAAAAATCGCCATGGTCTAGCAAAATAAAAGTTTAATGCTAATTTAGTCATATAAACATCGCAATTTTAGAAATTTTGTTCTTTTGGAAAAAAAGATGGCAAATTTTAGAGAAACCATGCCAACTTTTTTGACATGGCAATTGAGGAATTTTTCAAAATTCTAAGTTTTGACATGTGAGTATTACACAAAAGATAACAATATATATAGAGAGAAAAACATGTGAGTTCATGGGAAAAATGTCGTCGTCTAAATAATAAAATTTACATGCTATCTACACTAAAACTACCATTGTCTAGTTAATAAAATTGACATCATTTATATAATAAGAATGCCATAGTCTAAACAATGAAAATGCTATGCTACCTATACTAGACTTACCATGGTCTAATTGATAAAAATTGCCATAGTCTAGCAAATAAAAGTGCCAAGCTACCTTAGTCATATAAACATGCTATTTTAGGAATTTTGTTTAGAGAAACCATGCCAACTTGTTTGACATGGAAATTGGGGAGTTTTTCAAAATTTTAAGTTTTGACATGTGAGTGTTACACAAAAGAGGGCAATATATATATAGAGAAAAACATTGCAAAAACTGGCAAAAAAGAAACTCAAAACTGAGAATGGCAAAATTTGCAAGGGGAAAAAATATTGTTGTACATCACAAAATGTATCTAAAATTTGCCGATGGTCTATGCAGTAGGATGTCATCTAAAGTTTCTCACGGCGGTAGGATCTTCGACAAAACATTCTCGTGACAGTAGAATGCCAACTGGAGTTTCAGGAAAAAGAAGTTTGTGGTTTGTGGAGCTCAAGTGATGTAGAATCTGGGCTCATCCTGGATGACCGACTAGGTGACCTCCAACTCACTAGCATTACTCACCGAGACATTGTTCTGCAGGCACGAGGCGGTTTGAACGACAACATACACTATATGCATATATACTAATTTCTTCAAAATAGCTTAGAAATCTTGTATAAATCCAAAATTTGGATATGTCACTAGTAGTGGTCTACATTACATGCATACAAATATGTCGTGACTAAAATAACAACACCACCATGTCATTCTCAAACCGGACAATACGTACCTCTTGCCTCTAGATCTCCTGTCGGGTCAAAATCAACGTGTACCAAAACATCTGTTTGACACTTTGAAAATTTAACCACAGTTTCAGGTGGTCATATATATTGACACCATGCAAGGTCCCAATTTTTTCTGACAGAGTTTCAATTTTTTATGATTCAAAATTTTTTTCTAAATAAACTATGTATTGTTTCAATTATCACATGTGAATGTTTGGGTTTAGGAATTAAGTTCATGAAACAATACCAAATAGACAACAAGAAAAATTGGTACAGTGAGATTAGGAACTTTAAAGCACACACACTTCCTTCATGGTTTTGGTAATTCATGTCAACATACATGTTGTTGGACTAATGGTTTCCTTGAGAATATTTCAGGATGAGTTCAACTTTAGGCACAACCTTGAAATTTGAAGTGGACCCCTCAACATGCTACATAGCAAGTGTTGGTTAAGCCTCAAGACTCTTCATTTTATATTTGAGTGATCCAAGAACATATTGAGTTCATAAAAAAGTCAATAAGATCAAAAGGGGATGGGATTATGATAATGCATTCACTGCTCAAGTGCTTAGAGTTATTGCTCCAATCGCGGTTGACCGACAACTAGGCTGCCTGGTAGAAGGCTGGTCCCAGCCCATCTGGCGCATGAACGCTCATCTAGTCCAAGCACGCCACAGCTAGTCTGACCTCAGCATGGCTGAAAAGAGCCACCAGCGACTGTCCATCCTACCCCGAGCCTGGGCAAAGGGGGGGAGGGGGAGCAGATCAAATCGCCCTACGGGCTTGGCGCTGCGGCCAGGAGGCCAGAGTAGAAGCCCAAGAGGGCTTCGGCCTTTTTTGCATGCGCCATGACGTTAACACCATCGACGTCCAAGCGGTGAATGGAGTTCCCGCGACGACGTTGGGCGGCCTAGGCGTGGAAGAACTGGGTGTTCTCATCGCCTTCCTCCATCGCCCGACACTTCCCCATCTGCTTCTAGTACGCTGCCTGACGCTTGACAGGCATGGCCATGGCATGGCAAGCGTCAGCACGGAACACGACCTCATCTGCACATAAGAGGCAGATCTCTTCCAAAAANCGGGCTTGGCGCTGCGGCCAGGAGGCCAGAGTAGAAGCCCAAGAGGGCTTCGGCCTTTTTTGCATGCGCCATGACGTTAACACCATCGACGTCCAAGCGGTGAATGGAGTTCCCGCGACGACGTTGGGCGGCCTAGGCGTGGAAGAACTGGGTGTTCTCATCGCCTTCCTCCATCGCCCGACACTTCCCCATCTGCTTCTAGTACGCTGCCTGACGCTTGACAGGCATGGCCATGGCATGGCAAGCGTCAGCACGGAACACGACCTCATCTGCACATAAGAGGCAGATCTCTTCCAAAAAATCCATCAAATCCACCACAAATTTGTAGTCATTAAGGAAAGTAGGGACAAATCGGTGGAACTTTTTCCAAACCTTGGCCGCCGTTCTGAACGTCTGGGAGGCGAGGTCACCGCAGCGTCGTGAGAGCGCGCGGCACCCGTCCAGGTGGGGATAGTGGGAGGGGAGGAAGAGGGGTCTGAGAGCCAAGCATTCTTGAAGAAATATCGAGCCGACTACGGGATTTTTGTGGAGGCGGAGACAACGATGGGGAAGTGTCCGGAAGTGG
>LR880968.1:9059512-9095710 GCA_904067115.1 Aegilops sharonensis | reverse complement strand
GAGTCAGGGAAAAAAGCATCCCATCCAACGTCAAAGAAGACATGGTCAAGTCAAGCAAGAGTAGGGGGGTCGCGTTTATCAAGTCAATCATGTCTTTTATCACCGGAACACAGGGCATGCATGTTAATAACAATTCAAATTTTTCCTTAATTTTTGTGTTGTCATGAATGACATATGTGTAGGACCTTCACATTTTTATTAAAAAAATGGTGTTACATTATGTCGAATTCAAAAGCTTTCTCTTTTTATAAATCATTTTATCACATATTTTGTTTGTTTCATTGTTTTTAAAAAATGTAAGCAAAGAACACTCCTACATTTGTATTTTCAATAGTTTTAGTTGTTTTAAGCACTCATTGATGCATTTGTTTTAACATGGTTCCACAGCAACGCGCGGGGCATCGTCTCGTCTAATCGTATATATAACTCGTGCCCCTTTTTCGAAGAAAAGAACTTTTATTCAATTGTTATGTAGGTGATACAACAATTCGTCCTCTGCATGGCCAATAATTCTAGACTTACGGACGATCATACAGTTCCACGCGCGGCAGAATTCTTGGAAGCTTTCACCAATCATCATCTTCTTCGTCTTCGGTGACTCCTTGCGGCGTGCCGGCGGTCGGGGCATGCAGCTGGATAAACTCGTCCTCCTTCTCCTTGCCGAGGCACGACTCCGGGAGGACGTCCCCGGCGTGCTTCCCGAATGCCTGACAGCAATAGGCAGACGTGCTCCCCCCGCCGGCGGTCTTCAGGTTCACCCCGTCCAGATACAGGTGCTTGCACGGCATGGCGTCGCTGCACGCGAACGTGACCGCCCGCTCCGTCGCCGACGTGCCGGTGATGTCGATGTACTTGATCTTCTCCACCGCCACCGCGCTCGCGTTCTGCACGGCAACCCCAAACAAATTCAGAGACGTGCGTGCATGCATGGTGTCATCTGTTATGGTGGTGCTAGGTAGGCAGCGAAATGCATCATCGGGTTCATATTTCAGGCAAGACAGCCGGCCGGCGAGCCGAGCGTACCGGAGTTCCGCAGGGAGTTCCCCGGTTGGAGTTGGAGGCGGAGGAGTAGTGCTGGTTGATGACGATAGGGTTGGCCACGTTCCTCATCATGATGTGCGCGAACTTCACCTTGCGCGCGTAGCCGCAGCCGTTCTGAGTGAATGGTGGCCAAAAGCACAGCACAAAAGATGATGAGAAAAGTGATGTCACACCTCACATAACATTTTATTTATTTATGAAAAAATGTTATTACCTCGTAGGTCTTGATGCGTACGCCGTTCTTGGTGTTGGACATGAGCATAGTGTCCATCTTGATCTTGTGTATCCTGTCATTACTTTGGTTCTCGCCCAAGCCTCCAATGCTGACGAATACGGTGGAGGAGAAGATGATGAGACATTCGGCTTAAGATTTGACGAAAATTACGCCTAGATACATCCATTTCAGCGGCAAGTAGTATGGATCGGAGGGAGTAGTATTTGCTAAGATAGATAGCACGTTACCTGATGCCGAGGCCAGGTCCGCACGAGATGGCTTTCACGCGGATATCCGAGGAGTTGCCCACGATCGACACGCAGTCGCCACCTAAGAACGATCGACAGGTAAACACTTAGAAACTCCAGCGAAATAAATCCCGGCTGCCAGAAGAAATTTCAGTTCAGAATGCAACGTACCTACGGAGAAGAGATCGTGCTTGATGTGCACGTCAGTGGAGCTGACGACGAGGACGCCGACGGTGCCGGGGCTGTACTCCGGCGAGGTCACCCTGAGATAGTTGGCCTCCACGTCGTGGCAGCGGGTGAAGGCCAGGTGCTGCCGCTGGCCGTTCTGCACCGTGACGCCCTTCACGCTCACGTCCCGGCAGTCCTCGAAGTGGAGCGCCATGGGGGCGACTTCGTATGGGCGGTACGTGGTGCAGTTCTCGTCCTCGCACGACCCCGCCCACCATTGCTGGCCCCGGCCGTCGACGATGCCACCGCCGCTCAGGGAGAGGTCGCCCACGCCTGAGAAGTGGAGCCACCTGCCCTGGTCGCCGTCCGACCACTCTTCCGGGTCCTCCGGCGCGATGATGTTCCCGGAAATCTGACGACGCGCAAATTACTACTATTAGTAGAGTGTACTAGCCGTGAGTGACTGAGGTGGCAGAGGAAGAAGAAGAAAAATGTATACCAAGAGCTTGATCTCGCCGCGGCAGGGGCCGGCGAGCGTGACGGGCCAGATCTGGTAGGACCTGCCGGCGGGGACGTTGAGGTAGGTGGTTCCGCCGGTGGCGCACGCCGCCTTCCACGCGTCGATGAATGCCTGGTGAAGGAACAAAGAGAGGGTCAACGGAAGGGAACGCCCCCGTGCCGGCCGGTGCCGCCGGCCGGAGATGGCTCGCGACATGGCGTACGTACCTGGGTGTCGTTGGCAATGCCGTCCCCGACGGCGCCGAAGTCGTCGAGCGAGAGCAGGACGCGGGCCTCGACGGCGCCGCCCGGCAGCAGGAGGGCGACGGCGCCCGCGAGAGCCGCGAGCAGGAGCGGCGTCCTTGCACGAAGCGCCATGAATGCACGCACCGTGGAGCTCAGCTAAGCTAGCCCGGTGTCGGTAGTACCAGGCTGCCACTGCTCTCAGTCACGGGAGCTGCTGCGTGCGGCGCGAGTTGAGTTGGGCGAGTGGGTGGCAACGCCGGCGGAGGATAAAAGGGCCACGGGCGAGCGGACGCCAGGCACGGGCGTTGCACGATCGAGCACATGACCAAAACAAGATCCGGATCTGCGGTGGAGGCATCTCATCCCTCGCCGGTGCACGACCTGCCTGAGCCGGAGTCACGCACGTGTTGGTAGGTACACGGTCACCCGGCCGGGCTTCTCTCCCGGCGATCTGTTTGACTTTGGAGATAGACGATCTTGGCATTAAACCGCATGCAGCTGGATACTTAACTTTATGATAATAATGAAGGATAAGAAGCACGATCTAGCCATTTGGGCGTCATGATCCACGAATCATGCATGCAACGGGCTCTTTATTTTTATTTGTTTAGAGTCCACGACCTTAATTAGGCCACTCTCAATGCACACTATCATATCACAAGTACTAGTACTCTTTGGTAGGAGTAGGAGTAGATGGTAGAACTCTACGGACAAGCTACCACAATGTGATTGAGCCATGCATGCATGTTCTATTATCACTTCGTGGGCTGCTTGCGGTACATTCAAAGTACGCTTTGGCTTGTCCTTGTCTATTAACTTGATCAGGCAGGAAAGATCAGGAGTTTGAAGAGGAGTTCTTCGACGACGTTCACACGAACTAGGACGCTTCTCAGTCGGTTTCCTGTAGTGTTAAGGCATATGACATGGGTCCAAGTTATCAATGATGGTTCCCTTGCAAGTGTTCATTTGGAGTTTCACCTTTAAGGCTTTTATTTATGTAAGACTTGACCATGATGGTTTTATTTATGTAAGGCATGATGGTATGTAATGGATGTAAACTCTTGTTATCAGTTCATTCGATGCAGTGGCACAATGATCATGTGATCACTGTTGCATGTATAATCAGTGGCTTTATCCTCCCCACATCCATAGACTTAGGCATTTGGCTTTATCAACTTCTACCAAAGGGGATGCCGAGTTCGTCCTTAGAAGGTGTTATCGAGTGGTCTGTAACCCGGTGGAGTGGGCATTGATACCCATGTGTATTCCGGACTTGCAGTCGAGTGAGCACAGTTAGTGCAGTTTGAGGAAAAGTTGTTTTACACGGTGATGCAGGGAGACGAATCAAACTAGTCCAGTCAGTCGCATGGGGCGTTGTCTAACCTGATCAGAGCAAGTAGAATAAGATGATATTGGCAGGCTGTAAGGCATTAAATATTATATTTTTGCTTAGTTTGTGGAGAGTGAAGAGAAGCGGAGTAATAGCCAGCTGCAACACGTGCTCCTAGAAATTTTGTGACGGGGTGAGGTGAGCCATGTATCAATAAAGTAGTACATATTTATATCTAACTATTATACTTGTCGGATATAAGCTTGGTTATAAATGACATGGCAACATCATATAGTCAACAACTTTGTAGTATTGTCCATGCTCTCAAAGTGACTTTGGGGCGTGAAAAACATTATGATGGGCTAAATAAATCTCAGGTGTGTTGTTAAATCAACTTCGCACGATTAATGCCAGTGGATGACTAGGTGAAACAGTTGGGGAGCCGGAGTTGATGACACATGGGTCGATGGGCCGGGATGGTTGGGCCGCCACACCGGGGTGAAGCCGCCTCAATCCCCACCCGAGGCGAATTCTATCATTTAAGTCGACTGGATGGAATGTCTTGGGATGTCGTGCAGTGATGGTGCCTCGATTCCCATGCAGGTTGCACTCGAGACACGGGATGATGTAGTAGTTAGTTGCCATGCGTAGTGCGCTGTTAGGCCAAGTGGTTTTCCTATGTTGCCTATAAAATGAGGCATTGTGGAGGAGCGGTTCACATCACTCGCTTATTATTCTTGATGTTCCTCGTGCTCATAGTTGTAGCCCCCCAAAACTCCAGTGCACACTCCATTCCTCTCGCGGGGTGTGTTTGGTTGGTCAACAAGCAGACACCAACCCCAGTTGTCGCCGCCCTTGAACCACTTCATGCGAGGGCTCCTCTCCTTCTACGGTTTGCAACTCCATCACCTTACTCCCAATGAGGCAATGACGTCCTGCACACCGCATGTTTCATCATGATGTGTAAATTTAAGCAGACCTTCTACTTGAAGGCACAAATTATTACTCACAGGCAACTGTCCATCTGCGGAGGAGCTGGCGTCCGGATGAAGCCTGACGCCAAATACTCTAATCTGCATTTTCCAACATCATGCGTAGGCGACATGGAGTCCCATGTGTAAAATCTATAGTTTTTTTTGGAGCGCTTATAGGCGCCGGTACACCGGCCGAATGTTTCGGCCGGTCTAGCCTAGGCCGTTGGATGTGAGCCGCGCAACAGTTGGATCCAGGCAAAAAAAAAAAAAAAAAGATCACCCCTAGCTTCTTCTTCCTTGGGCAGTTCGGGCTGGATCCGCATGTCCCGCTCGGGGACCGCGGCACCACACCTCCTGTCCCCTCCGGTGGCTGTCCCCATCGTCAATCCCCACCCTTGTCGGTCTTCCTCGTCGCCCGCCGGACCCCGCCCTTGCCAGCCGTTCTCGTCACCGGTCCTCACCCTCCCGGCCTCGTTGTCGCCTCGACCCATGCAACAGCTCCACCTGCGGATGCAGCTCTTGACGACGATGGTTGTAGCTCCGCCGCCGCCCCTCGCCATTGATGCTCGTCGCACGGAATTACATCGACGACGGCCGCCAGTCAATCAACGCCATTTTGAATGGATGTAGTAAAAAACTCACCGGTAGTAGCAAAAATCAAACTATGGGTGCAGCAAAACGCTCGCCGCCTTCGCGAGGTCACAGCTCCGCATTACATGGATGTAGCAAAAAGCTCCAACGGTAGTAGCAAAATCCTACCACGGTTGCAGCAAAAAGATAGCCATCGCCGCCGTCGACCAACACCGCCGTGGGTGGATGTAGCAAAAATTGTGTGCGGTTCCAGCAAAATCAAAACATGGATGTAGCAAAAAATGTCTCCGGTTCCAGCAAAATCAAACATGGTTGTAGCAAAAAACTCGACCGGGAAAAACATCACATTTGCACATCCGAGCAAAGAAAGAGGGATGTAGCAATTGACAAAACGATAGTAGCAAAATTCAGAATGGTTGTAGCAAAAAATGGGTACAAATTTGGGGCTGCTTCCAGAAAAAAAGACCATCGCCGGATCTCTAGCACTTGTCGCAGTGGCTCCAACTCTCCAGCACTTGTCGCCGCCGTCTCTAGCACCGGCGGCTTGCTGGGTTGCAGCACTTGTCACCATCGCCTCCAAATCTCAACCCAGGGGTTGCAGCTCCCCGTCCCCCCGGTTGGAGCTCGACCAACCCAGGTCCGCAAATCGCGCCGCCGTCGATTGCCTCTGCAACCATCCTTACACAAAAAAGTGATGCTGCTCTGCTTGGGTGCTGGTGGTCGTCGGAAGACGCGAGAGAAAGAGATAAGAATGAAATGCGTCGCGAGCAGGGAGAAAGGGAATGAGTGGATGATAAAAATCTTCTGCGAAGAGATAAGGTAGACGTGGCGAAGCGGTGGGTGGGCCAGTGCTATGTGGAGCAGGCGGGGGGCGATGGATTCAATCTCATCCAACGATGCGCGTGCGACCGGCCCAAGCTTCGGCCGGTCCGCCGCTCATAAACATTACCCTTTTTTTTGAGACAAAAATCTATAGCTGGCCAAATGGCCATGCTAGGACCATGGCACGCGGCTGACCGTGCTAGGACCGCGACACGTCTGAGTTGTGCCTGGGCCGCAAGGGGAGGCCCGGCATGGCTCCTTTATTTTTTAGAAATTTTTAATCTGAGATGCCTGGGCCTCGAGGCGAGGCACACATGCCGGCCCGAGACGGCCCGTTTATGCCCGGCCCGTCTAAGGGTGAGCCGTGCCGGCCCGTTGGCCAGGTCTGGTTAAACCCTCCTCTGCTTCCGTCTCCCTCCCGAACTCTCGAACTCAGGGACTCCAATGGCGCCGCCGCCGCCGCAGACGCCGACGCCGGTGATACCGCGGGAGGCGTGGGAGGGCTGCAGCGTGCTCCTCGACATCAACGACGGCGACCGCCTCGCCTTCTTCCGCCTCACCCCCGGCGCGTCCGTACCCTCCCTTCCCCTCCCCTCCCCTCTTTAGCTTCCTGCTCCGAAACCCTAGCAGGTGTGGTCGCGCTAACGGCTCTCTGTTGTGTGGTGGCGCAGGACGGTGAAGATAGGGGACAAGAGCTGCTCGCTGCAGCCGCTGCTCGGCCGCCCCTTCGGCTCCCTCTTCCGCGTCGGGCCCGACGGCCTCGTCCCCTGCGCCGCCACCGACGCGTCGTCTCAAGGTAAGCATGATAATGTTTTTCCTTCCAGTCCATTAATGTAGTCTGTAGAATATATTCTGCTACTTTATCTTTGTAGTAATAGCAATGGCTGGCATTGGTACAGATGATAAGGCGCGAGAAGGCGGCGCCGGTGGCCAGGCGCAGGACGAGACCAGGGACAATAGGTCCCTGGTTGACAATAATACAGCCCAGACGCTGTCGAGCGAGGACATAGAGGCGATGAAGCAGTGAGGATTCGACCGTTTTCAACCGTGTCCTGGTTGAGTAGGATATTTGTTTCCCTGCTCTCTGTTTTAACAAGATTTTGACGTCACGCGGTTTTAATAGGGAGGGTGCGAGCGGCGATGCGATTGTGGAGGCTTTGATAGCGAACAGCTCCACATTTGGAAATAAGACAGTTTTCTCACAGGTTAGTATCAGTTACTATCTAGTTTGATTCCTTGCTATTCTGGAGGACGCTGATGAGGACTGATTTAGTTCAACCTGTTCGGTTGCAGGAGAAATACAAACTGAAGAAACAAAAGAAATATGCACCGAAAGTGCTTTTGCGACGCCCCTCTTCCAGAAGGTATCCTGTGCTTCCCTTTTTGCAGCAGGAAAAATATCACATATCTTTTGAAAGCGAATACTCTGTCAAACTTGTGGTGATGTATGAGTACGACAATCACATATGTGACCATATGTAGTGTTTATTTGAATGCAAAGATACATCTTCTGATTAGCTCTGTGTAGTGCATGTCTTGTCCAAAGTAGTTAACCAATATCTTTGAAGCTTCTTCTTAACTGAAGTTTGAAGATTGTTGTAGAGTGTGAACGACGTAGGACTAGTAAGAAAGAATTTGTTGCTTTATTTGTAATTTCGCTACAAACAATTGCTGATAACACATCTAGCATATGGGCTGTTGCTTTCTATTTCCACATCAACGCCATGTCTCAATCGTGGCAATCTAGTCTGTTGTGCAACTTACATAGCCCAGCTAAGCTTAGGTCACACCAACTTCTACCGGGTAGTGTGTTGCACTGTTGCAGCGTACAATTTGAAGGCATTTGAATACACGCTTCCTCTGTGTTTCTTCGAGAGATGCAGGAACAGAATGATTATATATGCTATCATCATTCATCAATACATCCAAATTTGTGCTTCTTAATCCGAAATCAACATGGAACATATTGAATCGAGAGATGAAGTGGGTAGAGAGGGAAAATAAGAAGAAGACTGAAATGAAATGTTTTTGAACTTACAGCCTATGAAATTTGAGTCCAACTGCTGTTCTTCTGAATTTTCATGTATCCTCTATTTAATTAGGAAGTGGTGTTATAGGGTGTTCAGAACAAGAAATAACTTTTTGCTTTATAACATTCGCGGTGCAAATTAATTTTTTAGGTTGGCCGGGTGGGCTGGGTGAGTTTTAATTCTCTCTCAATAGAACATGTCTTCCCAGCTTTTGGTTTGGAAGATTACCAACTGAACTCGATTAACTTCGTTATCTGGAAAGTTGGCGTAACTTTGAAATAATGCTGTTGTAACTCGTATTAGCAAAATGCTTGGCACTTGAAAAGATAATTGCCTTTTTTTAATTTTCCTCATTAGACTTAACATATACTACTGGACGGTGTGCAAAATTATCTAATATTGTTCTTCCCTTTTATGCTACAGCATTTGTGAGACATATTTCAAGAAGTACCCAGCTCGAATAGGGTAATTATTATTTCCCTTTCATTACTTGTTAGGGCCAATCTTTTTTTTCCTTGTCATCATAGTCAATTTCTTGATCTTGTTGCCTAGAAACAACAGAAGTGGATAGCTATAGCACTTAGCTACTTAATGCTGTCTTTTATGTGCTCCCCAGGTTTATGCGAGTTGATGCGCTCTCCCTCTTGTTGTCTATGGCAAACGTTGGTGCATATTCAGATGTGCTTGCCGTTGATATGGTGGGGGGTTTAGTTGTTGGAGCTGTAGCTGAACGCTTAGGAGGTAAATTATGCTTTCTTTTGTGGTACTGAACATTATTTGGTGTTAACCAATCGAATGGAATTTAGTTTTATGGAGATTGTGCTCCATTTTTTTTTAACTGTAGATTGTGCTCTTTAATTTGTTTTGTCAAAAGACACTATTTTAACCTAGCTGTTTGTTGAAAAATCACCCTGATTTCAGTGGGAAGCTGTTACGTATTAATCACTTGGTATGTGTGCAATAGAAAATGTTGTGGCATGTAATAACTAATTCTCACAAGTCACGCTTGTTTCCACCAAACTGCAATATACATCTACGAACATGAAAGCTATAGGCTCACCTGCCACTGCCAGCTCGAGGTGTTTGTTAATATTTGTAAATGTGTAAAGTAAACCTGGTTCTTCTGTGTAGTGCATCACCATTTTAATGCATATGTCAGTTACAATCATTATTGATTGTCTCTGTTATTTCTATTATAGGTACAGGATATGTTTGTAGCACATATCTTGGATCAGCGCCCAGCTCCATAGATATAATAAGAATGTATAATTTGAGCAGCGACATGACCAGCAGGTAAATCCGCTTTTTGTCACTATATGGCTTCTCATTTACAGAGGATTCTCATCTAAGGAGATAATTAGTTAGAGAACCTTCGGAATGCAAGCAGGAGTTTAATTTATACATTAATCTGTAACACTATAGTGTACCCTTAAAGTGGCTACAAGAGCATACTAAGAATGTTGGTAAATACATTTTCTACGATTTCAGATAATATTATGCAGTACCGTTCTATCATTTTCTATTTTATCTGAATTGTCATCTATTATCACTATGTAAATGGACCTGTATGGAGCAGTTGAAATTATAATTGAAGTAGCAAGTGCGAATACTAAAATATATAATTTATGTAATGCTCAAGAGTTGAAATTATAATCCTCATAAACACTCGATTCAGGATTTTCCAGGCACCACTTGGTGACCTCTGCTCCTTGCAAAGTGTTGGCGATGCTCCTTCTGTTCTCAGTGGCAGCATTCAATGCGATGTAGTTGAACCTGCTGCTGTACCAGATGAGAGTCTTCAGTCATCCCCGGCAAAACCAATTAGTACAGAAGTATCAGATGGGAATGCGCAGTCAATGACAGTGCAGCCAATTAATATGGAGGTCCCTGAGCCTGCAACAGATGATCACCTTAATCAAGGTGACATTTCTATGTCGGGTAAGTAGTGATCAAGCTAACACTAAGAACTTTCCACAAAAATGCAATGTTCCAACTGTTGCTACTACATTGATCTGAAGATTGCAAAGGAAGTAATGGCAATTCAATAGCTCCCAAAGCACCGAGAGCAGGAAAAGCACCCTCACCAGAGAGGATGAAATATTGGGGAGAACATGGGTTTAGCAGGTAACGTGAAATATACTCCATCAGTAGAAGACAAGTGCAGTATGAGTCTAAATATTTTCATTAATATACTGGTTTTATGTCAACACAGTTTGATTGTTGCTGCTCCTGGCCATGAGGTAGAAAGTGTGGTTGCCTATTTGCTTCCACTCCTGTCCTATTCGGCCCCATTTGCTATCTATCACCAATATCTTCAGGTAAATATTGTTCTTTACAATTGACACCGAAGCATGGCAGTTCTTTCTAAATGTTTGGTTTACGGCGCTTCTGCAGAGAGCTTACCTTTGTAGGTAGAATTTTATTTCAAAATTATTATCCTGTCACTTGCCTAAAATCATTAGCTTATGTGGTGAATTGACTTGGTTTTCGTTTCATCCTTCTGTAATGTGTGGTTTTGCTGTTTGCTCCTTTTGTAAAGTGTGGTTTTGCTGTTACTTATCTTTTTTGCTTTCTGGTATCTACATGCAGCCTCTTGCGACATGCATGCATAGTTTGCAGGTATCGAAAATGGCAATTGGGTTACAGATTACTGAACCCTGGCTCCGAGAGTATCAGGTCAGTACATTAGCAATGATGATGTCACACCAGAAATAGTTATACTTCAGATTTTTGTTTGAGTTCTCACTTTGCTTGTCTTTTATAAGCCTGATTAATGCGTCATGCCAGTAAGGAATATAGAACCTATCTGACGCCTAAACTTCGAAGATGTGTCTGTTTCACTGCACTTTTGGTCGCCATCTCTACTTAAATACTAATATAAACTGATGAGGTTTATGATGTGATGAACATGCTCAACACTAATAATTGAATGGACAGATTTTTATCACATGTTGGTTTGACACACAAGGTCGATCGGCTATCACCTGGGCCCATTAGGCTTGAAATACAACAAATGATCTGTGATTAGTGCTTACTACTTTTGTTTGTGAAAAGTTGTGATTCCTTTTTCTTTTTACAATCTCCCTCTCTTATCTCTGGATGCAGGTCCTTCCATCACGGACCCATCCACACATGCAGATGAATGCGTTTGGTGGTTATATATTGAGCGGCATCCGGATACACAAGCCTGACCCCTAGTAAGCGCGAGTGCCAGAGAAGTCATCTTGCATGATGGAGGGCAAGCTTGTCTCGTGATTTATATTTGGTTCACGCTGCTGTAGCTTCCTTTTTCTACAGGTTGCACTGATACGGCTTGGCCGTGGCTTTTTCTGCAGGTTTCAGTGATACGGTTTGGTCGCACCTTGGGTCAAAGAAAGATGATATCTAAACCTGAAAACAAGTATGTCGTCCTTCCCTCCACTGTGGGAAGGACATGTAATTGTAACATATGCCAGCATTAATTTCCTGGTGTTGTAACTGTGATCGAGTCACATCCCAGTTTGATCTATTCAATTTTCTACAAGCAGCGGAACATTGTATTACGTAGAGGACACACAATAGGATGATATGCGGCCGTCGGAGGAGCATCGGGACAGTCGGCCATGTTATAGTATATGTGGATTGTACTAGCCCTTTCCATCAGTTCGGACTTTTGGTTGCGTTGGCTAGTGCATGAAGCTTAACAGGCCGATGCAGGGAGGAGGGGGGAAGCCGCCAGATCTTGCTTGCCTCCTGCGAGGCAGGTGGCGTTGGTGTATATGCGCATGCACATTTTATATTTTTCCTCTCCAAGTCAAGAGGGAAAATGCTCCTCAAAATTGAAAGCAAATATTTGTTTTCTTCTTGCATTGAATTGAACATATGAAAGCCAAAGGCAGTGCACCGATAATGTTTCGATAATTGAAATGCACCAACACGGATTCGAACATTCAACATTGGAAAAAGAATGCACGCATGGTAATCTTACTTTTTATTTAATTTTCGGAGACCAATTACAGACGATCTTTTCACTGGGCCGTGGTGAAGTACAATTGTATTTTGCCATTTAGTTCTGAGCATTAGTTGGCAGCTTCAGTTCTGAGCAACAATTGGCATTGTGTTCAATCCAAGTTCAGTTCCAGGCAACATTTTGCCATTTAGTTGAGTCCAATTATGCTCATGTACAAGTAACCATTCCTTCAAGAGATATACTGTCCGGTTTGGCATCTCTTTTGTTCAATGCACCTGTAGGTTCTGTATATGCAAGGTCACATTCATCATTTTTTAGCAGTCCCAATTTCCATCAGTATACAATACAACCCTGAATTTTGCATACAGTCAAACTATTCACTCAACTCCACTCTCAAATCACATTACAATCTGAAATTCAAATTCAGTCGCACTATTCACTGTGTTGTACTCTTGATTCACATCAATTACATCTCAGGATGGCATTTTCCTTCTTTGCTGCTGCCGTCGCCTTCTCTCCTGGTTCCAACTGAAACTAGAAGGCAAGACAAGTAGCCGGGAGCATCCTGCACCGAGCAATGCAAGTCAATCGACTGAGCAGACGGCGGCGCTGGCTTCGTGGCCTCGACACCTCGGCGGCGTCGTCGGTGCTTGCTCCGGGGCGTCGCGGGGGAGCGGCCGGTTCCGCCGCCTCCACGGCTAGGCGCGTCGCGGCCTGACGGAGAAAGCCGCGTGGGCTTCATGGCCTCGACAGCTCGGCGGCGTCGACGAATCTTGCTCCCCGGATCCGGGGCGCGGCTAGGCGGATCGCGCCCTGACGGCGGACCAGCAGCTGCTCTTCCCCGGCGTGCGGCGGCGGAGTGAACCCTACAGCGAGGCGCATTGGGTCGCATGGGCTGCCTTTTTCTTTTCTAGGGGCTGGCTTATTTTCGTGTCCACGCGAGGGACGGCGCTGGTCGTTAGTACCATACCGGAAGTTTGATTCAAGCGTGGCCGGTTTATTAGACGGACTCTGCCTACCAAAAAATGCTACACCTACGAAGACCTTCTACGTAACCTTACGAAACTTTCCAATCCACTAATCAAACCTTGCCCCTGCCCAGCGTCCGTGCCTCTAAGCCCAGCTAAGCCCAATTAAACAATGCCATCTCACCCCGTAAGCCTCCCTCTCACGTAACTCTACGTGGACGTAGCAAAGCTCCTCTGCCTATTCCATCGTCAATACGGGGATAATGCACGGCTGTCACCTGCAAAGATGCCAAAGCGCACAAATAAAAGAGGCCATCAAGCCCAATCCGTGACCCAGTACAGTACCAAAAGGTGACGAAATGAAACCAGATACCACATCCAAATTTAAAAATAGATCATGCTCCAAAAACCCAAGTCCAAAAACAAAAAACCAAGTCCTGAAAATTGATTCAAATAAAGTTGCAGGAACTATGTCCATATGTGGCACAACCACAATCTGCTGGACCTTATTTTATGATTTTGTACAAATTGGTGCTCTATCATTCACACATGTTATTATCCTTTCTGTTTGACCTGTATCAAGTGTGACTCTATAAACAATAGAAGAAGCACTCCCAAATCACTTGAATTTAGGATCCTATATAGACATTGCTAGACTCTATAAGACCCATAACCACAAAGGAGATTAAAAAAGACCAATTGTGCACCTGATATTGCAAGTACATTGTTTAGTATCAGTATGACGCACACCTCACTTTGTGAGAGCCTTGTGTACAGATTTATCTGTGATATCATATCTTTAATGATCATTCATGAATCTGCAACTTTGGTCCTATCAACAAATAGAGGCAAAGCCAAATGTCTTACTGGTCCCAGTTCTAGTTTACGACCAAATTAAACATGCTTGCTGCAGTGTTGGATTTAATTGATATTATTAGTTACTGATGTGGTATATGGGCTTTACTTAGACTAAAAGATGTTCCTTCGTAACAAAAACAAGTTGCACCAACTGTCTATATGTGTTCCTTAATTAGCGAGATGTCATAAGTGACGGTGTCCTGAACTAAGGGGTATCAACCTAGTTGGCCCAACGTCCATGAGCCAAGCTTATGACCCACCAGTCTCACAAGGAAGGACTCCGGAAGCCTCAAACTCAGATGTGATCAAGACAAACTTAGCCGAAGACTTGGTGTGTACTTCAAGGACAACTCCGCCCGTCGGCATGTTTATCTCTAGTTGGCAACCGACCATGTGTAACCCTAGATACCCGTGGTGCATATATAAGCCAGAGGGTTTAGTCAGTAGAGATGAAATCACAATTACTGATGGATTATGGATGGGCTTAGGCCCATATAAGACAATAATCCCTAGTTAATCTCTAAGGCCCATGCATGTGTACGGCAAGTGGTGGGAAGTGTGGGAAGTTTAGTCCCATACTGCTACAGTAAGAAGAGTGAGACCTCTTTATAAGGGCTGCTCTACCACTTGCTATTGGGAGTTTGGGAATAGGAGCTGTACACGCGCGCTCCTCCTCCTCCGCCGCCCGCCTCGCCTCGTCTCGTCACGACGCGCGCGCGCACCGCGGGTTGCGGGAATGAGCCGAGCCGAAGCTTATTTTGCCGCTCAGGAATGGTTAATTAATTGTTAATTAATTAACGAGTCGCTTACGGAAGCGCCACTGTCCGAGACGTTGGACCGTGGGCTGTTCGCGGACTCGGTCGTGGGCCTGGCCCAGGCCCATCCACCTGACGGCCTATATAAGAAGGCGCTGGCCAGTGGAGTGAACCCTAACTCAGTTCACTCACTCCCTCTCGTACAACCCTAGCCGTCATCTACTGTTCCTCTCGGTATGCTGCTTCCGGCAATCCCATCCCGACGACCGTGTGCACGGTTGGTCGGGAGAGCAGGTGCCTCCGGAACCCTGTCGTTCGAGATCCTGCCCGGGAGAACGGCAATAAGGTTTTTGGGGAGCGTCTCGACGCGACTGCTCCCGATCCATCCCCGTCTTCATCCGCCTCTGCTTCCTCTACATCGACTCCATGGCTGACGACGAAGTCGCCAAGAAGAAGGCCTTGGCTGATGCCGAGGCTGCTGCTACCACCGCCGCGTTGGCCTGGCCAACCGGAGGGTATGAATCGTTCATCCCATATTTGCTCGTTCATGTGCTAGCCGTATATATGTTGTTCATAGATGTTTCGGTTCTATGTACTGTACGTGCTCACATGCTTAGGTATCGGTATGAGATGCATACTGTATTTGCCATGCTTACTGTTTACTCGTGGATTAGATTAGTCAGAAAAGTGCTAATATTTCCAACAATCCAAAAACCTTATTTTAGGCACTTTTCGACTCATGGCTTCGCCGCTACTCTGAAACTGGAAAAGTTTACTGGAACACATTTTAAGCGTTGGCAGACGAGGACTACCTTGTGGCTCACAGCAATGAACGTGTTCTGGGTTGGTGGTGTGTCTCCCACGGTAACGATTGCTCCCGAACAGGAGAATGCGTTTAGGGAGGCAACCACCATCTTTGTTGGAGCCGTTCTTACTGTGATCGGAGACAAGCTAGTCGACGCATATCTCCATATGCGCGTTGCCAAGACTTTGTGGGATGCGCTCGAAGCTAAGTTCGGCGCAACCGATGCTGGAAGCGAGTTGTATGCTATGGAGCAGTTCCATGATTACAAAATGGTTGATAACCGTTCTGTATTGGACCAGGCCCATGAGATACAATGCATCGCTAAGGAGCTGGAGCTCCTAAAGTGTGAGTTACCGGACAAGTTCGTCGCGGGTTGCATTATTGCAAAACTCCCTCCTGGATGGAGGAACTTTGCTACTTCTCTCAAGCACTTGAGACATGAATTCTCTATTGAGGATGTCATCGGTCATCTCAGTGTTGAGCAGAACTCGAGAGCAAAGGACTCACACGTGAAAGGGGCAGAGGGTTCTTCTAGCGCCAATGTGGTGCAGAAGAACTTCCACAAGTTCAAGGGAAAGAACTATGTCCAGCAGAATACTACCTTTAAGAAGAAGGGTAAGAAGAAAGACAAAAGAGAGATGGCTGCTTTACTTGTGGTTCAGATGAACATTGGGAAAACAAGTGCCCAAACAAGTATAAGAAGCCAGCACAGGACTCCAAGTCTGTGAATGTCACTCTGAGCAACAATGATGCGGCATCTGGGTATGGTAATCTGTTTACCATACTTTCAGTTTGTCAGTCCACCGATTGGTGGGTTGACACTGGGGCCAATATTCATGTGTGTGCTGATGTGTCTTTGTTTTGTTTCTACCAGGTCGCACAAGATTGTTCCGTCCTGATGGGGAATGGCTCGCATGCTTCTGTTCATGGTGTTGGCACAGTAGATCTGAAGTTTACTTCGGGAAAGATCATGCAACTGAAGAACGTGCAGCATGTCCCCGCCATAAAGAAGAATCTCGTTAGTGGCTCCCTTCTATGTAAAGAAGGGTTTAAGTTAGTATTTGAGTCTAACAAAGTAGTCGTATCTCGGTATGGACTATTTGTTGGAAAATGATATGATTGTGGTGGTTTGTTCCGCCTTTCCCTGGAGGATTTCTGTAATAAAATTGTGAACCAAATTCATTCTAATGTGAACGAATGTGAGGTTTGGCATTCACGTCTTTGTCACATAAATTTCGGTTGTATGACGCGGCTGGCTAAGATGAATCTAATTCCGATTTTCACTTTAGCCAAAGGCTCTAAGTGCCATGCATGTGTGCAAGCAAAGCAACCTCGTAAGCCTCACAAGCCTGCGAAGGAGAGACACCTGGCACCACTAGAGCTCATACATTCAGATCTCTGTGAGATGAATGGTGTGTTGACTAAAGGTGGAAAGAAATACTTCATGACTCTGATTGATGATTCCACTAGATTCTGTTATGTGTATTTGTTAAACACAAAGGATGAGGCTCTAGACTACTTTAAAATCTATAAGGCTGAAGTTGAGAACCAACTTGAGAAGAAAATTAAACGAGTCTGGTCTGATCGTGGTCGAGAGTACTTTTCTAGTGAGTTTGATTTATTCTGTGCGGAACATGGTATTATTCATGAGAGGACGCCTCCCTATTCACCCCAGTCAAATGGGGTGGCTGAACGGAAAAACCGCACTCTAACAGATTTGGCTAATGCCATGTTAGATACATCGGGTTTATCTAAGGCATGGTGGGGGGAGGCTGTATTGACATCATGTCATGTCCTGAATAAAGTTCCCGCGAAGGATAATGAGACTACTCCCTATGAGCAATGGGAAAAGAAAAGAACTACACTCTCTTACTTGCGCACTTGGGGCTGTTTGGCGAAAGTCAACGTGCCGATCCCCAAAAAGCGTAAGGTTGGACCAAAGACCGTGGACTGCGTTAATTTGGGCTACGCTAAGAATAGCATTGGCTATAGATTTCTAGTGGTGAAATCTGAGGTACCTGGCCAGAAGGTCGCTACAATTATAGAGTCTAAGGATGCTACATTCTTTGAGGATATTTTCCCCATGAGAGATATGCAAAGCAGTTCCAGACTAGAATCTGATGAGACTCCTGAACCTGCCATTCCGATGGAATATTATGAACACAAAAGTGATGAAAGTTCATCAGAGGATGACGAGGAAGCTCCTGTTAGGAGCAAGAGACAAAGGACTGCAAAGTCTTTTGGTGATGATTTCCTCGTGTACCTCGTGGATGATGACACTCCAAGTTCCATTTCAGAAGCTTATGCATCTCCGGATGCTGACTACTGGAAGGATGCTGTCCGTAGCGAGATGGATTCCATCATGGCTAACGGGACATGGGAGACCACTGATCGTCCTTATGGTTGCCAACAATTGGGATGTAAGTGAGTGTTCAAGAGGAAGCTTAGGCCCGATGGTACTGTTGAGAAGTACAAGGCTAGGCTTGTGGCCAAGGGTTATACCCAAAAGGAAGAAGAGGATTTCTTCGATACTTACTCACCTGTAGCTAGGCTGACAACCATTCGAGTGTTACTCGCTTTGGCTGCCTCGCATGGTCTTCTCGTTCATCAGATGGACGTTAAGACGACTTTCCTTAACGGAGAGCTAGACGAGGAAATTTACATGCAACAGCCAGATGGCTTTGTAGTAAATGGTCAGGAAAGAAAGGTGTGTAAGTTAGTGAAATCTTTGTATGGCCTGAAACAAGCGCCTAAGCAATGACATGAGAAGTTTAATACAACTTTGACATCTGCTGGCTTTGTTGTAAACGAAGCTGACAAATGTGTATACTATCGCTATGGTGGGGGCGAAGGAGTTATACTGTGTCTGTATGTTGATGACATACTGATATTTGGGACCCACCTCAAAGTAATTGAGGAGGTCAAGGCTTTTCTATCTCATAACTTTGAGATGAAAGACCTGGGCGTGGCTGATGTTATCTTGAACATCAAGCTACTGAGAAATACTGAGGGTGGAATTACACTTTTGCAATCCCACTATGTTGAGAAGATTTTGAGCCGTTTTGGATATTCGGACTGCAAACCTTCTGCAACACCATATGATCCTAGCGTGCGGATTCGAAAGTTCGAAGGCACGACTGTAGATCAATTGAGATATTCTCAAGTGGTTGGTTCACTGATGTACCTAGCATGTGCTACTCGTCCTGACATCTCATTTGCTGTGTGCAAACTGAGCCGGTTTGTTTCCAATCCGGGAGATGTGCATTGGCATGCTGTTGAGCGAGTGATGCGTTACTTGCAAGGTACTACAAACTATGGGATTCACTATTCTGGGTATCCGACAGTACTTGAGGGGTATAGTGATTCAAATTGGATATCTGATGCTGATGAGATGAAAGCCACAAGTGGACATGTCTTCACACTTGGTGGTGGTGCTGTTTCCTGGAAGTCTTGCAAGCAGACGATCTTAACCAGATTGACTATGGAAGCAGAACTCACAACATTAGACATATCATGCGTCGAAGCAGAATGACTTCGAGAGCTTTTGATGGATTTGCCCGTGGTTGACAAACCAGTGCCGGCTGTCCTTATGAACTGTGACAATCAAACGGTGATTGCCAAGGCTAAGAGTTCAAAGGACAACATGAAATCCACAAAGCACATAAGAAGAAGATTGAAATCTGTCAGAAAATCAAGAAACTCCGGAGTAATTGCGTTGGATTATATCCAGACGGCTAAGAATCTGGCAGACCCTTTTACGAAAGGGCTATCACGGATTGTGATAGAAAATGCATCGAGGGAGATGGGTATGAGACCCACGTAAGTTGCCATGGGGGTAATCCAACCTATGTGATCGGAGATCCCGTGAATTAGGACCTGGGAAAACAATCCAGCGGTCAACTGAGGAGAGTATCCTTAATTATCCCACTCCGTTGGAGATGCAATAATATTCTCAATTCTGTAAGGCAGGCTGACTTTTGTCTTAATGTGTTCCAAAGCTTATGTAAGCAAGATGCTAACCTACATAGCATCCTTTGGAGGAACACACCTATGTGAGCCCGACTGCTGGTCACAGTCTATGAGATTGGGTGATCTCTAGGAAGCTCATGAGAAGGTACGGAGTATGACTAATAAGCTCCATCCGCGGGGTTTAGCCTTCGGCAGCCACGTATCAACGACAATAGGCGAAACTTCTACACGCCAAACTGACAATTCAAGGCATAGTCCATTGTTCAGTTGTGAAGAAGTCTAATCCTATTGCTCTAGGTGGAAGTTCAACTTAACAGTCTCCACTGAAAATTCTGGTATATCAAACATTGTTTGGAACAGTTGACAAACTTATGTGCCTCGAGATCTGGTGGGGGATTGATGGATTATGGATGGGCTTAGGCCCATATAAGACAGTAATCCCTAGTTAATCTCTAAGGCCCATGCATGTGTACGGCAAGTGGTGGGAAGTGTGGGAAGTTTAGTCCCATACTGCTACAGTAAGAAGAGTGAGACCTCTTTATAAGGGCTGCTCTACCACTTGCTATTGGGAGCTTGGGAATAGGAGCTGTACACGCGCGCTCCTCCTCCTCCGCCGCCCGCCTCGCCTCGTCTCGTCTCGTCACGACACGCGCGCGCGCACCGCGGGTTGCGGGAATGAGCCGAGCTGAAGCTTATTTTGCCGCTCAGGAATGGTTAATTAATTGTTAATTAATTAACGAGTCTCTTACGAAGCGCCACTGTCCGAGACGTTGGACCGTGGGCTGTTCGCGGACTCGGTCGTGGGCCTGGCCCAGGCCCATCCACCTGACGGCCTTATAAGAAGGCGCTGGCCAGTGGAGTGAACCCTAACTCAGTTCACTCACTCCCTCTCGTATAATCCTAGCCGTCATCTACTGTTCCTCTCGGTGTGCTGCTTCCGGCGATCCCATCCCGACGACCACGTGCACGGTTGGTCGGGAGAGCAGGTGCCTCCGGAACCCTGTCGTTCGAGATCCTGCCCGGGAGAACGGCAATAAGGTTTTTGGGGAGCGTCTCGACGCGACTGCTCCCGATCCGTCCCCGTCTTCATCCGCCTCTGCTTCCTCTACATCGACTCCATGGCTGACGACGAAGTCGCCAAGAAGAAGGCCTTGGCTGATGCCGAGGCTGCTGCTACCGCCGCCGCGTTGGCCTGGCCAACCGGAGGGTATGAATCGTTCATCCCATATTTGCTTGTTCATGTGCTAGCCGTATATATGCTGTTCATAGATGTTTCGGTTCTATGTACTGTACGTGCTCACATGCTTAGGTATCGATATGAGATGCATACCGTATTTTCCATGCTTACTGTTTACTCGTGGATTAGATTAGTCGGAAAAGTGCTAATATTTCCAACAATTATTAGCCTTAGGGTTTAGAACACAACATACGATCTCGAGGTAGATCAACCTATACTCGATACTCCATCATCAATATAATCAAGCAGGACGTAGAGTTTTACCTCTTCGAGAGGGCCCGAACCTGGATAAATATCGTGCCCTTTGTCTCTTGTTTACCATCGATCCAAGATTCACAGCTCGGGACCCCCTACCCGCAATCTGCTGCTTTTAGTACTGACATGGTGGCCCATACAGGTCCCACTATGTTGTCAAAAAGGATCAATGGCTTGCCTGCAGATCAACTGCTACATCGGTTGTGGTGACATCTCTGTTTTGCACGCCAATTCGACCGGTCATCTTGATCGTGTCAAAAGCTTCATCCCGAACAAGTCATCACGTTCGGGAGTCTGGAGTGCACAGTTGACTCCCGTGGTGATCTCGCCCTCTCCGGCTGGATGCCAGATCGACCGGAGAACTCTTTGAGCATCGCGGCCTTGACCCCGGAGCCGACTCTTGATCCGAGTTCTGGGCCAGATCTCGCAGCAGAACCAACCGCGGACATGGAGCCGATCTCATACTCCACCACTCATATTCTTCATCGCACAGCATGTGCTTTTCGTTTCATAGAATGCGAAGATTTTGGAAAACGTTGTTTTGATAAGTGTAATGTGAAAGGCCTGTGAATTTAGTAGTCCATCCAACGTTAATAATATTGTCCGTTTCGAGTCAATACAAAGTGACCCGCAATGCAAAGCTGGCTGCTTGGATCGATGAGACAGACAACCAAAGCTAGGAGACAATGTGTCAAAGATTCGTGAGTTGATTAGTCCATCAAATAGTAACAAACTATTGATCGTTGTATGTTCACCTTTGAACTTCTCATGTCATGTATTAACTCAATCAAATTAAATTGCATATTTTCAAAATCTCAACTAAATTAAAATTTTTCGTGCATTCCCATGTCCATGTCCATGTATCACAATCTCGTTTTTTAAACAACTTTATTCTTGTGATGCTTTGGTCGATCCATCCCACATTATTTCACTAGTCAAGCCCCGTGTGACCGATGACATGAATGATGATTTATGCAAACCTTTTACTGAAAAAGAAATAAGTGATGCCCTTTTTCAAATGGGACCTTTAAAAGCGCCAGCGCCAGATGTCTTCCCTGCAAGGTTTTTTCAGCGGAGTTGGGGGCTAATCAAAAATGATATTGTCAAGGCTGTGCAACAATTTTTTAATTCTGGAATTATGCCTGATGGTATTAATAATACTACTATTGTTCTCATCCCCAAGATCAAGAATCCCCAAACAATCAAAGATTTCAGGCCGATCAGTTTGTGCAATATTATCTACAAGATTATTTGCAAGTGTCTTGTTAACAGGTTGCGACCGCTCCTCGATGGTATGATTTCCCCTACCCAAAGTGCGTTTACTCCGGGAAGGTTAATTTCTGATAATGCTCTTATAGCCTTTGAATGTATGCATTCGTTAAGTACGCTTAAGGATTTAAGAGGGGAATATTGTGCTTATAAGTTGGACCCAGCCAAAGCCAATGACCGTGTGGATTGGCAATTTTTGCAAAGTATGATGGGGGCGTTGGGTTTTGCGTTGCAATGGATTAAATGGGTTATGACATGTGTTACTTCGGTGAAATTTGCGGTGCGCTTTAATGGTCAATTGCTACAGTCATTCTCACCTTCTCAGGGGCTCAGGCAGGGAGATCATTTATCTCCCTATTTGTTCTTAGTTGTGGCAGAGGCGCTTTCTTTGTTGCTCAATGACGCATGTGCCAGGGGAGTTCTCCAGGAATTCAAACTAACTAGACAAGCGTCTGGTATTTCTCACTTGCTATTTGCAAATGATAGTCTACTATTTTTCAAGGCTTTTTTTTATCAAGCGTTAGCAATTAAAATATTCTGACGGTGTATGAAAAGGGTACTGGACAGATGTTAAGCCCTGATAAATGTTCCAAATGTTTGGGAAAAAATGCAGCTTGGAGAAACAAGTGACTATCATGGTTATCTTAAAAATTACTGTGGAGGGGTTCGAGGATAAATATCTTGGATTACCAATACCAGAGGGTAGAATGAAGGCCGGTATGTTTCAGTATACTAAAGATAAGTTTTTGAAAAGGCTTTCTGACTGGATTGAAAAATATGCTTCTTGTGGAGTCAAGGAAGACTTAATCAAAACAATAATTCAGGCTCTACCTGTGTACGCTATGGGGATATTCAAATTTCTAGTTTCCCTTTGTGAGGAGTTATCCCAGATTATAAGGAACTTTTGGTGGGGAGACCAATAAGAAAGAAGAAAAACTCATTGGTTGGCGTGGACAAACTAACAAGACCTAAAGGTAAGGGTGGGATGGGTTTCCGTGATCTCAGGCTTTTTAATCAAGCTTTTTTGGCTAAACAGGCATGTCGGTTATTGGTTTACCCGGATTCTCTATGTGCGAAGTTGATGAAGGCAAAGTATTACCCTCAGGGACATATTCTTGATACGGTGTTTCCGCATGCTAGTTCTGTGACTTGGCAAGGTATTTCACATGATCTGGAACTTCTTAAGAAGGGGGTCATTTGGCGGGTATGTGATGGATCTAGTATTAATATATGGAGGGATAATTGGATACCTAGGAGGCATGGCCTAAAAATCTCAGCTAGAAGGCATAATACCAGGTTAAAATTGGTATCTGATTTATTCATGAGCGGCCGTAAGTGTTAGGATGAAAATTTGATCAAGTATCTATTCTATCCACATGATGCGGAGGAAATTCTTAAGATTCGTATTCAGGCCTCTAGGGATGAGGATTTTGTTGTGTGGCACCATGAGAAGAATGGTATATTTTTGCTAAAAGTGCGTACAATTTTGCGCTTAATTTGAAGGATAGCCAGGATCATGTTGGCCAATCTAGTGGCGAACCAGAGGGGGAAAGAGGGATTTGGGAGATAATATGGAATATTCCGGATGAAGAGTTCTTCAAGTGCACGGGACCGGATTGGTTATTGATTTTGCTGGCGCAATTGGGTTGGCGGCAGAGGGAGCAAATCATGTTTCTTTTCTGGCGAGCATGGCATTTGAGAAATGATTTAATTTTTGGGAACGGGAAAGAATCTGTTAATGCTTCTGCACATTTTGTGGATAATTTTTGGACCACCTTCATGTCTAGTCATGACACCGCTAAATTGGACGCTAGCAACAAAGGCAAGGAGAAGGTGAGTGGAGTTGTAGAGGATTATGCACCGTTAAAAGATCATGTGGTCTGGACTCCTCCCCCTAATGATCATATCAAGATCAATGTTGACGCCAGTTTTGTGGAGAGTACTAATGCAACCAGTGTGGGGGTCGTAGCTTGTAATTCTTCTGGAGATATTATTGTTTCTTCGTGGGACTTTATTGATCGGTGTTCCAGTGTGAATGAAGCTGAGCTCCGCGCCTGCCTCGTAGGACTTTATATAGGTATCACCCTTCACCAATCTATTATTTTAGAGACTGACTGTGCTTTCATACATTCGTTTCTTGCAAATGAGAAGATTGACAGGTCCCCTCTGGCTGATATGATGGATGAGGCTCTGAGTATATCTAGGATGATCCATAATTTTCATATTGCAAAGATAAGTCGGATTGCCAATGGGGTGGCACATGAGATTGCTAAGTTTAGCTTTAGTTCTATGTTCGATGGGATTCTTTTTAATTCTGTTCCGCCCTGCGTGGTGTATGCTGTAACGAATGATTGTAAGAACCTTTCGTTGGCTTAATTAATATATGGGGTGTTTTAAAAAAATTCAAATGAAAATTACACAAAAACTTCACATAAATCAAAACTTTTTTTCGTCTTTCTTTTCTTCAATAATTTTGCCCGGTTAACCAGTTCACTTACCGATTAATCCCTACTCGTAGGGTCATCGAGTAGTCAATAAACTAATAAATTGAACGATTAATTGGTTAACATGCCGACTAGCCTATTAATCCCTTACTCTCCAGCCAACCGAGAAGCTATCAGTTAACGATTTCCTCAACAATGGTTAAATCTAATAAAATCTTATCCAAATCTATAATATGATGGATGCTACATTTATATCAGAGCACTAGAATGTGTATACCGTCGGTGCAATGCATGTGCAATTAGTAGTGTAAAAAAATTGGCAGTCTGGCACGTCACGTCGAATAGTGTGCCAAACTGGCAGGTTACACTAAGGGCATGTACAATGGTTCTATTTTAGGAATGTCACGTACGTAAGATAAATGATGAGGCGGAGGAAAGAGAAATCATAAAAAAAATACTTGCCTTCTCGAAGACAAAAGATGATCTCTTAGCACATATGTCTCACCATTTTTTAAGAACAGATAGTTATTAAAGATGAGGCTAAGAAATGACTCATTGTAGACATGTTTTATTTCATCTCTAAATTACATGCAAGACTTAAGATAAAACTATCCTATCAATCATTGTATACGCTCTAATACTGCACCGTCAGCTGCTTGGACTGATGCGGCAGAGAAAGGGGGAGATAATAAGGTTAACAATTCTCGTAGCAGGTGGCCGAGCACGACGGAGTGCGTCGCCCAATGCTTAAAATCATACTCCGTTGGCTGGTTGCACACGCTTGTTTCTCCGTCTGCCTTGGCAAATGCGTAGTAAAAAAGTCGATAAGATGGCATCTTGTGAAGGATTGTATATTGGTGGGGCGGCAACTCCTGCAGACCCATCCCAAGTTCCAAAGGTCACTAAACCTTTTTTTTGGCGGAAACCAAAGGTCATTAAGGCCTCCTTTGGTTCATAGGGTAGAAAAATCGTAGGAATAGAAAAGTTATAGGAAATGAGATGACATGTATCTCAAATCCTATGAGTAGGAATAGGAAAGGAGATGCCCTTTAATTCACATTATATGATTTTTTTCATTGAGTCTAGGCTAATGTTTATTTTCCTATGAAATGTGGAGGATAGGAAGAATTCCTCCATAGGAATAGGATTCCATTCCTACAAATCAAAGGGCTCTAAAGGAATTTTTCCTATAAAAATCCTATCCTATGAAATTCTTATAAGATTCCTTTAAATCGAAGGAGGCTTAAACCTTGGTGGACACTCGTACGAAAAAAGAAATAAAATCGACAACAGGGACCTTCCATCTTGCGGGAAATACTACGGCGCTTATGAAATACTGATGTGTTTAGTTTACAACCGCAAGGGGTTCACAATAATACAAGTAAGTAAATAGTAATTCCGATGTTTGTGTTAATGAAAAGGTTAGAGAGAGAGAGACCTGCGTGCACCCACAGTTATCTGCTTGATTTGCTGGAATTGTCGTGGATGCACGTGATACCTGCGTGCTTTACCTGAGTGGTACTAGTACTTTTACTTTTATTTAATTAAATTAATTAATTGATTGATTGCGTGTGCGCTTTAAAGAGGTCGGCAGAGGCAGGGTCCATGTATCATCTCTCCACTCCCATTGATACCGGAGAGCATTGCATTTGCGTACAATCAAATCAGTAGACAGAGCTTCACACTCCCATATTGACCAATTAATCAGGCCATGGAGGTAGTGACGGGTGCCATGGGAAGCCTGCTTCCAAAGCTGGGCGAGCTGCTTAAGGAGGAGTACAAGCTGCAGAAGGGCGCCAAGAAAGATGTCCAGTCTCTTACCAGAGAAGTTGCGAGCATGCAGGCTGCCCTTGGCAAGGTAGGACAGATCCCGCGTGACCAGCTCGACGAGCAGGTCAAGCTATGGGCAGGAGAAGTCAGGGAGCTATCCTATGTCATGGAGGACACCATCGACACCTTTCTGGTCCGCGTCGAGGGCTCTGAGCCTGAGGTCAACTCAGACGGCTCCTCCTTCGGTGCGCTCATGAAGAAGATGCTCAGATTGTTCGACAAGGGCAAGACTCGCCGTCAGATTGCAGATGCGATCAAGGACATCAAGGACCGGGTCCAGGAGGTTGCTCAACGGCGCAACAACTACAAGATCGATGACATCGTCGCAAGTCCTCCTTCGTCGACCACCATCGACCCCCGTCTCTCGGCTCTCTACAACAAGATCACTGACCTTGTTGGCATCGATGAGCCGAGGGAGGAGCTAACCAAGAGGCTCGCGGAGGGCGGCGATGCAATCAAGGTTGTCTCCCTTGCTGGATTTGGGGGACTGGGCAAGACAACTCTTGCCAAAGCAGTGTATGAAAGCTTGAGAGCACAATTTGATTGCGCGGCCTTTGTTTCGGTGTCTCAGAATCCTGACATAACAAGGGTCTTCAAGAAGATGTTGCATCAACTTGACCATAAAAAATACGCCCACATCAACGAAGCATCATGGGATGAAACACAGCTCATCGATGAGCTAAGGGAGTTCCTTCGGATAAAGAGGTACCAATCAATGATTGCTCGTTCGCCAAAGCTTTTGTTTGAGACATTTACTTGATTGCATTATACACACATGAACACATAGAGTTGTTCTTATCTTGGTTTCTCCTCTAAACTCCCCCATATATACCCCCCTCACAAGGATGCAGAGTGAAATCGCCCAAGTGTTCGTATGATTCATTATATTTGGAGTAGGCGCATGTATAAGTTGATTCATTATATTTGGAGTAGGCGCTTGTATAAGCACTGACACACTGGCCGTCAAGCGGACCATTGAAAAGCATGGCAAGAACTTTACAGGCCTGAAGCGGAGCCAAGCAGAGGAGCTTACAGAAAACTTGTTTAGAAAACAAAACATGTTTCTTTACCTTTCTTGAGATAAATTTATTATTTAAATTCTTCTTAGTTTTACTTTCTTCTCATTTTTGGGCTAAAACATTGAGTGGGCTCCGTCTGTACACCCAATGGCGGAGATTAGAACATATACCCCTTCGGATGGGAGGGTATGCTGGTCAAACTAATCAATCAATTAATCCAAGCATTTAGCCGACACTAAAAACCCATCGTATATGGATAGTTTGCATCCAAGTTTTTAAATATTTATTTAAACATACGTATAGATAGTCTGGACTGATATTATTTTTCATATAAACGTACTCCTCTGTTCACAAATACAAGATGTTCTAACTTTTTTTTTGAATTGGATGTACACAGACGCGTTTTAGTGTGTTTGTTCATTAATTTCAGTCCGTATGTAGTCCGTATTGAAATATCCAAAACATTTTACAATTGTGAACGAAGGAGTACCTTATTAACATATTGGATCATACACTGGATAGTCTGGACCTAAGTTTTTTAATATTTATGAAACCACTGCCACCGTCTCGTGATCTCGTCGGTTATAACATAATCTTTTACATGGCGACTGGTGAACCTATCCGATCGAAACAGATGACTGAATTGGATAGGGAAATGGAGCAAGTTGATTTGCAGCTGTCCTGCCTGTGCATGTCTTTTAGGTGCACTTCCTTTACACTCTTAAACGTGTAACTAAATTGATCACTATCTGATCTAAAAAAAGTGATCACTATCTTACATGAAATTCCTGCCCATCGTTAACCATTATTATAACAATCATCTGTCTTTCACATAAATTGTTGGAAAAAATGAATAGCAAATGTTGATAGATGTATCTTCCATTGCAAATATTGCTCTGTCCTGTATTATATTGGAAATACCTCTGCTCTCTCTTTCTCTCTTGTTTGTATTATATTTGTAATGTTTTAAATTGTGCGTATATTTTACATCTGATGATGAATGACGTGGCTCCTTTATTTCCATACAAAAAGGCACCTCATTGTTATCGATGACATTTGGAATATCCAATCATGGGAAATGATCAGATATGCTTTGGTTGAGAACAGTTCTGCAAGTAGAATAATCACAACAACCCGTGACTTTGATATTGCTGAACAAGTTGGAGGTTGTTACAACCTAAAACCCCTTGTCCTAGAGAGCTCTAAAATATTATTCCATAGAAGAATATTTGGTTCTGAAGAAAAGTTTCCTGAACATTTGGCTGAAATATCTATGAAGATTTTGAAGAAATGTGGCGGTGTGCCATAAGCTATCATTACCATGGCTAGTCTGTTGGCTGTACCTAGTAAGATGCTAAATCCAAGTGAGTGGTATGAGGTTTATCACTCGATTGGTTCTGGACTTGGAGATAGTCCAAGTGTGAAGAATATGAGGATGATATTATCACTTAGCTATTATAGCCTACCTTCCCATCTAAGGACTTGCCTATTGTATCTCTGTGTGTTTCCAGAAGATTATGAGATTCCCAGAGATAAGCTAATATGGAAATGGATAAGTGAAGGTTTTATCCATCATAAAAATCCTGATGATAGCTTGTTTGAGGTCGGGGAGAGGTATTTCATTGAGCTCATAAATAGAGGCCTGATCCAACCATGCTTCAATTATAATGGCACTGTGATAATGCATTGCCGTTTGCATGACATGGTTCTTGATCTCATTTGTTTCTTATCAAGTGAAGAAAACTTTGTTACTATATTGGATCATATGAAGGGAAGCATGTCTTCCCAGATTAATATCCGTAGACTGTCACTCCGAAAAACAAAGGAAGATCAAAGCACACATCTTGTTTCCATGAATTTATCACAAGTGAGGTCTATTACTGCATTTGGGACTGACAATAGTGGGATTCCCCCTCTTTCAAGATTTGGTGTTTTACGTGTTATGGATCTAAGTGGATGTCACCTTGGAGAAAACAGCCAGCATGACCTTAGGGCTCTTGGGAATTTATTTCACCTAAGGTACCTAGGTCTAGAAGGTACTAGTATCTATGGACTCCCATCTGAAATAGAGAAGCTACAGTTTTTGCAAGTGCTGGATGTGAGTAACAATATAGGTTTAAAAGAACTGCCGGCGGCTGTTTTTAAGCTGAGAAGATTGATGTGTCTATATGTCGACGGTGTTTGCCAGAAGCTTCCAGATGGTTTGGGGAATCTGACGTCCTTGGAAGTGCTGACTACCATATGCGTCCACCAAAACATCGTCCAAGAGTTGCACAAGCTGTCAAGGTTGAGGGTCCTCCATATTTGGTTATATGATTTCAGCTTGGAGTTCGAGGAAGCTTTTGTGGAGTGCCTGTGCAAGCTACGGAATATCGAAACTATATATTTCCAAGCGGGCTGTTCTTTTGGATCCATGGATCTGTTGGGAAAACGTTGGGTGCCACCCAGACATCTCCACAGCTTCGACTCATGTTTACTCGGCCAATTCCCTGGAGTGCCAGAGTGGATAAATAGAGATCACTCAAATCTCTCAAACCTCTGTGAGTTAAGACTCTTTGTCATGGTACTGCAGCAGGAAGACATAAGCGTCATTGGGGGGTTGCCATCTCTTCGTTCTCTCAGCATAATGAGCTCACGCCAGACGGAAAGGCCGCTGCTCATTGGCGTGGATGGTTACCGCAGTATGAAGGCCTTCAACTTGAGCTGTGTGTATTCTGGGCAAGTAGTAGTATTTCAGAAAGGAGCTTTGCCCAATGGTATGGTAGTTGAATTGGACACCGGTGTTTGGCTTCCAAGAGATGGTGGTTTTGACCTGGGCCTCGGGAACCTGCTGTCCCTTGAGCAGGTGTCGCTCACAATCAACCCAGGAAATGGAGGGTGTGCAGAGGCACGCACTGGACGTGCATCCCAACCACCCCAGCACCACACTTCGCATGAAGCCACCTATTCCAGACGTACGATTTGAGTGACCACTAGCCGATGATCATCAGTGATGCTGTTTTTCTCTTTGAATCCTATCATCATGCCCCCACTCTTTTCTAATTCTTCTTTTTCCACATTCTTTCTCAGTGAAGTTAACCTTCGGTCATTGAGGAGGAGCAAGTTACTCTTGGCGGGCTTTATAACACCCTCCCGGCCGTGTGTGTGCCTCGATTTGCTACCTACCTTGTTCTTAATTATCGTTATTACTTATCTAGGAGTAGTTACTACTTCTGTTACTACTAGTGTTGTTAACTTGTTATGCTACTACGTACTGCTCGTGCCTTTGTTTCTCAACATTGTATACTCGGCTGCAGCTCATTAAGCTGATTCAGCAAACTGTTACTGAAAGATGACATTCCACAAGAAATTTACAACAGTGCAAGTGGAGGCACACTTTCATCTGCAGCTTCAGATTTCTACTTGTCTCACCGACATTAACAAAAGAAAACCATCATGTGCTGCCTAGACTCATCTATACTCGTCCATTTCTTAATCAACGCCCATTTTCTTTTTTAGAAAAGTAGGAAGACCCCCGCCCTCTGCATCGACGATGCATACAACCATTTTATTAATTATTAACACAAGACCTTACAAAGTCATACAACAGTAAAACTAAAGCCACCGTCTAAGCAACATCTGTCGCTACTCCTATCCAGTTGATGAAGGGGCACTGATAGTCTGGGCCTAATACCAAACAGACATCGCAGCCAAACCTAACATCTAAGACCTGAGGTCCCAACCAAGACGCCTGTCGGGTATGGGCACCCATCAGTCCGGTGTGCTCCTCAACCAGGACACCTGCCGGGTATGAGGCCGCCGCAGCCACCTGCCACCAATCCATCTTCAGAGCTGTATTGTTGCATCTACCTTGCCCGGTCTAGCTGTCGCCGACGCCACCACGACGCCAGACAGCGTCGACCTCCTGCGCGTGTCCACTGCCACACATCTGATGACAAGCCTCCACTACTCAATGCCGCCAAGAGCGGCCGCCATGAATATGTAGAAAGAAACATCGCTCCACCGAAGAAGCCATCCGCTGGTCCCTCGAGTTTGAGTGCATCTCCAAGAATGCCGCCATCATCCAATCAACTGATCTAGGGTTTCCCCTGGAGGTATTGGGTGGGGTTGGGAGTTTCACCTCGATGATGCCTTCATGAAGGAAACGATGATAAGAGATCATCATCACCGGCTCCGGCCAATGACCGAAGACCAAGTTTTCACCCCGGATCCGTCCCAAGAAATTCACCCGACAACCTGTGCACTGTCTCAACCGCCTTCAAAGGTCTAGATCTAGCCGCCTAGATCCGGCGACCAACCGCAACAGCAGTGCCACCGTAGGAGCCCTGGCGCACCGGCCACTGCCTGAATGCGCCACCATTGGAGGGCCACCACTGGGAGGAGGGCTCCCACTCCACCTCGCCAAACCGCGAGAGCCGCCAAGATGGATCCCGCACGCTCATCACCATCTCTGATCGGAACCAATCCGTGGCAAAACCACGAGATCGCCGATGCAGATCCGCCTTGGATATGGACTGCACCACGCCATGCCGTCGCGGGAAGCCTGAGCTTCACCCGCCGCCACCTTCCAGGGCCACCGCCCCGGGATCCAGCCGCCGGCCACCGCGACCAAAGCCGCCATGACCCCGCGAGCCCACCGAACGGCTGGCGCCACCAGATCTTCCTCGAAGCCTAGAAGCTCCGCCGCCTCCGCCTAGCACCACACCGCCATCTTGTGTCGTCGCCCAAGACGAACAGTAGCGCCGCCGTGATGCAGATCAGGGAAGGAAGCGCCCCGGCGCCATGGGTGACCCGCCTCACCTGATGGCGCGGGAGGGAAGAGGGCCTCCGCCGCTGATACGTCCATTTTGCATCATGCTTTTATGTCAATATTTATTGCATTATGGGCTGTTATTACACATTATATCTCAATACTTATGGCTATTCTATCTTATTTTACAAGGTTTACCATGAAGAGGGGGAATGCCGGCAGCTGGAATTCTGGCTGGAAAAGGAGCGAACATTGGAAACCTATTCTGCACTGCTCCAAAAATCCTGAAACTCCACGAAACCTGTTTTTGGAATTAATAAGAATTATTGAGCGGAAGAAATACATCAGGGGGCCCACACTCTGTCCAGGAGGGGGGCGTCCACCCCTACTGGGCGCGCCCCCCGTCTCCTGGGCCCCCTGGTGGCCCCCCGGTGTCCATCTTCTGCTATATGAGGGCTTTTACCCTGGAAAAAAATTGTGGGCAAGCTTACGGGACGAAACTCCGCAGCCACGAGGCGGAACCTTGGCGGAACCAATCTAGGGCTCCGGCGGAGCTGTTCTGCCGGGGACACTTCCCTCCGGGAGGGAGAAATCATCACCAACGATCCTCCCATCGGGAGGGGGTCAATCTCCATCAACATCTTCACCAGCACCATCTCCTCTCAAAACCCTAGTTCATCTCTTGTATCCAATCTTGTATCAAAACCACAAATTGGTACCTGTGGGTTGCTAGTAGTGTTGATTACTGATAACCCGCAAGTATACGGGATCGCAACAATTTTCGATAAGTAAGAGTGTCGAACCCAACGAGGAGCTAAAGGTAGAATAAATATTCCCTCAAGTTCTATCGACCACCGTTACAACTCTACGCACGCTTGACGTTCGCTTTACCTAGAACAAGTATGAAACTAGAAGTACTTTGTAGGTGTGATAGGATAGGTTTGCAAGATAATAAAGAGCACGCAAACATAAACTAGGGGCTGTTTAGATAAAGATGCAATAAATTAAATATTAGTAGAGAGCTTTTTTCTATGATAAAGTTATTTGTCCAAGGCAATCGATAACTAGACCGGTAATCATTGTTGCAATTCTATTTGAGGGAGAGGCATAAGCTAACATACTTTTTCTACTTGGATCATATGCACTTATGATTGGAACTCTAGCAAGCGTCCGCAACTACTAAAGATTCATTAAGGTAAAACCCAACCATAGCATTAAAGTATCAAGTCCCCTTTTATCCCATACGCAAACAACCTACTTACTCGGGTTTGTGTTTCAGTCACTCACGCAACCCACCATAAGCAAATCATAAACATATTGCAAAACCTACAGCGGGAATCCCTCACGCTTGAGCGACACGGAGGGCACAATAGGACAACACCAATAATAAAACATGCAACTCAAACCAATCACGATCATCAATTAACCCAAAGGACAAAACAGATCTACTCAAACATCATAAGATAGCCATACATCATTGGGGAATAATATATAGCGTTGAGCACCATGTTTAAGTAGAGATTACAGCGGGTAAGAGAGAGGTTACACCGCTGCATATAGATGGAGGAAGAGTTGGTGGAGATGTTGGTGAAGATGGCGGCGGTGTTGGTGAAGATCGCGGTGATGATGATGGCCCCCGGCGGTGTTCCGGCGCCACCGGAAGCAAGGGGGAGAGAGCCCCCCTTCTTCTTCTTCTTCTTCTTCTTCTTCCTTGACCTTCTCCCTAGATGGGAGAAGGATTTCCCCTCTGGTCCTTGTCTCCCATGGCATGGGAGGGGCGAGAGCCCCTCCGAGATTGGATCTATCTCTCTGTTTCTGCGTTCCCAGATTCTACCCCTTCACCGTTTCTTAAATATCCGGAGATCCGTAACTCCGATTGGGGTGAATCTTTCGCCCAGATCTTTCTCATAAAATTAGCTTTCTTGTGCCAAAAGAAGAGCGTCAACCGCCTTACGGGTGGCTCACGAGAGCCCAGACCGCGCCCGGGGGGGAGGGCGCGCCCCCCTGTCTCGTGGCCACCCCAGACACTGTTTCGCGTTGATTTTACTTCCCAAAAATCATAAATATTCCAAAAAAATCTCCATCCGTTTTTATCCCGTTTGGACTCCCTTTGATATTGGGTTTCTGCGAAACAAAAAACATGCAACAGACAGGAACTGACACTGGGCACTGGATCAATATGTTAGTCCCAAAAAATAGTATAAAAAGTTGCCAAAAGTATATAAAAGTTGAATAATATTGGCATGGAACAATCAAAAATTATAGATACGACGGAGACGTATCAGCATCCCCAAGCTTAATTCCTGCTCGTCCTCGAGTAGGTAAATGATAAAAAAAATTGATGTGGAATGCTACCTAGCATAATCTTGATCATATGTCTAATCATGGCATGAATGTTAAGACACAAGTGATTCAAAGCAATAGTCTATCATTTGACATAAAAACAATAATACTTCGAGCGTACCAATAAAGCAATCATGTCTTTTCAAAACAACATGGCCAAAGAAAGTTATCCCTACAAAATCATATAGTCTGACGGTTGCTCTATCTTCATCACACAAAGTATTTATCATGCACAACCCCGATGACAAGCCAAGCAATTGTTTCATACTTTAATAATCTCAAACTTTGTCAACTTTCATGCAATACATGAGCGTGAGCCATGGATATAGCACTATAGGTGGAATAGAAAATGATGGTGGGGGTTATGTGGAGAAGACAAAAATGGAGAAGGTCTCACATCAACGCGGCTAATCAACGGGCTGTGGAGATGCCCATCAATTGATGTCAATGCGAGGAGTAGGGATTGCCATGCAACAGATGCACTATAGCTATAAGTGTATGAAAGTTCAAACTGAAAACTAAGTTGGTGTGCATCCAACTTGCTTGCTCATGAAGACCTCGGGCATTTGAGGAAGCTCATCATCGGAACATACAAGCCAAGTTCTATAATGAAAATTCCCACTAGTGTATGAAAGTGAAAGCATAGGAGACTCTCTCTATGAAGAACATGGTGCTACTCTGAAGCACAAGTGTGGTAAAAGGATAGTAACATTGCCCCTTCTCTCTTTTTCTCTCATTTTTTCTTTTTTTTTTCTCTTTTTTTTTCTTTTTTTCTTTTTGGTGGGCTTCTTTGGCCTCTTTTTTGTATTTGGGCTTCTTTGGCCTCTTTTGTTTTTCATAAAGTCCGGAGTCTCATCCCGACTTGTGGGGAAATCATAGTCTCCATCATCCTTTCTTCACTGGGGCAATGCTCTTATAATTATGATCATCACACTTTTATTTACTTACAACTCAATATCTAGAACAAAGATATGACTCTATATGAATGCCTCCGGCGGTGTACCGGGATGTGCAATGATCTAGCGTAGCAATGACATCAAAAAACGGACAAGCCATGAAAACATCATGCTAGCTATCTTACGATCATGCAAGGCAATATGACAATGAATGCTTAAGTCATGTATATGATGATGATGGAAGTTGCATGGAAATATATCTCGGAATGGCTATGGAAATGCCATAATAGGTAGGTATGGTGGCTGTTTTGAGGAAGATATAATGAGGCTTATGTGTGATAGAGTGTATCGTATCACGGGGTTTGGATGCACCGGCGAAGTTTGCACCAACTCTCGAGGTGAGAAAGGGCAATGCACGGTACCGAAGAGGCTAGCAATGATGGAGGGGTGAGAGTGCGTATAATCCATGGACTCAACATTAGTCATAAAGAACTCATATACTAATTGCAAAAATCTACAAGCCATTGAAAACAAAGTACTACGCGCATACTCCTAGGGGGATAGATTGGTAGGAAAAGACCATCACTCGTCCCCGACCGCCACTCATAAGGAAGACAATCAATAAATAAAATTGTGCTCCAACTTCATCACAAAGTGGTTCACCATACGTGCATGCTACGGGAATCACA
>LR880968.1:9031466-9044253 GCA_904067115.1 Aegilops sharonensis | reverse complement strand
CAGTCACCCACTAGCATAACTCTAATATCACCACCTTTATATCGCAAAACTATTGCAAGGGATCAAACATATCATATTCAGCGATCTACAAGTTTTATGTAGGATTTTATGGCTAACCATGTGAATGACCAATTCCTGTCATCTCTCTAAATTGATATAAGAGAAGCAAGAGAGTATAGTTCTTTCTACAAAAGATGTGCCCACGCTCTAACAATTATAAGTGAAGCAAAAGAGCATTCTACAAATGGCGGTTTTCTATATGAAGAGAAACATGCAATCCAATAGGAATCACTCACGCTTGCGCGACACGGAGGGCACAATAGGAAAACACCAATAATAAAACATGCAACTCAAACCAATCACGATCATCAATTAACCCATAGGACAAAACGGATCTACTCAAACATCATAAGATAGCCATACATCATTGGGGAATAATATATAGCGTTGAGCACCATGTTTAAGTAGAGATTACAGCAGGTAAGAGAGAGGTTACACCGCTGCATAGAGGGAGGAAGAGTTGGTGGAGATGTTGGTGAAGATGGCGGCGGTGTTGGTGAAGATCGCGGTGATGATGATGGCCCCCGGCGGCGTTCCGGCGCCACCGGAAGCAAGGGGGAGAGAGCCCCCCTTCTTCTTCTTCTTCCTTGAACTTCTCCCTAGATGGGAGAAGGGTTTCCCCTCTGGTCCTTGGCTCCCATGGCATGGGAGGGGCGAGAGCCCCTCCGAGATTTGATCTATCTCTCTGTTTCTGCGTTCCCAGATTCTACCCCTTCATCGTTTCTTAAATATCTGGAGATCCTTAACTCCGATTGGGGTGAATCTTTCGCCCAGATCTTTCTCATAAAATTAGCTTTCTTGTGCCAAAAGAAGAGCGTCAACCGCCTTACGGGTGGCTCACGAGAGCCCAGACCGCGCCCGGGGGGGAGGGCGCGCCCCCCTGTCTCGTGGCCACCCCACACACTGTTTCGCGTTGATTTTACTTCCCAAAAATCATAAATATTCCAAAAAAATCTCCATCCGTTTTTATCCCGTTTGGACTCCCTTTGATATTGGGTTTCTGCGAAACAAAAAACATGCAATAGACAGGAACTGACACTGGGCACTGGATCAATATGTTAGTCCCAAAAAGTAATATAGAAAGTTGCCAAAAGTATATAAAAGTTGAATAATATTGGCATGGAACAATCAAAAATTATAGATACGACGGAGACGTATCAAATACACCTTGTAGTTGATGCTAATTGGTTTACTTGGTGGAAGATCATATGTTTAGGTCCTTAATGCATATTATTGCTCCTCTGATTATGAACATGAATATGCTTTGTGAGTAGTTACATTTGTTCCTGAGGACATGGGTGAAGTCTTGCTATTAGTAGTCATGTGAATTTGGTATTCGTTCGACATTTTGATGAGATGTATGTTGTCTTTTCTCTAGTGGTGTTATGTGAACGTCGACTACATGACACTTCATCATTATTTGGGCCTAGAGGAAGGCATTGGGAAGTAATAAGTAGATGATGGGTTGCTAGAGTGACAGAAGCTTAAACCCTAGTTTATGCGTTGCTTCGTTAGGGGCTGATTTGGATCCATACGTTTAATGTTGTGGTTAGGTTTACCTTAATACTTCTTTTGTAGTTGTGGACGCTTGCAATAGGGGTTAATCATAAGTGGGATGCTTGTCCAAGTAAGGGCAGTACCCAAGCATCGGTCCACCCACATATCAAATTATCAAGGTACCGAACGCGAACCATATGAACGTGATGAAAACTAGCTTGACGATAATTCCCATGTGTCCTCGGGAGCTCCTTTCTCATTATTAGAAATTTTCCAGGCTTATTCTTTGCTACATCAAGGATTGGGCCACCTTGCTGCACTTTATTTACTTTTGTTACTTGTTACTCGTTACAATTTATCTTATCACAAAACTATCTATTACCTATAATTTCAGTGCTTGCAGAGAAAACCTTACTGAAAACCGCTTGTCATTTCCTTCTGCTCCTCGTTGGGTTCGACACTCTTACTTATCAAAAGGACTACGATAGATCCCCTACACTTGTGGGTCATCAAGACTCTTTTCTGGCGCCGTTGCCGGGGAGTGTAGCGCTTTTGGTGAGTGGAACTTGGTAAGGAAACATTTATATAGTGTGCTGAAATTTTCTGTTACTTGTCACTATGGAAACTAATCCTTTGAGGGGCTTGTTCGGGGTATCTTCACCCCGACCAGAAGAGTAAAGAGTTTCTCCTCAACCTACTGAACTTTTTGAAAATATTTACTTTGAGATTCCTTCAGGTATGATAGAGAAACTGCTAGCTAATCCATTTGCAGGAGATGGAACATTGCATCCCGATTTACACCTTATCTTTGTGGATGAAGTTTGCGGATTATTTAAGCTTGCAGGTATTCCCAATGATGTTGTCAAAAGGAAGGTCTTCCCTTTATCTTTGAAGGGAGATGCATTGACATGGTATAGGCTATGTGATGATACGAGATCTTGGAATTATAAGTGATTGAAGTTGAAATTTCACCAGAAGTTCTATCCTATGCATCTTGTTCATCGTGATCGTAATTACATATATAATTTCTGGCCTCGCGAAGGAGAAAGCATCGCTCAAGCTTGGGGGAGGCTCAAGTCAATGTTATATTCATGCCCCAATCATGAGCTCTCCCGGGAAATGATTATTCTAAACTTTTATGCTCGGCTTTCTCTCAATGATCGCAACATGCTCGATACTTCCTGTGTTGGTTCTTATATGCTGAAGACTAATGATTTCAAGTGGGACTTATTGGAAAGAATTAAACACAACTCTGAAGATTGGGGTTCCGACGATGGTGACGAGTCAGGTATGACACCTAAATTCGATTGTGTTAAACATTTTATGGATACCGATGCTTTTCATGGATTTAGCGTTAAGTATGGACTTGACTCTGAGATAGTAGCTTCTTTCTGTGAATCTTTTGCTACTCATGTTGATCTTCCTAAAGAGAAGTGGTTTAAATATAATCCTCCTGTTGAAGTGAAAGTAGTTGCACCTATTACAGTTGAAGAAAATACTATCACCTATAGTGATCCTATTGTTCCTACTACTTATGTTGAGAAACCTCCTTTTCCTGTTAGGATAAAGGATCATGCTAAAACTTTGACTGTTGTTCGTAAGAGTAATACTAGGACTTATACACCTCCTGAGCAAATCAATGTTGAACCTAGTATTGCTATGGTTAAAGATCTCTTGGATGATGATTTAGATGGGCATGTTATTTATTTCTGTGATGAAACTGCTAATATTGCTAGACCAGATACTAAGGTACATAGACATGTCGTAGGCATGCCTGTTATTTCTGTTAAAATAGGAGATCATTGTTATCATGGTTTATGTGATATGGGTGCTAGTGCTAGTGCAATACCTTATACTTTATATAAAGCAATTATGCACGACATTGCACCTTTTGAATTAGAAGACATTGATGTTACCATTAAGCTTGCTAATAGGGATACCATTAAACCAGTTGGGATTGTTAGAGATGTTGAAGTCTTGTGTGGGAAGGTTAAATACCCTGCTGATTTTCTTGTTCTTGGTTCCTCACAAGATGATTTTTGTCCCATTATTTTTGGTAGACCCTTCTTAAATACAGCTAGTGCTAGAATTGATTGTGAAAAAGACACTGTCACCATTGGCTTAGATGGTATGTCTCATGAGTTTAATTTTGCTAAGTTTCGTAGACAACCTCGTGATAGGGAACCATCTAGTAAGGATGAGATTATTGGTCTTGCTTCCATTGCTGTGCCTCCTACTGATCCGTTAGAACAATATTTGCTAGACCATGAAAATGATATGTTTATGAAGGAAAGAAGGGAAATAGATGAAGTGTTCCTTAAACAGGAACCTGTGCTGAAACATAATCTTCCCATTGAAATTCTTGGGGATCCCCTTCCACCCAAGGGTGATCCCGGTGTTTGAACTCAAACCATTACCAGATAATCTTAAGTATGCTTATCTTGATGAAAAGAAAATATATCCTGTTATTATTAGTGCTAACCTTTCAGAGCAAGAAGAAGAAAGATTATTGAAAACTCTGAAGAAGCACCGAGCTGCTATTGGATATACTCTGGATGATCTTAAGGGCATTAGTCCCACGTTATGCCAACACAAAATTAATTTGGAGGACGATGCCAAACCAATTAGAGATCCTCAACGACGACTGGATCCCAAGATGAAAGAAGTGGTAAGAAAGGAGATACTAAAGCTCCTTGAGGCAGGTATAATCTATCCCGTTGCTGATAGTGATTGGGTAACCCTGTCCATTGTGTTCCTAAAAAGGGAGGTATTACTGTAGTTCCTAATGATAAAGATGGATTGATCCCGCAAAGAATTATTACAGGTTATAGGATGGTAACTGATTTCCGTAAATTAAATAAGGCTACTAAGAAAGATCATTACCCTTTACCTTTTATTGATCAAATGCTAGAAAGATTATCCAAACACACCCATTTCTGCTTTCTAGATAGTTATTCTGGTTTCTCTCAAATACATGTGTCAGCGGGGGATCAATCAAAAACTACTTTTACTTGCCCTTTCAGTACTTTTGCTTATAGACGTATGCCTTTTGGTTTATGTAATGCACCTGCTACCTTTCAAAGATGCATGATGGCTATATTCTCTGATTTTTGTGAAAAGATTTGTGAGGTATTCATGGATGACTTCTCCATTTATGGATCCTCTTTTGATGATTGTTTGAGCAACCTTGATCGAGTTTTGCAGAGATGCGAAGACACTAGTCTCGTCCTGAATTGGGAAAAGTGTCACTTTATGGTTAATGAAGGCATTGTCTTGGGGCACAAGATTTCCGAGAGAGGTATTGAAGTTGATAAAGCTAAAGTTGATGCTATTGAAAAGATGCCATGTCCCAAGGACATAAAAGGTATAAGAAGTTTCCTTGGTCATGCCGGTTTTTATAGGAGGTTCATTGAGGACTTCTCTAAAATCTCTAGGCCTCTGACTAATTTATTGCAAAAAGATATTCCTTTTGTATTTGATGATGATTGTGTAGAAGCATTTGAAATACTTAAGAAAGCTTTGATCACTGCACCTATTGTTCAGCCACCTGATTGGAATTTACCCTTTGAAATTATGTGTGATGCTAGTGATTATGCTGTAGGTGCTGTTCTAGGGCAAAGAGTTGATAAGAAATTGAATGTTATCCAGTATGCTAGTAAGACTCTTGATACTGCCCAGAGAAATTATGCTACTACTGAAAAAGAATTCTTAGAAGTTGTGTTTGCATGTGATAAGTTTAGACCTTATATTGTTGATTCCAAAGTTACTATTCACATTGATCATGCTGCTATTAAATATCTTATGGAAAATAAAGATGCTAAGGCTAGGCTCATTAGATGGGTTCTCCTGCTCCAAGAATTTGATTTGCATATTATTGATAGAAAGGGAGCTGAGAACCCCGTTGCAGACAACTTGACTAGGTTAGAGAATGTTCTTGATGACCCACTGCCTATTGATGATAACTTTCCTGATGAACAATTAGCGGTCATTAATGCTTCTCGTACTGCTCCTTGGTATGCTGATTATGCTAATTACATTGTTGCTAAATTTATACCGCCTAGTTTCACATACCAGCAAAAGAAAAAGTTCTTTTATGATTTAAGATATTACTTTTGGGATGACCCACACCTTTATAAAGAAGGAGTAGATGGTGTTATTAGGCGTTGTGTGCCTGAGCATGAACAGGAACATATCCTACGCAAGTGTCACTCTGAATCTTATGGAGGACACCACGCTGGAGATAGAACTGCACACAAGGTACTACAATCTGGTTTTTATTGGCCTACTCTCTTCAAAGATGCTCGTAAGTTTGTCTTATCTTGTGATGAATGTCAAAGAATAGGTAATATTAGTAGACGTCAAGAAATGTCTATGAATTACTCTCTTGTTATTGAACCGTTTGATGTTTGGGGCTTTGATTATATGGGACCTTTTCCTGCCTCTAATGGTTATACACATATTTTAGTTGTTGTTGATTACGTTACTAAGTGGGTAGAAGCTATTCCAACTAGTAGTGCTGATCATAACACTTCTATTAAAATGCTTAAAGAAGTTATTTTTCCAAGGTTTGGAGTCCCTAGATATCTTATGACTGATGTTGGTTCACATTTTATTCATGGTGCTTTCTGTAAGATGCTTGCTAAGTATGATGTTAATCATAGAATCGCATCTCCTTATCATCCGCAATCTAGTGGTCAAGTAGAGTTGAGGAATAGAGAGCTCAAATTAATTTTGCAAAAGACTGTCAATAGATCTAGAAAGAATTGGTCCAAGAAACTTGATGATGCATTATGGGCCTATAGAACTGCATACAAAAATCCTATGGGTATGTCTCCTTATAAGATGGTTTATGGAAAAGCGTGTCATTTACCTCTTGAACTTGAACATAATGCATATTGGGCTATTAAAGAGCTCAACTATGACTTCAAACTTTCCGGTGAGAAGAGGTTGTTTGATATTAGCTCACTTGATGAATGGAGAACCCAGGCCTATGAGAATGCCAAGCTATTCAAAGAAAAAGTCAAACGCCGGCATGATAAAAGGATACAAAAGCGTGAGTTTAACGTAGGAGATTATGTGTTATTATTCAACTCTTATTTAAGATTTTTTGCAGGAAAACTTCTCTCTAAATGGGAAGGTCCTTACGTTATCGAGGAGGTCTATCGTTTTGGTGCCATAAAAATCAACAACTTCGAAGGCACAAGTCCGAGGGTGGTAAACGGTCAAAGAATTAAACATTATATTTCAGGTAATCCTATCAATGTTGAAACTAATATTATTGAAACCGTAACCCTGGGGGAATACATAAGGGACACTTTCCAGTACGTTCCAGACTCCGAAAAGGAATAGGTATGTGGTACGGTAAGTAAACCGACTCCAAAACAACTCCAATGGCAATTTTTATCAGTTTTGGAATATTTAAGAATTTTAGGAAGAAAGAAGTAGTCCGAAAGGGACACGAGGCCCCCACGAGAGTGGAGGGCGCGCCCACCCTTACTGGGCGTGCCCCCTGTCTCGTAGACACCTCGTGTGCCTCCCGGACTCCGTTTTCTTGCACGTTACATATTTTGGTCGGTAAAAATTCATTACATATACTCCCGGCGGTTTTGACCACCGTATCACGCAAATATCCTCTGTTTTCGTTTCGAGCTGTTTATGTTTCAGATTTAGAGCATCATGTCATCTCCAAGCGCTCCCAAGGACAAGTTTTTCGAGAGGGTTATCAACCCCTATCTCGCGGAGGTGCTGCAACACCCTCAAACCATTGAGATGCATGAGGGGGTGCTGCACATCCGTGATGTGGAGGGACCAAGGCATACCGGAAGCGTGGAGACAAAGCTCGAAGCCGTGGAGCAGCAAGTTTTCAAGTGCCAAGGGATGGTGGAGCGTGGACTCAACACCAACCATGATGATCACGGAGTTCACCAACAACCACAAGCTGGATGCCGAAGTCATTGGGGAGACCATCTTCAAGCTTCAAGAGAAAATCGAGCACCTCCAAGCCCGGATCTATGACCTGCAAAACCAGAACTGTGAATATGAATATAGATTCAAGAGGATGAGTTTGGCTGCAGATTTAAGGATCCCGGAGACTCGATCATCCTTCTATGATGGAGAGCCTATGCCTTGGAAGATGGACGGCAAGCCTACATCATCAACAACTCCTACTTCACCACCTCCGAGGACATAATCACATGGGTATGGGCACTCCCCTTGGCAACTGCCAAGCTTGGGGGAGGTGCGCCGGTATCGTATCACCATCACGCTCCTATCTTTACCGTCTTATTTAGCTCGATCCTTTTAGTAGTATCTTGATCTAGTAGATTGAAGTTTTGATATCAAGTAGTTTTGAGTGTTGCTTTGTGATCTCTTTTTTGTAATCGAGTCTGTGAGCTATCTATAATAAAGATTAGTGTTGAGTCAAGGGCTTTGCTATGTTGCTATGATCTTGAGGAAGTAGAAAGAACAAAAGAGTTCATATAGATCTTATGGTTAGTGATGACTTCACATATAGAAAGTATGAGGCATAAAAATTGTTGAGAGTTGATAAACGTAGTTTTGGTCATCGTTGCAATTAATAGGAAGTGATAAGGAAAGAGAGGTTAACATATAAATATATTATCTTGGACACCTTTTATGATTTGGAGCACTCATTAAGTATGACATGCTAAAAGAGTTGACATTGGACAAGGAAGACAACGTAATGGTTTATGTTTTCTCACATCTCAGTTAAAGTATATTGTTATTGACCTTCCAAACATGTTGAGCTTGCCTTTCCCCCTCATGCTAGCCAAATTCCTTGCACCAAGTAGAGATACTACTTGTGCTTCCAAATATCCTTAAACCCAGTTTTGCCATGAGAGTCCACCATACCTACCTATGAATTGAGTAAGATCCTTCAAGTAAGTTGTCATGTTGCAGGCAATAAAAATTGCTATCTAAATATGTATGACTTATTAGTGCAGAGAAAATAAGCTTTGTACGATCTTGTTGTGGAAGTAATAAAAGCGACAGACTGCATAATAAAGGTCCACATATAAGGGGCAATATAAAGTGACGTTCTTTTGCATTAAGATTTTGTGCATCCAACCCTAAACGCACATGACAACCTCTGCTTCCCTCTGCGAAGGGCCTATCTTTTACTTTATGTTTTTTACTTTATGCTTGAGTCAAGGTGTGTAACGCCCCCGATGCGGCTATATCTCCCACGTGTCGAGGCACGACTTAGAGGCATAACCGCATTGAAAGCAATGTCGCAAGTGAGGTAATCTTCACACAACCCATGTAATAATTAAGGGAAAGAGATACATAGTTGGCTTACAGTCGCCATTTCACACAGTACATAAATAAACATCCATCATTCAGAGTACACTCAAGGTCCGACTACGGAACCAAAATAAAAGAAGATACCCCAAATGCTACACAGATCCCCGAATCGTCCCAACTGGGCACCACTACTGATCATCAGGAAAAGACACATAGTAACGACCACGTTCCTCGTCGAACTCCCACTTGAGCTCGGTTGAATCACCTGCACTGGCCTCATCGGAACCTGCAACTGTGTTTGGAAGTATCTGTGAGTCACGGGGACTCAGCAATCTCACACCCGCGAGATCAAGACTATTTAAGCTTATAGGAAGGACTGAGTAGTAAAGTGGAGCTGCAGCAAGCGACTAGCATATATGGTGGCTACATCGCAAAAGAGAGCGAGAAGAGGGGCAAAGCACGGTCGTGAAACTAGTAGTGATCAAGAAGTGATCCTGAACTACTTACGTCAGACATAACTCCAACACCGTGTTCACTTCCCGGACTCCGCCGAGAAGAGACCATCACAGTTACACACGCGGTTGATGTGTATTTTATTGAGGTCAACTTTGGGTTTTCTACAACCGGACATTAACAAATTCCCATCTGCCTCATAACCGCGGGCACGGCTTTCGAAAGATATTACCCTGCAGGGGTGTCCCAACTTAGCCCATTATAAGCTCTCACGGTCAACGAAGGATATTCCTTCTACCGGGAAGACCCGATCAATCTCGGAATCCCGGACTACAAGACATTTCGACAGCAATAAAACAAGACCAGCAAAACCACCCGACTGTGCCGACAAATCCCGATAGGAGCTGCACATATCTCGTTCTCAGGGCACACCGGATAAGCTAAGCGTACAGGAACCGACGTAATCCATGTTGCCAAGGAATGGTCCCGCACGGTGCTCTAGTTTGGACCAACGCTCGAAGGAGCACTGGCCCGGGGGTTTAAAAATAAGATGACCCTCGGGCTCGCGAAAACCCGGGGGAAAAAGGCTTAGGTGGCAAATGGTAAAACCAAAGTTGGGCCTTGCTGGAGGAGTCTTATTCAAAGCGAACTGTCAAGGGGGTCCCATAAATCACCCAACCGTGTAAGGAACGCAAAATCAAGGAACATAACACCGGTATGACGGAAACTAGGGTGGCAAGAGTGGAACAAAACACCAGGCATAAGGCCGAGCCTTCCACCCTTTACCAAGTATATAGATGTATTAATTAGCAGATATATATATATTGTGATATCCCCAACAAGTAAACATGTTCCAACAAGGAACAACATCTCCATGTTCCAACAAGGAACAAACTTCAGCTTCACCTGCAACTAGCAACGCTATAAGAGGGCTGAGCAAAGCGGTAACATAGCCAATCAACGGTTTGCTAGGAAAAGGATGGTTAGAGGCTGACATGGCAATATGGGTGGCATGATATAGCAAGTGGTAGGCATCGCAGCATAGGCATAGCAAAAGAGCGAGCAACTAGCATAGCAAAGATAGAAGTGATTTCGAGGGTATGGTCATCTTGCCTGCAATGTTCTCAGAGTTGTCGAAAGCTTGATCCTCGCAAGCGTTCTCAACAGGTTCCTCGTTCACGTACTCGTCTCCCGACTCTACCCAAAGCAACAACACAAACAAAAGGAACCACAATAAATCACGGTGCAATGCACAATCAACATGATGCAAAACATGACATGATATGCATGATGCGATATGCAATGCGTATGTGCGCTCCGGAAGGTAAATGATGAACCAGGCATCAACTTGGCAAACCAAACATGCCACTGAAAAGATGAGAGGATTTCGGTTGAAATCGATATAAAGATCACCGGAAACGGATGCACGGTTTGCAAATGGCAAGCAAAAGAAGAATTGCGCAAATCTGCCATTAACAGCATGATGCCACTTAACAAGCAACAAATAATTAAGCTACTGCACCCAAACGTAACAACAAAGCACATGGCAGTGATCTACACATGATGCTCGACAAAAGATGAGCACTGAGCTACGGCTAGTTCACATCATAACAGGTTCAAACAAGCATGGCAAAAGTGCACAAAACATCAGGCTGGACATGGCAAAAAAAACAGCATCAGGTTGCAATGTTCAGAGCAACAAAAGTACATGCTACAGGAACTTAAAATAGCAAAACATGGCATGGCATGAATCTACTCAAAGCCTAGAACAAAATTCCCTTAATGACCATAAGCCAAAAAGGACTAGAAAATATAGTAACATCCATGTCAAAATTGAAAGTCTCGTTAACAGATTCAGCAACTTGACATGTCAAAAACTGATAACAAGTAGGCATGTTTACAAGCTCAATGCACCCACTACAGAGCCTCAAATGATAAACTAAGCATACATACATCAAGAAGACATGACATAGAAGACATACATGGCAAGAACAATAACATAGCATAAATGGATCAACCACAACAAGCTTGGCAAAATTGAATAACATGTAAACAATCTGCCAGGAAACATTTGATAGCAAAAGTAGAGCTCGATTGACTCAAGCTATGGCACTCCATAATTGCAAACAAAGGCATGCATGGATAGAGCAAGACATGCTTTACAAAACACCCTTACTGAAGTATCTCAAAATATGCATAGATCTCTTGGTATCATCAAGTTAACATGGCATCAAAATCAGCTAAAACAGGGCTGAAATCAGCAACATTAGGACACCTACTTTGCATGCTTGTGCTAGTCACCACATAGATCACAAAAATACATGGCATACACCCCTGGAAAGATGACATGGCATTTTACAAAACACATGTTGGAATCAAATTCATAGGGTGCACACAATAATCATGGCAAAAATAACAAAAGTGCAACTTCTGTTACGAAACAGAAACTAACATCACATAGCACTCTTCCAACAGCATTTCGGGCATCAATATGAGCTCAAATGAAAATGATGCAATGAGATGAAATGTTCTACTCTTCGAGACGAACATTTTGACATATTATACGCGCAAAATTGACCTACGGATGCGAAGATATAGCACGTTGAAAAATGCACAAAATAACAATGATTAAAGACTTAAAAGAAAAGTGAGGAGAAGAGGGTCAACGGGGGCGTGCGGATCGAGGCCGGATCGGATCGGGCGCGGGGCCGGCGAGGCAGGGCGCCGGAGGAGGCGGCCGAAGCGGGCCGGAGCGGGCGCCGGAGCGACCGGCGGCGGCGACCTCCGCGGCGGGGCGGAGATCCGGCGGCGGGGCGACGGACGGGGCGGCCGGAGCGGGCGCCGGCCGGCACGGCGGCGGGGAGGCGCCGGCGGGGTCGCGCGGCTCAGGAGCGGCCGGCGGGCGGGGCGGGGCGCGTCCCCGGGCGGCGGCGGCGGCGACCGGGCCCGCGGGGGCCGGGACCGGGCCGAGCGGGCCGGCGGCGGGGAGGAGAGAGGAGGCGGCGAAGTGGGGCGCCCGGGTGGCGACGTGGCGCCCCGCAATTGGCCGGCGGCGGCGGGGCGGACACGTCCGGCTCGCCCGGACGTATCCGGCGGCGCGGAGGGAAAAAAATGCTAGGGTTTCGGGGGAATGATCCGGATTTGAAGGGGGGGTTTGCTTAAATAGGCATAGAGGGAGCTAGGAGAGTCCAAATGAGGTGTAGTTTTCGCCCACACGATCGTGATCGAACGACGGAGAGCATGGAAGTGACTTAGATGGGTTATTGGGCTGTTTTGGAGGGGTGTTTGGCTGCAACTTAAAAGAGGCCTTTGCGAAGGTGCGGTTAACCGTTGGAGTACCAAACGAGCTCCAAATGACCCGAAACTTGACCGGTGGTCTACGGGTGGTATACCAAGGCCACTAGACAAACCTCGGTCCATTTCGAGAAGGTTTAATACCCGCACACGGAAAAACGTAAAAGGGACCGCCGGGGGAGATAGGAGTGCCGGATTGCAAAACGGACAACGGGAA
>LR880968.1:8993772-9024779 GCA_904067115.1 Aegilops sharonensis | reverse complement strand
CCCCCACACGCACGACTATGACGCCGGAGGAGGAAACCAGAACTGTCAGCCTTCAACCACAAACCCAGCACAAGATGCACCATCTTCTCGCTGTCACTTGCGTAGACAACCGTCTGCGCGTATTCCTGGACGACAAAACCTCCCTGCTCCACTATGACGTCGGAGACAACGCCGCAGCAACGGGGACATGGCAGAAGGAGAGACACACCTGATGGAGTCACCGCGCCGCCTCGTCGACACCATCGATGAACCCTAACGCCACCGATCTGAAGGATCGGCAAACACACGATGCCATCAACTCCGAGACACCGTCTTGATAAGCACCGCCAGTGTGGGAGTGGAGTTGAGGCAGATTTATTCGTTCGGGCGTCGCTCCCACCACCCCAACGACCTATAAATCCAAATCCTAACTACAGAGTGGAGGAACGGGGTTTCCCCTCCCTCCTGTTGCCGGAGCAGCAGCCGGAGGGGGAGGGGACCAACGTCCTGGCCGGTGGAGATTGGTGGAAGAAGATCCGCCTCCCTAGTCGCCTTGCCTGGTTGTGGCGGCGGCTAGGGCAGGGGAAAATGCCTCGCGTTCGGTGGCTGTGTATTACGGCTGCAGCACGTATGGGCGCTGGCTTGGCTCCTTACAGAGGCATGGTTTCCTGTTTTCTGTCATCAACGCCCAAATGAACTAGCAAAATCTTCCTATTGCACGCATTGGTTATCTCCAGAGGCTTCCGAACAACATGTCAGAACACCTCGAACTAGTGCGGTATGTTAAAAAAAAAACTTATTTCTATAGCAACATATCTCGAGCTTTCTGTAAAGTTGGTGAAGACACTTTTTCTATCAAAGAAACATCAGTCCCGCAAAAAAAAAAACATCTGAAACATCGGAATAATTCTCCTGGCAGTGTAGAAGTAATAAAACAAATGATGCATCCAAATACTTAACTTACCTTTTGCACCACCGCATCAATTGTGCCTTAATTTACTTATCTTTTGCATTAGTTTCATATATCATGTAATTTACTTACCTTACGCATCAATTTCATAATTTAACATACAATGCATGACACGTCCTACATTTTATTGGTAAGTTTGGATTATTGCTTGTACACATTATATTGTGTATTGGCTCACATGCGCTGTGATCAAAAGATCATACACGAATCGCTTAGAATGTCTGTGTTTTGAATGTTTGGATTTCTGAAAACGCGGTTCATATATCCCATCTTCTCTCTCTGACTTGGTCGAAGAAGACAAAGCTACAGCGACAGCAGTCGCGAGAGGCTCGCCGATGTATTTTTCATGGACTGAGATCAAATGACTTGCCCACTGCAAGTCACGCTGTAACATTTCCACATATATCAACCATCCATTTGAGATCCAACGCTCGGTATTGGCCCAAGTGAAAACTGCCCAGACCAACGCTCTTACGTGGATGCGTCCCGCTAATTGCGAGCATTGCCGCGTCATGGCTCATTGAGCGTCGTAATTAATACTCCCTCCGTTCCCAAATAATTGTCTTTCTAGCCATCTCAAATGGACTACAACATACGGATGTATGTAGACATGTTTTAGAGTGTAGATTCATTCATTTTGCTCCGTATATAGTCACTTGTTGAAATTTCTAGAAAGACAATTATTTAGGAACGGAGGGAGTAGTGGCCAGCCCATGTAAGATATCACGCACCTACATTCCATGGCAAGCAGCTCATAGGAAGATTGCGTACCAGAATTGTAATAGCTTATGACAGGATTTATAATCACTAGCTCGCTCCAGTATATTTTTAGATAAACACGTGCCAGCTCATTATTGACTACAGCATTTAGTTTTTTACACAATATTAAAGTACATGGTGACAATTAAATAGACCATGAATATTTGGTAATACAAATGAACAATTTGTTAATAGATGCGAACATTTTTTAAAATACATGGTGATTTTTCTAAATACATGATGTATTTAACATGATTTTTTATACAAGATGAACATCTTTTTAATACATGAAGAAATATTTTAAATACATTATGAATATTCTTAATACAAGATGAACCTTTTTTATTGCACTTTGAGAATTTGTTAAATAGACGCTGACCATTCTTCTATACACGATGAACATTTTTAATGTACACAATGAAGATTTATTAATATTATAAACTTTTTTGAAACACGTGATGATGATTTTGTTTATACACAATGAACATTTTAAAATATACAATGCACATTTTAGAACTCGAATGGATGTAGTCTATGATCTACTCTTGAGTACTACCGCTGCCAAGTTTGGATTCCAATGTTGAGTGATGCTAGCTGCAGTCAGTAATTTGCTCTTGAGTACAAGTGTTACGTGCGAATTTCAATCTCGAGCAGCGTTAGTTGCAGTCGATAATGTGCTCTCGGTATTATTTTTGTCAATTTTAAGTGCTGAATGAACAAAGAAAGAGAGTGTTAAGTGATTTCAATTTATGCAGTTTTAGAACAATATGTAGGAGTGTTGGTTTCTAGCCTTGGTTGCCATTGTTTCTATTTGTAATGGACTGAAGAATGACTCGTGCTGTTTGTGCTGTCGGCTACCTATAAAAATCTCAAGTCTCAATCGTTGTTTCACTTGGGCCAATGTCAAGCGTTGGATCTCAAATGGATGGTTGATATATGGGGGTATTTTTCACCTATTTATTGTTGTGTCCACTCCACTCACACGGTGACACGGCCCTCGTTCCTCCACAGCCACAAAGCCACACACTCCGAACTCGTGGTTACCATCTAGGCACCTCGTCGGAGAACAGAGCAACCTGACATTGCCCGAGCAAGAGGAAGAAGATGGCCTCGTCAGCCTCCTTGCTCCACCCTTCCACGCTCGCTCCGGCCTCCTCGCCGCCCCTGCCGCGTCGCCCGCAGCTCGGCCTCCGCTGCAGCCCCCGCCGTCCCCGCGGCGTCTCGCTGACCGTCGCCGCCGCCGCGTCGCAGGACGTCGAGAAGGCGCCCTCCTCGTCGCCCCCTGCGCCTCCGGGCGAACCCTCTGACCTATCGGTGAGCAGCGAGCAGCGCCATGGCCTCGCAAACAGAGTCCCATCTCCAATTCTCCATCTCAGTGACAGAAACTGTCGCTGCCCCCAATCTGCCTGCCATTTAAGTTGGTTTCTTGGTTCTGGTTCAGCGCAGGCCGTGGCGGAGAGCGTGAAGGTGCTCAAGGACGCGGCCAAGACGAGGAAGGTGCCGGCCCCGGAGGTGCTGGCGGCGCTGGCCAAGATCAAGAAGGCCAAGCTCGACACCTCCACCTTCTTCGAGACGCTCGGCGGAACCGAGTCCCCCGGCAGGACATGGATGCTCATCTTCACCGCTCAGGTGACCACGCCAACAAACACAACCTGAATTTGAAGCAAAAAGAAATCCGGTCTGTGCTTCAGACTTGCAGTTTGCATTTGGTGGTTAATTAATCAATTGGTTTGTCTGAATGTCTCGCAGGGCAGTAAGCTCGAGAAAGGTAGCTACTTCCCGGTGACCGCCGTCCAGCGATTCGACGCCGCGGTGAGCAACTCTCTCGCATTGCATCCATGGCATCAGATTCTGGACGAACAGATGAAAAGCAGCGATGATTCAGCAATCCAGTAGACACTTGCCTAACTGACAGACACTTTCCTGTAACTGAAACTCTGAAGCCATCTTCTTCTTCCCCAGGGGCAAAGGATCGAGAACGGCGTGTACCTGGGCCCGGCGGGGAGCCTGACCTTCGAGGGGCGGCTGTCATGGAAGAAGAAGATCCTGGCCTTCGTCTTCGAGCGGATCCGCATCAAGCTCGGGCCTCTGGCCCCCCTGGAGGTCCCCTTCGGCGGCGGCGACACTAGCAGGGAGCCGAGCACCAAGGACCCCTTCTTCCTGTGGTTCTACGTCGACGAGGAGATCGCCGTGGCGCAGGGCAAGGGCGGCGGCACCGCATTCTGGTGCCGCTGCAAGCGCGTCCCGGCATGACCACCAAGGTCCCGTTCGGTTTGGCGCCTGAAGCATCAGGCTCCCTCTCTTTGCTCTAGTCCGTAGCCATTATTTTCATGTTCTTCAGCTTATTACTGTACACAATTATGTAGACGGATGGCGAAATATTCGAACGAAGAGATGATAATACTTACTTGTGATTATTTATTTATTTATTGTATAATAATGGAGGACTTTTTGTATGTATAATACATAAACTATTTTGTAAACGAAAACAAATCAAAGCTATATGAATAGCTTTTGTAGAATTATACATTGACATTTCACAAGAACTGATGCCGCATACAAATCAGCAATCCAATTCGCCTCTTGAGAGCATATGTTCCTGCACGCCAAAAATGCTTTTGTATATGTCCAGAAAAATGGTGAAAAAGATGGGTCCATTGTCACACTGGAATGCTACATGCAAATTTTTAGGGTGGAAAGCTTAAGCATTTTGACCTGTGAAAACAAAACAAATCAAACGCCAAATATTATACTTAATTTTGTTTTTTTTCATCAATAGAGCATTGCTATCCCGTTTCACATGAAAATTGCCAAAAACGCTTGTTATACTAACAAGAACATCTACACAAAAAAAATCAGAATTTTTACATTTTATTTACTATTCATCCGAGAGCATATGCACACCAGAGCCAAAACGGCAATCCTCATACAAATTTAATATTTATGTAATAAGAGACTCTCCATTAGCTCCTATATAAAAAAATCTCCATGTAAAAATGGTTTTACGGGGTGTGTGTAAAATTTACCGTAAGTTGACATGTGAGTTGTTTCCACAGTTACCGTAAAAAGATTCCCCTAAAAGTGGTTTTTGGTGGTGATGCGACGACGATGGCAAACTCTGGCGGATCCAATTCTTTATTTGCATGGACAAATCAATAACTCAGGTCATACACTCCCATAATCGGCCTTGTTCTTTTGTAAAATTAACTTCAACAATTTGTATTGTATCAAAATATTATAGTCATCTCTATCTGTATCTTATATTCATTTACATATTTTGCATCTCTATCTATGTCACACACTTTTTGTTGATGTACTGTTGCACCAGGCTTTTGTATTCGAACCAATTACAAGACCCTTGATTTGCGGAATTCATCTTAGTTTTCTTTGTTCTTTAGATTTTAGATGAAAAATCTTGTCAAACCATCCGATTCGCTGATTTACATGGTACAATGAACTAATGAGTTGTACATGTATTTTTATTTTCTCTCTAGGAAACAATTTCTGGCTCACAAGTGGAAGGAGATGACAGGAAGTTGCCTTTTCTAAGCTGGAGGTGAGGTTGAGGAAGTTGATGCCGGTAACGCTTATGCAGCACCACTGCGAACAGCTTCGTAGGATTACCGAGTGCGTTCTGTGAGTTTTTTTTTGTACAGACCATGTCGAGTAATGTGTTTTCTATTTCAGTTTTCATATACTTGGGGCAATGCATTGTTAGTAAGGACGAAATATTTCTGATGTACATATTATGCTAAATGATTGTGGGGGGTAACACTTATTTAGTATACCTGGTTTATTTACTATTTGAAGATAGCTGATTTGAAGAAGTACTCCCTCCGTCCCAAAATTCATGTCTTAGATTTGTCTACATATGGATGTATCTAGTCACATCTTAGTGTTAGATACATTCGTATCTAGATAAATTTAAGACAAGAATTTTGGGACGGAGGAAGTATGTTTTTGGTCTTTCATACCTATGCACACAGGAAAATAAAAGTAGAGAGGTTTAGAGATGGCATGATGTTTACCACATAATTAAGGGGGGTCATATGTGAACTTAACTTTTTTCTAAGATATGTTGCACAAGGCTCCAGAAGCCAACGTTCATGTGATTGATATTGCACCTATGTTGGTTTGCCAACTATAATTCTAGAATTTCCTTTCGGAACATAAAATTTGGAATTACTAGTGGTTCCATAGAATTGAGCTATTGAATCACATGCTAATGAGTTATGCTTTTATGCACTGATTTCAGGTACATAAGGAAAATGCTTGATTATCTGGGGTGAAAGAAATATCATAATGTAAAACGTAAATGACTTACAATCTTCTCTACTCCCAAATATTGTTTCAGTGAACTTTCTCTTAGATAGATCTAAAAAATGATGAAGGATTCATGGAAGAATTAGAATATGACTTATTTGTTCTATGGAAAATCACAAAGTTTATGACTGTATTCCATTGCCTAAATGGCTAAGCTCGTACCTTTTATGGTGAGGACCATTTCATTTATTTGATTAATGTTGAAAAAGGTTCCCAAGCGATGATAAGTCGAGATGGAGAAGCTTTGAGGCGACAACAATGCTAGAGCAAGGATGAATGAAGATAATGAAGGTGAATGGGAAGGAGGAGCGAGGAAAGATGTGCTCTTTTCATCTTTTGCATTCTTGCAAGCAGATGGTTGTTAAGGAGACACTATGACAATCCCTCAAAAATATTTTTTCATACAAAAAATTCATGATTGCGTGGCAACGCACGGGCATTCAGCTAGTATGAGTGGGTTTCCCACATTGCAATGAATCCGAGAAAATCATATAGATAGCAGTCGTCGGGGTCTCCTAGTCTGCAACAACGACTTCCCGTCTGCTATTTCTACAAGCTCCCGAGTTTCAAAAAGTTTGCTCTGCCAAGGCGGAGGGCACTAAGCTTTGCTCACAACGCATCGTTCGTGGGCACAGGAGGAAGAAGACTTCGACAACCCTAAGGCTTTGATTGTAATTTTATCTTTCTGTATAGATGTGTAAGATCATGTGATTCCTAATAGACCTTTAAAAAAGAAAAGAAAAGTTGAAGCCGAGGAATTACGGTGGCCTTGAGCTCGTGCTTGTCTACGGTCGACGTGTGCGCCACAAGTGTCCACTCCTCACTCACACGTCACACGGTCACACTCACAGCCCTCGCGCCTTCACAGCCACAGAGCCAGAGACTCCGAACTCGTGGCTACCATTCCGGCACCTCGTCGGAGAACAGAGCAACCTGACCGCCCGAGCAAGAGGAAGAAGATGGCCTCGTCTGCTTCCTTGCTCCACCCTTCCACGCTCTCCCCAGCCTTCTCGCCGCCAGCACCCCGGCGCGGGCACCCCCCGTCCCAGCTCGACCTCCGCTCCAGCCGCCGTCACCACGGCGTCTCGGTCTCACTCGCCGCCTCCTCGTCATCCGCCGCGTCGCCGGAGGTGCAGAAGGAGCCCTCCTCGCCCTCCGCTCCGACTCGGGACGAATCCTCAGCCCTATCGGTGAGCAGCGAGCATCGGCACGCCCCCAATTTTGCTGACATTTTAGATTTTACCCATGCTCTGACAAGAATTATAAAATGGTTTCTTGGCTCTGGTTTAGCGCAGGCCGTGGCGGAGAGCGTGAAGGTGCTCAAGGAGGCGGCCAAGACGAGGAAGGTGCCGGCCGACGAGGTGCTGGCGGCGCTGGCCAGCATCAAGAAGGCCAAGCTCGACACCTCCGCCTTCTTCGAGACGCTCGGCGGGACCGAGTCCCCCGGCAGGACGTGGAAGCTCATCTTCACCGCCCAGGTGAGCAAACACCTGAATGTCTGAACTGAATGGTCAATCGGTTTGTCTGAACTGAATGTCTCGCACGCAGGGTAGTAAGCTCGGCAAAGGCAGCTACTTCCCGGTGACCGCCGTCCAGCGCTTCGAAGCCGCGGTGAGTGAGCTCCTCGTGCCTCTCTCGCATTAATTTCAGCCATGGAATCAGATTATTGACCAACAGATGAGCAGCGACGACAACAGACAGTTCGTTTCTGTAACTGAAACCCTGAAGAAAATTTTATCACCAGGGGCAGAGGATCGAGAACGGGGTGTACCTGGGGCGGGCGGGGAGCCTGAGCTTCGAGGGGCGGCTGTCGTGGAAGAAGAAGATCCTGGCCTTCGTCTTCGAGCGGGTGCGCGTCAAGCTCGGGCCGCTGCCCTCCCTGGAGATCCCACTCGGCGGCGGCGGCGACGTGGGCAGGGAGCCGAGCACCAAGGACCCCTTCTTCCTGTGGTTCTACGTGGACGAGGAGGTCGCCGTGGCGCAGGGCAAGGGCGGCGGCACCGCCTTCTGGTGCCGCTGCAAGCGCGTCGACGGGCAAGGCCGGCGCCCGGCCTTCTGGTACTTCGGTTTCAACATAATTTAGATCGGCCAGCGTCCGTCCGTCTCTCTGTCTAGTCTGGCTGTAGCTAAATATTTTGGTGTTCATCGCCTTACTGTATAGTAGTAGTACGCACGATCATGTACACCAATGGGATGTGACCACACTACTACTTGTTGCATAGCATTTCGTTCTGGTTTTGTATATACGGATAACAGGCGGTATGTATCAAACTAGAAACTGACGCGCGCCTTGCTGCGCCGTTTTCCATCATGTCGTTGTAAAATTAATTAGTTTTTTGGGCACTTATTTCCGGTGTTTCTTGCATTATGTATACATATCCTTGCGTATTATATAGGAGTAATACAAAATCCTAGCCCTCTGTTAAAGTTGTACCTTTAAAAGATCAGACTAATTGAATTCAAAAAAAAAGATCAAACTAATTTAAATTTTATTAGAACATGCAAGGTTTAATTAAGGACAAAAAACAATGCAGGCATTATATTGTCAACTAACTCAAATATAATTTGGAAAACTGGTGCTAAATCATTGTTTGTCACGCCATTCCTTTTCCTATGGCTTTGTGTCAAAGGGTAAATAAGGCTATGAGATGAACATGAACATCATATGATGATTATTTGAAGTCTGTTGTGTTCTAGTGTGCGATTCGCAACATCCAACAATTGGTAGCTAAGCTTGCTTATCAATCTCATCCCATAAATCGCGGAGGTCTGAATATTCCAACAGGTGAACAAATAAAATAAAATACTAAACATAAACACCTTGTATAAATTTCAGATCTGAACATGTGTGATCATTTTTTATGCAATCAGGATGATCAGATAATACTAAGCAATATAGAATAAGTAAACTTATTGAAATTGTTGAATCAAAATGACATAATCAGTTCAAATACTAAATCTGCTACAACAACAATGTGAAGCAGGTCTTCCTTTCGTCCGTTAATATCATCTAAGGAATATCTTTGGAATGTTTAATCTGCAAGGAGGAGAAACCATATATTAGCTACTTATGATACTACCACATGGCAACTATCCGAAAACAGAATGATTCATATGTGCCACTGCGGGATGTTTTTGCACTAAACAATGAACAACACAAGAAGGGAGCAGATGTGAAAAAATGAATCAAACCAAGAAGGGAGCAGACTGAATTAAGATAATGTTGTGTTTGAAGACAAAAATTATGTTTCTAAAATATTTATACTTTGGAAGGCTAGATCAGAATGAACTACACTGAAAAAAGAACAATTAGATATAGTAAATACCTTAATTTATGTTGAGATGCATAATATTTTCACTTTCCAACTCAGTTTCTTCATTGGCTGAAGGTAAGTACCAAGACTGAGAACTTTATAAGGCAAAACTCTATATTCTGCAGTCAAGTTTCCAAGATTCAATGCAGTTCTACTGGGTCTCTTGCAATACACTTTTTGTAAACTTTGAGTTTTTCTAATGAAATGAACAGAGGTTCTTATGATCCGACTTACATGACTGCAGAACCTAGTGTTGTACAACTGTGAGTCATCAATGCTAAGCTGTATAAAAGAAGGAATATAATTTCGAAAAAAGGGTTATCGTGAATAACATGTCTTATCGTTTGAGCCATCCCTGTGGAGAGCACAAATGAAACTTGCTTGGAAAAAGTTGTATTTTTACTTATTTTTGTTTTAGCTGCTGCTTGTCGTTTTTATTTGCCTGGCGTTTAAAGTTTTTCTACATGGCCGATCATTACCAGAAAGTGATCATATATGCAATATCTGATACACACTGCCATCAAGCTTAGAAGATATCAAGAGATGCAGAGGCCGGGGGTATACCTCCTTTTCGAAAGAAAAATCAAGCTTAGAAGATTCAGTAAAGTTCTGCTGGATATATCTTGCAAAACACTATAGGAAACTTTTTTTTTATGAACAGAGGTTCTTAAGACCCACTTTACATGATCGACTGATTGCAATATCTACTGTTTTAGGAAGAGAAATAACTCGGAGTTCATACCTTTCAATTACAAAAGTCATGCTCAGTGATGGTTCTACAATGAACAAACTGAGGGGAGTCATTCCTCTTGATCAAGGCCTACATTCTGGGAAGATAGGCAGCCATGTCGTCATAATGGGAGAGACACGCATGTGCTGACACATCCCACGACAATACCCAGTCTCATCTGCTGCCCTCTAATTATTGTCCAGCTTGTTGCATTATCAGAAAAGTAAATCCTTCAATAAATAGAAGTAAACATTATTTTCAGCAGTAGAAAACAAGTTGCTTCTCATGATTATTATTTCGGAAGAATAATAGCAAGACAGTTTCCAAAACATATGCTTACAGGTCGAGAAAAAGGATATAAGAGAAAGTGGAACCACAAGTCTCCTTTCCGGTATCTCATCCATATTTAAGAGCTGCATCTAAGAATCTACATATTCAGCAAACTCTGTCAACACCACAAAATTAAGTCGTAATAAATAAGCAATCTATCTGAGAAAGAAAATTTAAGATGCCGGCCTATTAATTTGAGCAGTTCCGGACATTTCAGATTTCAGGGAAGTCAACCATGAGATACCACAACTGGGCAGATGTACATTTTCGCTTGTCCAAGCCAGACGCTACAATCCTCTCTAACAAATAGGCTGAGCAGTATGCAATTGTCTCTCCCGCTAATGAAAATTTACTAATGATGCAATAAAAATCTAATGGTGCGTCAGTGAGCATGCTTATTACATATATTGTGTAGTGATGAAGTTTCTCATCATCCATTCCTCTTCCTCATCCATAGCAGAGTGTACATTGGACACTCCATTCTTCAGTAAGCAAGAGAAAGTCCAGCAGTGCCGGTCACAATGTGTAGTCCTTGGTCCAAGTGCGTCCTCTTCCCAACCTGAGAGGACACACATCAGACGCACACAAAAAAGACAGCACCATAGTGCGCTTATGATTTCACTACAGATTCCAGATTGAAGGATAGCATGTATTCCTCTACAAACTCGCATGTAGGTGCAGGCAAATAAAATTATTTTCTTTTTGTTAAATGATATTTGGTTTCACAATGCATTTCATGATATACACAGGTAGTGCAAAAATATCAACACTTGGAGAAGTGCACAAGAAATACTTTGAACAAAATACCAATAGCATATTCTGAAATCCACAAGAACACACCTAACTGGGTGTGGGACTTCATCAATTTGTATAAGTTTGTTTTTTAAAAGCATTCAAACCTATACAGCCAGGGACAAGGAGAACTCACAAAGAGTCAAATATATGATAAAGGCTTTAAACCAAAATCCATGAACATGAAAAAGGCAGTGGCATGCAAATATCTCACAAAGAGTCGTTTTTATTTGCCTGTCGTTTAAAGTTTTTCTACATGGCCGATCATTACCAGAAAGTGATCATATATGCAATATCTGATACACACTGCCATCAAGCTTAGAAGATATCAAGAGATGCAGAGGCCGGGGGTATACCTCCTTTTCGAAAGAAAAATCAAGCTTAGAAGATTCAGTAAAGTTCTGCTGGATATATCTTGCAAAACACTATAGGAAACTTTTTTTTTATGAACAGAGGTTCTTAAGACCCACTTTACATGATCGACTGATTGCAATATCTACTGTTTTAGGAAGAGAAATAACTCGGAGTTCATACCTTTCAATTACAAAAGTCATGCTCAGTGATGGTTCTACAATGAACAAACTGAGGGGAGTCATTCCTCTTGATCAAGGCCTACATTCTGGGAAGATAGGCAGCCATGTCGTCATAATGGGAGAGACACGCATGTGCTGACACATCCCACGACAATACGCAGTTTCATCTGCTGCCCTCTAATTATTGTCCAGCTTGTTGCATTATCAGAAAAGTAAATCCTTCAATAAATAGAAGTAAACATTATTTTCAGCAGTAGAAAACAAGTTGCTTCTCATGATTATTATTTCAGAAGAATAATAGCAAGACAGTTTCCAAAACATATGCTTACAGGTTGAGAAAAAGGATATAAGAGAAAGTGGAACCACAAGTCTCCTTTCCGGTATCTCATCCATATTTAAGAGCTGCATCTAAGAATCTACATATTCAGCAAACTCTGTCAACACCACAAAATTAAGTCGTAATAAATAAGCAATCTATCTGAGAAAGAAAATTTAAGATGCCGGCCTATTAATTTGAGCAGTTCCGGACATTTCAGATTTCAGGGAAGTCAACCATGAGATACCACAACTGGGCAGATGTACATTTTCGCTTGTCCAAGCCAGACGCTACAATCCTCTCTAACAAATAGGCTGAGCAGTATGCAATTGTCTCTCCCGCTAATGAAAATTTACTAATGATGCAATAAAAATCTAATGGTGCGTCAGTGAGCATGCTTATTACATATATTGTGTAGTGATGAAGTTTCTCATCATCCATTCCTCTTCCTCATCCATAGCAGAGTGTACATTGGACACTCCATTCTTCAGTAAGCAAGAGAAAGTCCAGCAGTGCCGGTCACAATGTGTAGTCCTTGGTCCAAGTGCGTCCTCTTCCCAACCTGAGAGGACACACATCAGACGCACACAAAAAAGACAGCACCATAGTGCGCTTATGATTTCACTACAGATTCCAGATTGAAGGATAGCATGTATTCCTCTACAAACTCGCATGTAGGTGCAGGCAAATAAAATTATTTTCTTTTTGTTAAATGATATTTGGTTTCACAATGCATTTCATGATATACACAGGTAGTGCAAAAATATCAACACTTGGAGAAGTGCACAAGAAATACTTTGAACAAAATACCAATAGCATATTCTGAAATCCACAAGAACACACCTAACTGGGTGTGGGACTTCATCAATTTGTATAAGTTTGTTTTTTAAAAGCATTCAAACCTATACAGCCAGGGACAAGGAGAACTCACAAAGAGTCAAATATATGATAAAGGCTTTAAACCAAAATCCATGAACATGAAAAAGGCAGTGGCATGCAAATATCTCACATAGAGTCGTTTTTATTTGCCTGTCGTTTAAAGTTTTTCTACATGGCCGATCATTACCAGAAAGTGATCATATATGCAATATCTGATACACACTGCCATCAAGCTTAGAAGATTCAGTAAAGTTCTGCTGGATATATCTTGCAAAACACTATAGGAAACTCTTTTTATGAACAGAGGTTCTTAAGACCCACTTTACATGATCGACTGATTGCAATATCTACTGTTTTAGGAAGAGAAATAACTCGGAGTTCATACCTTTCAATTACAAAAGTCATGCTCAGTGATGGTTCTACAATGAACAAACTGAGGGGAGTCATTCCTCTTGATCAAGGCCTACATTCTGGGAAGATAGGCAGCCATGTCGTCATAATGGGAGAGACACGCATGTGCTGACACATCCCACGACAATACCCAGTCTCATCTGCTGCCCTCTAATTATTGTCCAGCTTGTTGCATTATCAGAAAAGTAAATCCTTCAATAAATAGAAGTAAACATTATTTTCAGCAGTAGAAAACAAGTTGCTTCTCATGATTATTATTTCAGAAGAATAATAGCAAGACAGTTTCCAAAACATATGCTTACAGGTTGAGAAAAAGGATATAAGAGAAAGTGGAACCACAAGTCTCCTTTCCGGTATCTCATCCATATTTAAGAGCTGCATCTAAGAATCTACATATTCAGCAAACTCTGTCAACACCACAAAATTAAGTCGTAATAAATAAGCAATCTATCTGAGAAAGAAAATTTAAGATGCCGGCCTATTAATTTGAGCAGTTCCGGACATTTCAGATTTCAGGGAAGTCAACCATGAGATACCACAACTGGGCAGATGTACATTTTCGCTTGTCCAAGCCAGACGCTACAATCCTCTCTAACAAATAGGCTGAGCAGTATGCAATTGTCTCTCCCGCTAATGAAAATTTACTAATGATGCAATAAAAATCTAATGGTGCGTCAGTGAGCATGCTTATTACATATATTGTGTAGTGATGAAGTTTCTCATCATCCATTCCTCTTCCTCATCCATAGCAGAGTGTACATTGGACACTCCATTCTTCAGTAAGCAAGAGAAAGTCCAGCAGTGCCGGTCACAATGTGTAGTCCTTGGTCCAAGTGCGTCCTCTTCCCAACCTGAGAGGACACACATCAGACGCACACAAAAAAGACAGCACCATAGTGCGCTTATGATTTCACTACAGATTCCAGATTGAAGGATAGCATGTATTCCTCTACAAACTCGCATGTAGGTGCAGGCAAATAAAATTATTTTCTTTTTGTTAAATGATATTTGGTTTCACAATGCATTTCATGATATACACAGGTAGTGCAAAAATATCAACACTTGGAGAAGTGCACAAGAAATACTTTGAACAAAATACCAATAGCATATTCTGAAATCCACAAGAACACACCTAACTGGGTGTGGGACTTCATCAATTTGTATAAGTTTGTTTTTTAAAAGCATTCAAACCTATACAGCCAGGGACAAGGAGAACTCACAAAGAGTCAAATATATGATAAAGGCTTTAAACCAAAATCCATGAACATGAAAAAGGCAGTGGCATGCAAATATCTCACATGCATCTTGGAGAAGCCTTCAACACCTTTCAGTCAACAAGCTTATTTTGTTTTATTAACAAAGGCTCTTCAAATTGGCGCAAGAGGGCAAACCCTTGAACAAGGAAAATCCATAGTCCCCTAACTAACACTTAAAGTGATAAGATACCAAGCGGTTCGAGGACAACAACCTGAGCAACCCATCGTTGCTCTTCGCATAGCGTGGAACCTTTGGTTCAGCGTTTGCAATGGTAACATTATGCTGGCCAGAAGCCTAGAACTAAAAATAAAGCATCTCTTTTTATCAAAAAATTAGTTAGCTCTTTACATTTTAAATTCTTTGATTCAGAGATATAATTACAATCGTAAAGGGTCGGCTCTCAGTTACATGCGAAGTTAATTATAAGAGCAGTAAGCAACAGTAGGAACCACCAAGATCTTTGCATGAAGAGACTCATGTTTAGCAACTAAAATTTTTTGGGGATACTCTTCCATTGGCAATGGTATCTTTTTGCAACAACCGAAAGATGAAATTTGGCAAATAAATATCTCGTGCTTCTCCAAATTCCAAAGATTAAATGAGTGAAAATTGAAAGAACAGTAACAAGTATGCAAAGCTAGCATACACAAGCACCATCCATTGCACATACAGAACGCACAGCCAAGATCGTCCCGCCATGGATCTGCCGCTGCCGCTATCACGGCATGGATCAGATGTGATGCATCGGAGAAGAGTGATAGGGAGATAAGTTGAGGGTCGGTACCATGGTCGTTGGTGCAGGGATGCAGAATGGTAGTTGAATATCTTGGGTGGCGGCGGCGATTCGCACCGCCGCTAGAGTATCTCGGGGCGGCGCCGGTGAGCTCCCGCTTCGGCCTCGGCCTATGGTGCGGAGGCAAGAGGGGCTGCTCAAGGAAGGAGGGTTTCAGGGCGAGAGGAGCCAATCCTTCAGCCAGAAGAGAGCAAGACTCCAATCGCCGAAGATGGGGCATGCAGATAGATACGGTGGCGGCGGCGGCAGGGAAAAACCTAATGATCCTCTCACCTGTAGAAGGCACAAACGAGGTGAAACCATGCCCATTGGGCTGACGGTGAGGACCCACACGCCCTAAAAGCCTCGATGCAGGAGAGCGCTCTATTTCGTGGGAGCTTAGTAATTCTATCGACTAGAAGAGGGTGGCGTGCTTTCCCGCGCTTAACTCTTTTTTCTCCATGGTTATTACGCTTAGAGGTGAGCACTTTTACAACGAAACTCGAAGAAATGAGCTGAACTGAGTTGATCGATATTCCTGATTTATTTGGGTTATGTTGTTTGGTGTTTGGTTAGGTGTTTTCAACGCTAGTTGTTTTGTGTTCGAGGTGTTTCGTCGATTTTCATCCTCCATAAATCGAATTGATCATTGGACCATATACATGAAAATTGACTTGTTTTTTCTCTGTGTTCCCTACATTTGCTGGTACGTGTAGGCATGGCCTTAGGCCCATTTACGATGCACGGTGCCGGTCTTCCACCGCGAACCCGCTGCCTGAAGGGACGGATGCAGTGGGGAACAAGGAGAAAGCAGTGACCCGACCGCTCGATGCAGTGGCTCCCCCTCACGAACGCACAATGCAGATAATCATTTTGTACCCTCCCATGACAGCGAAATAACCCACAAACCCGGGAGATTCTATTCAGTGCGAAACCGTCAACGAATGACCAAACCACGCACGCCCCAAGGCGCTCGACTCGGTTGGTAGGCCGGTCGACCTATTGGGCCTCAACCCATCCGAGGACGTGAGGAAAAAAAACAAAGAGGGAAGAAACTTAAAAAGAGTGGAGAGAATATTTAAAATGTTTAGAGAAAAATAAATGTTCGTATTTTTAGATATTATACAAAATAAAAATGTTATGTATTTTTAAAAATGTCCACAAGCTAAAAAATGTTCTTGAATTTCAAAAAAGCTTCCCAAAATTCAAAATGCGTTTTTAAATTAAAAATTATTCAATAATTTAAAAAAGATTCCCGGATTCCACAACAAGTTTCCCGAATTTAAAAAATGTGAATGAATCTAATGTTCATGAATTAAAAGTTGTTTACGGATTCAAAAAATTTATCGAATGGTATAGGAGTGCCACATTCACATGCGAATAGGCTCAATCATGATGGGGCCACAAATGTAAAGCATACCTGGATGAACCAGGAGGCTCCATTCCTAAGAAGCTTAGTAAGTTAAGAGATTAAAATTATTCTGCATAAGTGTTGAAGACATCCTTCACAATTATACTCGTTTCATCGTTCCAAAATATTTGAAGTTCTAAGTTTATTAAGTCAATAAAAGTTTAGGAGAACTTTTGGGAGGGACTAGTTGGAGGGTGCCACGTGGTGTGCTCTGCCACGTGTAACACATTGTTCTTTTTTTGTTTCAATTTCATCCCGGATTTTTCTTCGGGGTATTTTTTTTTGTTTTCTCTGTTCTTTTTCTATTTCATTGGTTTATTTGGTTTACGTCTGACAGAAGCATGTGCTTCACCCCCATGGGAAGCACAACCCTATTTGCACTGGGGGCACAATTTAGTTCACGTTGGAAGCACAAGCTACTACAGCTGGAAGCAAAGATTTGGCCAAGAAAAAGTTTGAAAAAACCTATCAACATGGAATTTAGTCTTGGAGATCTCGACGCGGAAGACAAAATGGTGAAAACGATTTGTGATTTAAGCAAACAGTTGAGAATCATTTTGATAGAAATAAATCTTATGAAAAAAAGAAGCAAAAACAGTCTATGCATCAGCTTCGGGCCATGGACTTGCACAATATTTCGCGAGGCAATCTCGTTGTCGGTGCTAAGGCCCGTGGGAAAAAAATGATGAGGGGTTCTTTTTCTTTTTCTTTTTTTTTGCGAGGTTCATGAGGGGTTCTTATTTTTTATTTTTTTTGGCGAGGTTCATTCCAAATTGCAATGCTTTTTCTTCAGACTTGAGAGTTGAGACACATGGCCGGAGGTGACTGGAGGTATGACGCTTCCTGGAAATTTCACTGCTTTTTCTTTCTTCCTACCACCAATCTTCCAAGGTTTCACCATCAGTCGGTGGTGGTTTATTCCAAATTCTCTGCTGGAGATTGGAAGATCAGACGCACACACCTTTTTTACTTGGACCCTGCAATCGGATTGACCTGCCGAGTTTTTTTTTTACAGCGCAGGCAGAGGCAGCGCAACAGCGCCACCGTAGATCGGTCAGTGGGTACCAAGCGCGCCGCCGGCGACAACCAGCTTCTCCGCGGGGATGGCGGCTCCGGCGGGGCCCACGAGGCTGGCCTACTTCGATGACATGTGGGCCCTCCGCGCCGCCGCCACCGTCCTCTCCCTCCACCAGGTTCTCTCTCCCTTTTCCCCCCTCTCCTCTCCTATCCTCTCCTCGGAGGCACGCCCGCTGTGGGTTTCAGAACCCTGGACCTTGACTCCGGGTGCCCGCAGGAGGAGGGCGGCCGGCGAGCGGTGCTGCTGGACGCCACCGTCTTCCACCCGCAGGGCGGCGGGCAGCCGGCCGACACGGGCGTCATCGTCTCCGCGTCCGGCGGCGGCGCCAGGTTCCTCGTCGAGGACGTGCGCGTCAAGGATGGGGTGGTGAGCGCCCAGATCTCCACGAGCCTGGGATTAAGATTTATAAGAGTGCTGAATATCTCGTCATCTGATTTGAGGCTTTACCTGTGCTCTGCTGCTGCCTAGGTCTTCCACTACGGCAGATTCGAAGATGCTGCTGGAAATGGATGTGGAGCAGGTTTCACCCAAGGTCATAGTGTTACCTTGGAAGTCGACGCGGAACGGCGCAAGCTCAACTCTAGGTATGGATCATTCATGATGTTCAGTGCTAACAAATCCGACATGGAGGGTGTTAGAGTTATAATATAAGTCATGTACCCCTTTGTATTTATCCGGTTGTATAAGGGGTTTCCTGCATATGTTCCACACCTGTACATGTATATATATCGGCCTATGGCCTCATGGGAATACAAGTTGCATATTCCTAACATGGTATTAGAGCTAGGTCAATTTTTTTGCACGCTGCAACTCGTGCTATTGATCCGTCTCTCCTCGTCGATCGAAGCCGCCGGCCTCGATCTCCTGTTCCCGCTCGTCTCCCTCGGAGCCCCCGATCTCTAGCAGTCTCCCAATCGGATCGGGCCTCCTCTCCTGTTCCCGCACCTATAAGGATCTTGCTGGCCCGTGCTCGAAGCCCTCCCCGATCGAGAAGGAAGATCCCGAATCGATCTCTCGTGCTCCCGCTCGAAGCCAGCGGCCCAGCACCCGCTCGATCCCAGACGCCTGCGCGAGTCAACCCCGATCCCATCGCTCGGTCCGCCAGCGCCCGACGCCCCGATCCAGTCGCTCGGTCCGCCAGCGCTCGCCCGCCCCGATCCAGTCGCTTGGTCCGCCAGCGCCCGCCCGCCCCGATCCAGTCGCCCGTCCCTGCTCGCGCCTGATTCCGCTGCTGGTGGTCTGCTGTTCCAGATTCTGCTACAAAAAAAAAAAAAATGTCTGCTGGATCAAGCTATGTTGCTGTTCCTCGTTGCCCGGTGATTTTTGATGGCTCTAACTACACCGAGTTCGTTGGATTCATGCGCATTCATATGCGTGGCATCCGCCTATGGGGTGTTCTTTCTGGCGAGGTCTGCTGTCCGCCACGTCCCGTTCCTCCGGTGGCCCCTATTCCACCGACTCCACCAGTTCTTCCTCCGGATGCTAATCAGGCCGTCAAGGATGCGGCTAAGCTTGCTGATGAGGCTGCTGTTCGTGCTTATGATGAGAGGGTTTTGGCTTATGAGGAGGCTCTTCAGACGTATCATGGTGCTCTGTCTGTTTACACCCAGTGGCTTGATGATGATGCTCGTGCTGCAGCTGTTCTCACTGCTAGTGTTCTGCCTCAGTTTGCTTCTGAGTTTCTGGGTCTTCCTACTGTCTTTGAGATGTGGACCCGTCTTCGTCAGCGCTATGAGCCCTCTGGTGATGCCTTATACCTTTCTATGGTCCGTCAGGAGCATGCTCTTCAGCAGGGTGACTCTACTGTTGATGACTTCTATGCACAGAGTTCTGCTATATGGCGCCAGCTTGATTCTCTCCGCAGTGCTGGTTGTCGTACTTGCCCCTGTTGCCAGGCTGTCCAGGCCAATTTGGAGTTTCATCGCGTCTACGAGTTCCTGTCTCGGCTCCGTAAGGAGTTTGAGCCCCGGCGTGCTCAGTTGTTTGCTCGTGGCCGTATTTCTCTCATGGAGGCGCTTTCTGAGATTCGTGCCGAGGAGACTCGCTTACGTGGTGCTGGTTTGCTGGAGGTTCCTTCTGTGCTCGCTACTCGGGCTTCTTCCACACCACCTGCTGCACCGACCCCTTCTCGCTCGAGTGCTCCTCCGCTTTTGCCCACTCCTTCTGGAGGCTCAGGTCGCCCCCGTCCACATTGCGGCTACTGCAACAATGATGGTCATATTGAGTCCCAGTGCTACACGAAGAGGAAACACCTGCGCAAGGCGCGATCATCATCTTCAGGGACTTCGTCATCTACCTCGACAGCCTCGGCCATTGCTTTGACTGAGCAGGATATTCTGAGACTTAAGCGTCTGCTCGCGGCTTCAGGTTCTTCCTCGATGGGTACTGCTGGTTCTGTGACTGATGCTTCCCGCACTGAGCAACCACCCTCTACACAGTCAGGTACATCCCCATGGGTTCTGGACTCTGGAGCTTCTTTTCATATGTCTTCTCATTCTTCCACTTTGTCCTCTCTTCGATTGCTGGATTCTCCTGTTCATGTCTTCACTGCTGATGGTACTCCACTTTCTGTTGCTAGTAGAGGCAATCTTTCCCCTCCTTCTTATTCTGTTCCTGATGTTGCTCATGTTCCTCGACTTACCATGAATCTGTTTTCTGCTGGTCAACTTACTGATTCTGGTTGTCGCGTCATCCTTGACGTTGACTCTTGTTCTGTCCAGGATCGTCGCACACACACTCTGGTTGGGGCTGGCCCTCGCCGCCGTGATTCTCAGGGTCTTTGGGAGTTGGACTGGCTTCATGTTCCTTCCGCTGCCACCACCATCGCCAGTTCCTCTTCTTCAGTCGCCTCCGTTACTGGTTCCTTCCAGCAGTGGCATATTCCTAACAGAGGGATGCTATGGCAGTCGCTTAATCAAATTCAGCACAATTTCATTATGCAGCTCTTGTCTTGCTCTGCATATTTTTCACTTGTGCTAAACCTGCAATGCTTCAGGCTTCACTCTGCAGGGCATTTGCTGGACAGTTGCATGACCAATCTTGGCCTTCATCTGGAACCCGGGAAAGGTTATCATTTTCCTGATGGGTATGATGATCTTATACATGCATGGCTACTTGTTCTTCTGTCCTTCATTCTGTTGCTCTCTGTACCGCTAATCGATTGACTCTGTTATCCAGCTTTTATGTAGGTTTTATCTACTTGGTATGAGCACTCCGGCTCATGTTAGAGTGTAGCATTTTTAGTTGGACTTGGATTATTGAGTACACTGTGGCTTTTGTTCATCGCAGGCCTTCCGTTGAGTATAAGGGAGTTGTTCCAGCAGACCAGTTGCAGGATAAGAAAATCCAGCTGGAAAAGGAGGCGAACGAACTGATTTCGAAAGGAAGCAAGGTATAACCCAAGAGACCTTAACATACAGGGTTTCATGACTTGGCAATTTGGCATCTATAGTTATTTACCATCGATGCAGGTTTTGGTCTCTGTTTTTCCATACGAGGAGGCGGCTAAGTTATGTGGAGGTGCTCTGCCTAGCTACATTTCACAGGTTAGTTCTGTATTCCCTCTAGACGAATTCGTCTTACTTGTATTAAATCCACCCTCAACGAACATCATGAATAGTTCTTGTATGTTTGGATGATTTCTCATATATAATATTCCATTTTAATTCCCCTTCAAAAATTACAGAAATACTCCGTTGGTTCCAACCTACTTGTTGTTTTGGACATCAGCATGGTCTCTACTGGAACATACTTCCTCTGTTCCTAAATATAAAGACGTCTTTGCAGTTTAGTTTGAACTGCAAAATGTCTAATATTTTGGAACGGAGGTAGTATTTATTAAATCTCACAAAAGTATATGTTGTAAAAGTACCCTTAACAAATTCGCATCTATGATTTTCAATTGTCCAGTTCAAATATTTTAAAAGATGTTGGTTGTGGAAGTTCTTACTGTTTTACTTTCCTTATGTGCAAACCAGCAGAGGGAGTATATCGTATCTCTGGATTTATCTGTTTGATACTAGGAAAAAAAATTAATGCGAAAGCATGTGTGACTGCATATAACATATGCAGGGTGTTATAATTTTGTTGTGAGCTAATCTTGAATTATGAAACAGATCAAGAATCAAGAAAATAGCTCTTTTCCTGAATAATTCAAATGTGTAATATTTGTTCTGAGTTTTATGCTGTTTTTAAAACATCGATCCTACTTTATTAATATAGTTGATTAGTAAATGCCACCTTACAGTTGTGTGTTTCTCTAATTCCAACTCTTCCATGAATGAAATGACTGTATGATGTTTCTATCACAGGATAGCACTCCCCGCATTGTGAAATTTGGTAACTATCCTGGATGTCCTTGTGGAGGCACTCATGTAGCCGATATTGCAGACATTGGCAACGTAAAGGTAGATTCTCAGGCCTGTCCAAATTTCCAGAAAATTTAACCACAAGTCATGAAAAACTACCCAGCATGGAGTTTAGTGGCTTCTGTGAAATTGAAAATGATTTTATATTAAAACTTAACACAGTCTTCCTGCTGTTCGCTGGGATTACACACATGATAGTTTTGAGCAATATCATGAAAATTGGACATTTGGAAAAGTTTAGTCATCGCATTGATGCTGCTACCTGCTAGTACATGTACCATTGACGTTTATCTCTGTTTAGCTGCCGTCCACTTTGTTTTGTGCAAAATGCTTCTACTCGTGTTTCCAATAAGTTGTTTGTAACATGTCGATAGGCCGTGTTGGCTTTCTTGGGAGATTTCAAGGCCAGTATGACAGTGTGCACCACATGAGCAAACTATGAAGTCCAACTCTGATACTTTTGTTAAAATCCAGGTCATAGACACATACAAGGAGCATTGGCTGAAATGAATAGTAAATTAGTACGTAGTACGGTACAGCAGCTCAGATACATATATACTTATTTACTAAAGCAACAGAAGGGTCCTACGCATGTTTTGATACTTTCCAGTATATATTGCCAGATTATTCCCTTTTTTTATAATGAAGGCTGATCTCATCTGCTATTCTCTCAGGTCACAAACATACGGGTCAAGAAAGGCGTGACTAAGGTCTCCTACAGCATCAGCCCGTAATTTTTTTCTGCGCAACTCTCAAAACTACTAGAATTTGTCAGAGAAGTGGGAGGGTAATTATCTTGAGAATCAGAAGGCTGGCATCATCGTTTCTCATAAATTTGGTTGCATATTACTATTTGAAAAGGTACTAGTAGATCTATAAATATATGGTGATGTATGCTGTCTCCTCTTGTGCCGCGGTAGATCGTCGGAAAGGCTGATTTGCAGATCATGCTCAGGCTATCCTGCCATCTCCTTATCCACTGAGATATATATGTCACAACTTTTGATATTTTTGTATGCGTGAAATACTGCCGTTGGGTATTTGCTTTACTGTACTGTTAAGAATTGTGTTAGCTATCCTACAGTTTGTCACAGCTCTTGAGTCTTGAATGTCCATCCATCTAGGTTGTGGGAATAGTTTCTGGTTCCAGGTAAGCATTTACCCTTGAGGGTAGTTTGGGGATTAAAATGAGTCTTAACAATGGTAATCAGACCCTGTTTCACCTATTTGCAATGGTACCACAACAATTTCATTGAGAAATAAAAAAGTATCGCTTCGATGAACCTAACCAATTGCGCGGAAGGGTAAACCCATGAGTCAATGAATTGCTACTATATTTTGCACAGATTTACAATGAAGTGATTACAACTGGTTATTTCTCAAGCTGGTACTTGCAGAGCATTTACAAATGAATGAAATGTGTGTTGCGTTTTTACAACAACATGGAGATAATTTACAACAAGTATCTAACTAAACCTTGGTTAAATATGGACACGGCTACCTAGCTAGCTAGCTAGCATGGTTATTTGTACATTTCCATTTCCATGTACAAATGAATGAATGCAGTCAGTATGTAGTATGTACAAATTTGTATGGAAGCAATTAGTCGACCCATTCCATGGATCATCTGACGATGGCCCTCGAGTGCCGGAGGATCATGCTGAACGGCGTCGTCGTCATGGGCCGGCGCACTCTCCGGCCACCCGTAGAGGTCGCCGTCGCCGCCCCCTTTGCCGCGGTCACCACCTTCCCTGTGCTGTCCCTCTTGCACGACGACCTCCCGTTCACCTTGAGAACCGCGGCGGCAGGAGGAGGACGAGGAGGAGTCGCGGGCGCCGTGGTGGTGGACGACGCGGCCCTGCGCCTGGTGACGGCGCCGTCGTTGGCGCCGGGGAGCACGCCGGCGGGGAGGTTGGACTCGAGCATGAGCACGGCGGCGCAGTGCTTGAGCACCTCGAGGTTCATGCGTACGTCGTCGAGGCTGCGGTGCGTCTGCTTCCCGATCCCAAAATACGCGGCCAGGGTGGCCATCTTGAGGTCCCCGGCGCGCCGGCCGAACCCCTGCGCGAGCACGCTGAGCGAGTCGACGACGGCGACGGGCTCCGGGGCGGCGCGGCCGGCCGCCGCGAAGGCCTCGCGGACGCGGTGGCAGTCGAAGCGCCGGATGTTGTGGCCCGCCCAGACGCGGCCGTCGAGGAGCGCGAAGATGTCGTCGGCCACGTCCGCGAAGGGCGGCGCGGCGCGGAACGCGGCGGAGAGGGCGGGGTCGCCCGAGAAGCGCCTGGAGACGGCGGAGGGGTCTCCCGGGCGGATGAGGGTGGAGTAGCTGGACAGCTCGACGAGGCGGCGCGGGCAGACGAGGATGGCCCCGAACTCCAGCAGCCACCACTGGGCGGACGCGTCGGAGGGGGACGGCGCCGCCGCCGTCTCCACGTCGAAGAACACCATCTCCTCCTTGGCGGCCTCCGTCGCCATTGATGATTAGCTAGCTACGCACGTAGGGTGGTTTCTTCTTCTTGGCTAGCTATGCTCGTGGTTGGCTTCTTGGCGAAGGAAGGAATTGAAGGAACGATCTCTTGCGTCGTGAGCTTCCTTATAATTTGTGAGGGGTTGTGACAGTGATTTGTATATATAGGATTTGGCAAATGATCCATGGACGAGGGGGCCGCGCCGGAGGAGAATATTTGTTGCCGTCAATGGAGGGAGGGGGGGAGGGTTGCTTGGTTTGGACGGCGGCGTAGGGTTTCGTTTGGATGGAGAAGACCAGCTCGGAGGAGCAAAGCAAAGAGGTGAGTCTTCCAATGGTGCAAGCAAAGCGACTTCCCCGGCCGAGCTCCTCTCTCCTCCTCCTGAGGAAGAAAATGAAGGGTACCTCGAGATCACAACTGTACCACGGGAGATTCGGGATGCGTGCATGGCGGCGGTGACGGCGGCAGATAGCTTGCACGTATGGATGGGATGGGAGATTCCAAGTCTCACAAGCATGCAACAACTAGGAATGAGCAAGTCTCTTTTCTTTTTCATCAAGCTTTTGTTGGAGCTAGCAACACCTACGGCACTAACCATCTGCCGGTTACGTACGTCCTCGATCGACCGGGTTCTCCACCGCCAGCCCTCTCCCTCGCCGTCGCCGGAGGAGGCCGCCGCCAGTCTAAAGTCGAAACCCATGAGTATGTGCCTGAAAAGTTGTTGTCGTCAGTAGAATGAAGCAACAACGACTAGCCTTTGACCATTTCAAACAACACGTGCGTGTGTGTAGCCCTGCGTACTTTAATTAAGTTTGCGGGCGTGCGGACTCGTCGTACCGAGAGCCAGAGCCGGGGCCAGCATGAAGAAGATTACTGCACACAAACTAGCTAGCACCTGCTTAATTACCATCACGCATCGATCCGGTTACTAATATGAATACTTACTGTTGATTATAGATGCCATGACGGCGCTTTAGCTTGCTCTCTCTTTGCGTGCGTCGGTGGGTCACCGTTGGCCGCACGTACGTACGAACCAGCCAACAACAGCAGTATAAATCTTCCTCCCACGTTTGGAATATCAACCCCGGCACCAGACTTGTTTGAAACACGTATGAACTACTCTCTCCATATCAAAATGTAAGATGTTTTTTGACACTAAAGGGAGTATCATAGAAACCCATTTGTGTTGTTGTAATTCATTTCTAGAATTTTTTTGTTATTTTTACTGCTATATATTCATTCAATTATAGTCACATGTGAGCAGATTTCCTTTTTCAGTCATGTAAAACGAGGTATAATCTTCGGCAAAAGAAAACGAGGAATAATCTTCATGGTAATGTGGCTATGCAATTCTAAAGTTGTCATCCAAACAAGATTTGGTATTGAAACCTCGTAGCCATTTCAATGGTCAATTCAGTGAACAACCAAGCACGCGAATTCGTATTCGTGCTATTTCAGTTTTCTCACCAAATTGTAATTCTAGTCCAATTCAATCCGGAGCTTTCCAATACGGACATACAAACAAAGCATCGGGGGAAACAGAACCTAACATACCCTTAAAATGCCAAGCAAGCATGCTCTAAAACTTAATTCCAGTTTCATTGTTGTTCCATGATTTTCATTAGCTCACGAAGCCTTCGCGAAAACAATACAACACAAACTTGCTAGCGGATAAGGCTATTGTTGTAGTGTCTTGTTTTCCTCCGGCCCCTTGATCCCTCGACTACCAATGATGGAAAAGCTTGAAATCCACCGCCACTATCGCCAGAGCATATCGTTGCCACCATCGTCGCCTCAAATGTTCGCGGTCCGCCATCACCTCACCGGTGTGAGAGTGTGCCATTTGCTCATCGCAACCCTCCCATCTCAGAGTCTTGTGTCGCTTGCAAGAGTAGTCTTGCAGCCGTCCTTCATGGTTGCGCCGGTGTTTGCCTCATGAGAATCCGGTGAGACTTCAAATCAAAATATATCGCATCCTGTATTAGTTTTGTTCTAAGTCAAATTTGTATATATTTTTTAAAATTTTTGACCAAGATTACAACGAAAAATATAACAACATCTACACTACAGAATCAATATGTTCACATCCATGGGGCGCTCTATTTTCATTTTGTATTTGTTTCTGGGATTATTTGAGTGCTACTGGCAGCAAATTCCAGTCTTAAAAAATAAAAAAAATTGGTATAGTAAATTCCAAAACCTTATCCCAAAGCTCGTCGTCTTGTTCCCGCAGCCGAGCCACCTCCCGCTGCTCTCCCCTTCATATTTCTCCACACCACACCACCCCGCTCCTCACACACCCCAACCCGATGGCTCTCACGACGCACCCGCCGCTCCAGCTCCACGCGCGCCCTCCCGCCGTCGCCGCCGCCCACCGGCGCCGCGCGCACCTCCCGCCGCGCCTAGCCCGCCCCTGCCGCTGCTGCGCTGCCGCCGGCGCCGACGCGGGGAAGGCGCAGGCGAGGCGGGCGTACCCGTACGACGAGATCGAGCCGAGGTGGCAGGCGCACTGGGAGGAGCGCCGCACGTTCCGCACCCCGGACATCGGCGACGGCCTCGACACCTCCAGGCCCAAGTGCTACATCCTCGACATGTTCCCCTATCCCAGGTACTCCCCACTCCGTCCGTAGTTCGCAGCCAAATTGCCGAGTTCACCGTGAATATGTCGCTACTCCACCGCGAATTTGTGCTTGAATTGTGTATGTAGAAATAATGGTTCTGCAATTTCAGGAGTTTCTCCACCAGTGCTCGAATTGTTGTCAGAGTTTATCATGAATTTCTCTAGTGCTGTACTGTACTGTACTGGCCTTGCAATTGCACGCGGTGGTGTAATTGGGCTGTGCCTGTCCTGAGTCGTGCACTAGGATACGAGTGTGGCTCTAGTTTAGTTTTCTCTAGAATATATAATATGGAAGTATCCTCTGTTATGCGACTGCATGCATAGAGCCAAATATTATGCAGGAATTAGGGCGTCAATGCTGAAATGTAATTTATTCTTCCCGGATGCATATAAAGTCGTCCTGAATTGAATCCTAGTCCTACCCTGCAAGTCAAGTAGATACATGTTGTTCGTACTCAACATGATTTGGCAAATTGCTATGCAGTGGGGCTGGGCTGCATGTTGGGCACCCCCTCGGGTACACGGCGACCGACATTCTGTCGAGATTCAAGCGTATGAAAGGCTTCAATGTCCTGCATCCCATGGGATGGGACGCGTTTGGCCTTCCTGCCGAGCAGTACGCTATCCAGGTCATTTGAAATCCTCCTCTGGGGTCTCTTTATATCGGGATTGTTAAATTTTATTTTTGGTAAGTTTGCTGTCTTGCTGTGTTTCTGAATGAATGATGTAAAATGTAACTTTGTGCGCAGACGGGAACCCACCCAAAGACCACAACTGCGCGCAACATTGACCGCTTCCGCACACAGGTAATGCCTTTACTTTGTTTATATACTGCATGGCTTCATGTTATGTTGCATCTTTTGCTTCTGAGGTGTAGTAGATATTACATATTTACAATAGCAAGTCAAGTGTGCTCTCACGCTTCATTTTCGGGCTGCCAATTAGATGTGCTTTGCACTTGCATTTCTAGTAGGTTGCATATACAAAACATATCACTTCTTGCTGGCTCCATTAGTTCTACTACTAAGTAAGGTTCAATTGAGCTATATTGCCAATATAGCAATATGTTTTAGCCGAACAAGATCTTGGTCATGGTCTAACCATGGGCCCAAGTGTTATGACTTACGAAACAACTGGTACAAGTTATCATAGATGAGACTTCCCATGCGATGCTTTGTAGGGTGCTTGTTTTGATTGGTCAGTGCGAAATTATTGGTATTAGTTGTACCCTTGCCATGCATGTTCCATGACTCGTAGCCTGAAACTTTTTCATGTACCATTGAAGCAATACCTGCTTTCTATAAGTCCAGTTTACAACGAACTTACTCCTTCATTTGTAATTACCACGAACCATGGATAGAATGTTGATATGAAAACGTGGCTGTTTTTGCGGAAACGAAACTGAAAATGTTCTGTGCAGTACTTCGATTATCAGTGGTTCATTAGGGGGATGCTTTCTTGTGTTGCAGCTTAAATCATTAGGTTTTTCATATGACTGGGATCGTGAAATCTCCACAACAGAACCAGCCTACTATAAATGGACGCAATGGATTTTTCTTCAACTACTGAAAAGAGGATTGGCTTACCAGGTCAGAGCTACTAGTGTCCTTTCTTGCTGCATCATTCGAGTTTCAAAGTATCATTTGATTTGATATGTTATGTGTTTACTCTGTTTCAAGTGATCATCTGCTTTGCACCATCCATTTTTAGGATTCTGTTTTTATGTGCTTAGTGTTGTATCTGTGGTTTTCAATGATTTTTAGGCTGGCATTGCTATCTTACAATCAGGCTGAGGTACCGGTCAATTGGTGCCCTGCTCTTGGGACTGTTTTGGCGAATGAGGAAGTAATTGATGGTGTCAGTGAGCGTGGTGGTTATCCTGTTATAAGAAAGGTAAGCTGTAGAAACTGTGTAACTCTTTCTGCTGCCGGTTTAGCTTATCTTTTCTTTTATCTATGTTCTGCCATGTCAATGAACCTGTTCCTCAGCACCTATCTGCAACAAGGCATATTAGATTATCCACTTTAACTTTTGCTGTGTAGCCAATGCGCCAGTGGATGCTGAGGATAACATCTTATGCTGATCGACTTCTTGAAGATTTGGATGATCTTGATTGGCCTGAGAGCATAAAAGAAATGCAAAGAAATTGGATAGGGAGATCGGAAGGTGCTGAGCTTGAATTTTGTGCAGTTGACCAGGAAGGACATGATTTAGGTGCCAAATTGACAGTTTATACAACAAGGCCTGACACCATTTTTGGTGCAACGTGAGTACTCTGCCTTACTTTTTAATCTTTATCAGCTAGTACAGTTTCTAGATCCAGATGGACAATATTGAACTGCCTTTTGTTTTCTGCTGCAGATATCTTGTTGTAGCACCTGAGCATGTTTTGTTGCCATCTCTAACATCTGAGGAACAACGTGCACATGTATGTTCCTTTTTGTCATTTTGACAACTTTAGCATCGTTCAACGTCAATATGGACTAATTGGAAAAGCAGGTAGAGGAATACACAGAAGTTGCAGCAAGAAAGAGCGAACTCGAGAGAACTGAACTCCAGAAGGAAAAAACTGGAGTTTTCAGTGGTTCTTATGCTAAGAACCCAGCAACCGGGGAGATAATTCCAATTTGGGTGGCAGATTATGTCTTAGCAAGGTTTATAAACTTATCTTTGTCTTCTGTGTCTTCTAGTGTTGTGTTTTGCATCATCATTGTCCTGTTGCATTCATCCTCCTAAGTAAAACTCAAATGCTACAAAGTCGAGACTTCATTTAGTAGAAAACCTAGTATCTACATGTAATGAATATGCAGAATACACTGCTTATTGCGACATTTGCTAAAGTTCAGCCGCCGTATCCAATTTGTCTACTTCAGTTTCCATATTGTTGTCATTATCCACTTTTTCCCCATTTCAGAGTTGCTTTATTCAGAGACACGTAAAGAGGCATGGTATAATATTCAGTAAATTGGCCAATGGAGTTTGGGTTGTTATCTCTGCATATTTTACTAATAATGAGAAAAATGAAACCTAGTTTTACACCTGTATTTACCTTTGCTCTTCCAAAGCTAACCTTAACTACTTTGCAGCTACGGCACTGGGGCTATCATGGCGGTGCCTGCACATGATTCCCGTGACCATGAGTTTGCCTTGAAATATGAACTTCCAATCATTAAGGTTGTAAGTCCACCCAATGGCAATTGTGATCCCGAGGAGGCTTATGCAGATGATGGTATCATGATAAACTCATCTAGTTCTTCATCTGGGTTAAATATCAATGGTATGCTTTCACAAGATGCTGCTTTAGAAGTTACTGCTTGGGTAGAGAGTAATGGATTTGGAAAGAAAAAGGTGCATTCCTTCCCCCCACTTCATTGTATAGCAATGTTCTGCATACGATTTTTCTGATGGACTAATTGAGCACACCTCTTTACCAGGTAAACTACAAGCTCCGAGATTGGCTTTTTGCTAGACAGCGTTATTGGGGCGAACCTTTCCCTGTGATTTACCTTGATGATACCAATGAAATGGTGCCTCTTACAGAAAACCAGTTGCCTTTAACTCTTCCTGAATTGGATGACTTCACTCCCACTGGTACTGGGGAGCCCCCTTTGACCAAAGCAGCAGATTGGGTATGTGTTTCAACAATTTCTTGCGCTGAGAGTTTCTTATATCTTTGTGTAATGCTAAGAACTCCCCCC
>LR880968.1:8919597-8960022 GCA_904067115.1 Aegilops sharonensis | reverse complement strand
TGTGAGTGTTAATCACATGGCGATGTGAACTAGATTATTGACTCTAGTGCAAGTGGGAGACTGTTGGAAATATGCCCTAGAGGCAATAATAAATTAGTTATTATTATATTTCCTTGTTCATGATAATCGTTTATTATCCATGCTATAATTGTATTGATAGGAAACTCAGATACATGTGTGGGTACATAGACAACACCATGTCCCTAGTAAGCCTCTAGTTGACTAGCTCGTTAATCAATAGATGGTTACGGTTTCCTGACCATGGACATTGGATGTCATTGATAACGGGATCACATCATTAGGAGAATGATGTGATGGACAAGACCCAATCCTAAGCCTAGCACAGATCATGTAGTTCGTATGCTAAAGCTTTTCTAAATGTCAAGTATCATTTCCTTAGACCATGAGATTGTGCAACTCCCGGATACCGTAGGAATGCTTTGGGTGTACCAAACGTCACAACGTAACTGGGTGGCTATAAAGGTGCATTACAGGTATCTCCGAAAGTGTCTGTTGGGTTGGCACGAATCGAGACTGGGATTTGTCACTCCGTGTGACGGAGAGGTATCTCTGGGCCCACTCGGTAGGACATCATCATAATATGCACAATGTGACCAAGGGGTTGATCACGGGATGATGTGTTACGGGACGAGTAAAGAGACTTGCCAGTAACGAGATTGAACAAGGTATCGGGATACCGACGATCGAATCTCGGGCAAGTACAATGCCGCTAGACAAAGGGAATTGTATACGGGATCGATTGAGTCCTTGACATCGTGGTTCATCCGATGAGATCATCGTGGAACATGTGGGAGTCAACATGGGTATCCAGATCCCGCTGTTGGTTATTGACCGGAGAACGTCTCGGTCATGTCTGCATGGTTCCCGAACCCGTAGGGTCTACACACTTAAGGTTCAATGACGCTAGGGTTATAAAGGAAGTTTGTATGTGGTTACCGAATGTTGTTCGGAGTCCCGGATCCCGGACGTCACGAGGAGTTCCGGAATGGTCCGGAGGTAAAGATTTATATATAGGAAGTCTTATTTTGGTCGCCGGAAAAGTTTCGCGCATTATCGGTATTGTACCGGGAGTGCCGAAAGGGGTCCGGGGGTCCACCGGGGGGGTCCACCTGCCCCGGGGGGCCACCTGGGCTGTAGGGGGTGCGCCTTGGCCCATATGGGCCAAGGGCACCAGCCCCAAGAGGCCCATGCGCCAAGGAGACTTGGGGAGGGAAGAGTCCAAAGGGGGGAAGGCACCTCCGAGGTGCCTGGGGGAGGATGGACTCCTCCCCCCCTCTTGGCCGCACCCCTTCCTTGGAGGAAGGGGCAAGGCTGCGCCCTCCCCCCCTCTCTTGCACTTATAAAAATGGAGGGGAGGGAGGGGAAGCCACACCTGAGTCCCTGGCACCTCCCTCCCTCCCGTGACACCTCCTCCTCTCCCGCAGGTGCTTGGCGAAGCCCTGCAGGATTGCCACGCTCCTCCACCACCACCACGCCGTTGTGCTGCTGCTGGATGGAGTCTTCCTCAACCTCTCCCTCTCTCCTTGCTGAATCAAGGCATGGGAGACGTCACCGGGCTGTACGTGTGTTGAACGCGGAGGTGCCGTCCGTTCGGCACTAGGATCATCGGTGATTTGAATCACGACGAGTACGACTCCATCAACCCCGTTCACTTGAACGCTTCCGCTTAGCGATCTACAAGGGTATGTAGATGCACTCTCCTTCCCCTCGTTGCTGGTTTCTCCATAGATAGATCTTGGTGACACGTAGGAAAATTTTGAATTTCTGCTACGTTCCCCAACACTATCTCCCTACCGTTTTGCAATGCATAAATATTTTTGTAAAAGTCAAGCTTCATATGTACTTTTTTTTGCAGTGGAGCTTCATATGTACTTTGACAAGGCTTACGAAGAAAGATATCAACATTTACACTACCAAATACATATAATTAGATTCATTAGATGTTATTTATTATTATTGTATTTATTTATTATCTTAGAAAAATATATAAAATTCTCTATATACATGGTACATGGTGAAAGTTTACTAAGCAGATGTCTAAAATAATATATACGCACTACACTTTTGAGAAACATTCTTTTAGAAACTATACACACTACATTATGGAACATAGAGAGTATTATTTACCTAAATTCTCAAATTAAAATAATATTGGCTCCCATCAAAATAAAAGTTCAAATAGTATTGGTACATTCAAACTTTAAAATATCGATAAGAAACACTGAGTTACTTTTTTGAATTGTGAACACTAAGTTACTCGCGAATGAAACTTCAGTTTTAGAAATTAATGCATGTTACTAAAATGTACTGCAGCAAATTGAGAAAGAGAAGTGAGATTTTCCCCTTTCCCACTCAATAAAAACTTTTGATGATCCATAGAGTTCTGTGTGGATAGGGTTTACCGACACAAAAATACTCGTTAACTAAATTGTGTATAAGGTTTAGGTTTCGAAGATGCATACCTTGTTTAACATTGTGCCTAGATATGGATTGTTCAGTGTATTTACAATTTCCCGTATAGATGGCCTGTTCTTTCTTTTTTCTTCAACACACCATACCGCAGTCTGGAGGCATACTTTGAGTTGACCAATGCAAGTGACACCTAGTGATGTATATCTCGATGCTATGTATTCGTCTGTCCAATTCCGACATACCTGTCAGATTCGAATATGGTGCTGAAGTACCCACATAAAATTAAATACAACACAATTTAAATATATCAACAACCTTCAAATTTTGAAGAAGATTTTCCTTACATTTACAAAATGGCTACTATCCATGGTCTGTCGAGAATGAGAGTTGTCTTTCTCTCCTGTCGCGATATCCATTATTAAGAGACCTAAGCTGTATATGTCTGATTGGAACGAAATATTGTATCCATTTTTGTATTCCGGAGCCTTGTACCGGCTGAATATATTAAAATCAACATGCAAGACATTAGGTGACTGAAAATAGCAGCTTATTTTTTTTCTCAATGTAAGAATAATAGAGAGATATTTATCGCTAGTGGGTTTACTTTATTTCTGGGTCATATTCTGTGCCCTCTGGGGGTAGTCCGTCAAATAGATCTGATAAGCCAATATCTGAAAGCTTTGGTAGCATATTTTTGTCTAATAATATGTTTTCAGGAGTAAGAGGATGATGCCCAATAGGCTTGTTTAGCTCAGTATGCAAGAAATGCAACGCCTTACAAATGGCCAAAATTATCTTGAAGCGCATATTCCACTCAAATTGACAAGAATCGCCTACAAAAAGAACAAGTAATTGATTGTTAAAAATCACTAGTACTGAAGTTTACTCTGTGACAGACTCCAGAAATATATTTATGCTTAAAACATGTAAAGGCTCGTCTTTAGACAAGACCTGACATTTTTATTTATTAAGAAGAATGTGAGAATTTCTCAATTAATTTGTGGAAAACCGGGCAAAACCATAACAAAGATGCCCACAGAACATACGTGCCATGGAACATGACAGCGCAGGCAACAACCGGCTAACCTGACTACCAACACAATTCCACACATACCACGAGTAGCGATCATCCACTGAAGCTTCCAATGAGCGTGATCATCACCACTAATCACTCTCAATCCAACGACTCGGACTTCACTACAGACGATCATCAATAGAGTGAATATTTTTAATTTTTTGATGAGATGAAATGGGTTATTACTAGCAATGATTTTCTTAGACCATCATAGACCGATCGAGGGCCTACCCAGATCGGTTTTTCAATCTGGTTCAACATACAATACACTATGGACTTTAATCCAAATAATATATAACGGAAGCCACGGTATCTTACCGTAAATATATTGGTCAACGCTTCTATTTGGCACATACTCGTACCATAGAAAAGTTTCGACCTTGCACGTCAAAATATATCTCCCGTCATGCTTCACAACTTCCCTCTTCTTTTCATTGCAATAGCCAAGCAACCGTACTATATTTTCATGTTTGATCTCCTTTAGCTTTCCAACTTCATTCTGAAACACGTCATCTGGAACTTCCTTTTTATTTGCCCGAAACCGCTTCACAACAGTCTCCTCCCCGGAGTTAAGTATACCCTGCTTAACTTCACTTATTTGTATATGCATGGTGATAAAGATGAGATATGGTTAACGAAATAATATAAGTACCTTAAAAACTGTCGCAAATGTGGATTCAGAAACTATTTGTTCCTTTGAAAACTCTTTAGTAATTTCCCGTAGAAATTCAAACGGCAGCTCACATGTGTGGATATATGAATCTTCAAATTTTGATGAAATAATAAAAAATTAGAAATAGTATGCTTTAGCAGTTCCCAATAGCAATATATACTGGAAACTGAGAGCATGTAGATATAGCACCAACCTAGAGAAGGCATCTCCGGGAGGTCTATTGGCAACCCTGAGTCATCTTGTAGGTCAGATCCCCTTTTTCTTTTTGGAAGGATACATGCCCCACGTTTTCCCATATTTTCCAGCCGCCGCATTTCTTTTGAATGCTCAGACATCCATTCTCTTCGAATCAGCTTACTAACGATATGGTTCATCAAAGGCCTATTAAGTCGGTCATCATCCATGCATTGTAGTGCGATCTCGACACAAGTCCTTACTTCTTCGTAATCTTCTTGAGGCGATGGATGATGTGGTATCTCCTGAAACCTTTTCCTCCAGTTGTCGAGTACCTTCAAAATCAGGCAGATGGAAGCCAAGCATGCATACATAGATTAACATATACATGGTGTGCTAATAGTGATAATATACATGTATCAATGTCGAACACTACCGAATGCAACAGCCATGCACTCCATATAACTAGTGTAGGTGCCTAAGTTTACCCCTAGATCGATGTTATTGTACTAAACATTATAGCTGTAAGTATTAGAACAATTTGTCTTTATATTAATATGATTAAGGGTTCTTACATACTCAATACATTCCATGTCATTCATGTAACAAATGCTCCAGTAGTCCATTACTCCGGTCATTGTCTTCTTAATTGTAACCCCTAAGCTAAAGATGTCAAACTCTCTTGAGATAACTTGATTCTTTATGAACTCCGGTGGTACATATCCACTGCATTATAATATAAACCGTAAAGTGATATTGTGACAGTAAATAATTAAAACCAAATAGCTGATTAAAATGGGCATAAGATTACATTGTCCCTAGCTGAGTCCCATACGCATCTCTCATGCATTCTTCGGCCAATACCCGTGATATTCCAAAATCACCAATTTTCGGTATCATTTCTGTATCTAGCAATATATTTTCTGGCTTTATATCCAAATGCACAATGGGAACGTCATGAATATATTTCAAACCAGCACACATCCCCTTGATCATCTGGAATTGTCTTTCCCATTCAAGTCCAAGATATTTTTCTGCAAGCACAAAGTGGAAGCTCAATTTTGTAAGAATCAGAACAACATACACATAGTAGTCGCCAACATACCATGAAGATGGTCGCTAAGGGGTCCTTTGGGCAGGAACTCGATGCAGAGTGCCCTATGTATGTCTTCGGCCTTTATCATTTTCCCTTCATACTCTGCTTCTACAAGCTCTGTTTCATCACAGAAGCCCACCAGTCGCACAATATTAGGATGGTTGAGCCTCTTAAGGTGTTCATATTCATTTTGGAATAGCCTCTCGTCAACCCCAATCTTGAATGGCAGAATCTTTACGGCAATCGCTTGTCCGTTGAACTCTCCCTGTTCAATAGTTATTCACGATGCATTCTTTAGTTGCTACAAAATACTCCCTTCGTCTCATAATATAAGAGCGTTTTTTACATTTGTATAGTATCAAAAACGCCTTATATTATAGGACGGAGGGAGTACTAAGCAAGTACTACATTCTTGCTTTCAACGCAATTTAGATGACCTATAACAGCGTGTGATTGGAGGGAGGAGGAAGGGGGTAGGTACTGCGCTGTTCACAATTAAAGGTAGAGTATATATTTTTGAAACCGAGGCAAAAGCTTTGCTTCATCTCATTCATAAAGAAGGAAGGACAAACCAATAAAGTTCAACGAGGTCCATTACACCTCCATGAATGGGAAAGAGAAAAAGTCTACTCTCGCGGCACAATTTGAGTTCTTCAGGGTAGATATAATGATATACTATCATATACGTACCTTGTAAACTTCCGCAGATGCACCGAAGCCAAGTTTGTGGTTGAAGTTGTTTGTGATCTCCTTTAACAACTTGAATGACAGTTTCACTGGCCCGTCACCTTCAGGGCATGGCTTGTTCTCCATGGCACACACTGATTCCTTTGCGAAAATGCTTGTGGGAATGGTGGTGGAGGTGGAGGTTCCCATCTCCCAGGTCGCTGCGAACGAGTCGTCGGGGTACCGCCTCTTCCCAGTTGGCTCCAGATGTTGACTCCGAAGCAGACGCGGCGTCGCTCTTGGAGTAGTGAAGGACATAGGCGCCCCAGCTGAGCCTCGGGAAGGAGAAGCCGTGGAGGCGGCGGCGGCGGGCGGTTGCTTCTCCGGCGGGTCCATCAAAGGGTCCAATGATGCGAGTCACGCAGGGCGGCAGCGAATTTGGTTCGAGGTGTCGCAGGACACTGGCGAGGAGACGATGCACACGCGACCGTGGATGCCATTAAGAGTCACTCACATCGTGGCTCTTCTCTCTCTTCCTTCCAGGTTAAATTACTATAGAAAATTGCTTAGATGTCAGACGTGCCACCAATTATCAGGTTGCGCATTCGTTGCTGCATGTTTCGATTGTCAACGTTGACATCGATATAGTGCGCAAGAGCATCTCCGTCTTGCAACGAAATGCAGCAAAGATTCCTCACCATCTTGCTATGCCAGCTGACTTATGATGGATTGGAAATTTATTCTCAACTTGCGGATAACTGTTGCATTATCAGGCTATTAACTATCTCAACTAGGCCACGTTAAGCTACTCCCGATGATTGACTTAATTTGATCTATGAATTCAGACAAAACTGGTAAACATGTTCAGCTAAAGGTTGCTTGGTACATGCTGTCTTGCCTTAATTATCTGATTGTACAACCCACTTCATTTCTAGAAGAATCTGATGTGATGTTCACTTTCTTTACAGTGGGTTTCAATATACTCCCTCGGCCCAAAATTCTTGTTTTAGATTTGTACCTAATACTAAAAGGGAATTTCATCAGTAGATTGGGCCCTGGGTGATGGCGTGCGTCAACACGTCTCGCGACAAAAGCGATGCACATGGCGACACGGAGGCTAACTCCGACCCCGATCCTCACCGGCGCCAGGAGGTGTGGTTCCTGCCGGACTTGCGGTCGGCGGACACCCTCGAGTACCGCCGAGGGGTCGTGACGGAGCGGGGCCGGACTTGGCACCTCGTCGACGACGAGGGGGTTGGTGGTGGACCGCTGCACACGGGACCGAGGTACGAATCTCGCTGCTACAGTGCTAATTCGTTTCCCTTGTCACGTTGCGCGAGTGTTTGGTGCGACTGGCCATACGGTTCAGCACACCTCGGGCGGCGCGCATGGCGCCGAGTGGGTGGATGGCAATAAGTACGAGGGAGGCGGGAGGGGAGCGGAGTCGTCACTCTATCCTGCTCTTTTCCCCACCCCTGGCCATTGAGGCGAGCGGCGACCTTTGCGAGAGCACGGCGGCGGAGATGGTGGAGATCTCGGAGGCGCGGCTGGCGGAGTTTGGTGGGAAAGATCGCCGCAAACGCGCGCACTTGGTGGAGATCGGGACCTGGTTCCAAACCAAGCCGGAGATGCGGGCGAAGGCGCGGGCGGTGATAGATGCGCTCTCGGTCGAGGAGGAAAGGGATCTGAGTGCTACGAAGTGGGGGCATCATCCCTTGGAGGTGCTTCTATGGGCAATGGCGCAGGCGGAGTCGACGGATGCGAGGAGGGTGACCAAGTGGGCCCCGTTCCTCTCTTTCGCCACCGTGAAGCTGAAGCTGGCGATGGACCCAACAGCGCTCCGGGGGGGGGGGGGGGGGGGGGGGGGGGGGCGGCCGGCGGCGCGGGGGGGGGGGGGGGGGGGGCCCCCCCGCCCGGGGGGGGGGGGGGGGGGGGGGGGGGGGGCGGCCGGCGGCGCGGGGGGGGGGGGGGGGGGGGCCCCCCCGCCCGGGGGGGGGGGGGGGGGGGGGGGGGGGGGCGGCCGGCGGCGCGGGGGGGGGGGGGGGGGGGGCCCCCCCGCCCGGGGGGGGGGGGGGGGGGGGGGGGGGGGGCGGCCGGCGGCGCGGGGGGGGGGGGGGGGGGGGCCCCCCCGCCCGGGGGGGGGGGGGGGGGGGGGGGGGGGGGCGGCCGGCGGCGCGGGGGGGGGGGGGGGGGGGGCCCCCCCGCCCGGGGGGGGGGGGGGGGGGGGGGGGGGGGAACGGGAGGGGGGGCGGGGGGGGGGGGGGGGAGGTGGTGCTGGGGCTCCCCGCACCAGGATCGAAGATGGCCCCGATCGAGATCGACGGGGGAGGCAGCAGGCGTGGGAGGGCGATGGCGAAGGGAGACAAGGCGACGATGGCTCCAAGGCGTTCACCCCGCCTGAATCCAGAGCCAGCCGAGCAGCCGCATCGTTCTGCTCGCCTGCTCGGGCGAGAGGTCTGAACCCTCCTTCACAGAGCAACCGCTTTTGGTTGCTGATGGAGGAGGGGGGTCAGACTCTGATTATGAAGATGCTACTAATAAATGTATGCATAATTTGTGTAATCCCTCTGTATATTTACCACCTGATTCACTAGATGATAGTGGGGGGATGGATAGCAGAATGAATAAGAAACTTCGCCGAATCGAGCGAATTAATAGTAGGGAAAAAGCGGAGATGGACAAGTATGTCAGGAATATGTTAATTGATACAGAGGAGGGGGAGAGAAAAATAATAAGAATAAAGATGTTGCTAAACAGAAATTTCAGATGCATTACCCTGATATGAATTCTCCCAATTGGGGGGAAATATCATGACATGGAGATAGATTTAGCCCTGATTTAAATGAGACCATTGATACCAAAGTTTGTGGATCTATAGCCAATCCCTAGTTGGTTAGAAGGAATTGAGGGGGATGATGATTTTGAAATACAACACAAGGATATGGATCAGGGGTGTGTGGATGCGGAGATTGATAAAAAGGCTAACAGAAAAGTGTGTGAAATACCTGAGAATATTTTTCTAGAAAATTTTGTGGATAGCTTGACAGATTGGGGGGAATGGGAATCACAGAAATTGAGAATAAAAAAGTGCTAAGGTGTATAGTGGGCCGAAAAGTGTACCAGTTGGGCTAAATAAATCCCACAATGCGGAGGGAAAGGGAGGGGGCCGTGGGGGCAAAACATGTATAAAACCTGACCACATCCCTCCCCCAGGGTTTATTGACCCTTTCTTCCTCCACCTATCCGATAGAGAGGAGGCGGCGGAAGCTTCAGAAACTGAGGAGGGAGAGATGACTGGAAGAGCTGGCAACTGGTAGATGGGAACAGGAAGAGGTGGGTTTGGAGGGCGAGGTAATTTTTCATCTAGCAGAAACAATTCTCCCCCTGGCAGAAACTTTGGAAGATTTGAGGATAGGAATCAGAGCTTTGGGAGCAGGAGAGAAGGGAACTTTAGATTTGGAGAGGGAGGAGGAAGAGGCAGTGGGGGAGATAGATCATACAACAGTTATGGGAGGGGGAATGGATTTGAAGATAGAAGTGAAGTTGGGGTTGCTAATTCTGGGGGGAACAAAGGGAGATTCGAATATCAGGGCCGAGGAGGAGACAGATCTGAGGGCTCTGGACCTGGACACAAAGTAGGCGAACCTGATCACAATCAGAAAGAAGGTAGTCAGGGAAAACAAGGGGAGGGAAAGGAGATGCCTATGGTATGTACTCAGAACTTCCCCCAGATATTACTTGTGGGTTTAGGGCTGGGCCAAATGGGGTTCTTGCCACCTGAACAGGTGGCTCAACACTACCAATACTTGTTAGCGAATGTGCCAAAAGGTTGCGTGCTTACAGCCTCACATGGAGAAAAAGAGACTAGTGACAAAGGGAGTGGAAACAGGAATGAGGGAGGGCATGGGAAAGAGGCTATCTGTGGCAAATGCAAAGAGAGTGGACATGTTAGTAAAGGCTGTAGGAATAATGTGTTCTTTGTGGTTTGTCAGAGAGGATCCCACCATACTGAAGACTGCACTATTCTCAGACAACCAAAACCAGTGGCAAAGTATGTGGGATATGGGGCGAAAGGCTTGGGATGTCTGTTGGTACAAAACACTAAGGAGATATCTGCTGTAGAACATGCCAACCCAATGGCCATAATCACAGTTTCTTCTGGGATGTTAAATGAGACAACCTTGGTTCAAGGCCTGGCTAGAATGTTTGATTGGGGGTGGACTTGGAGGGCCAAATTTCAAAGCCCCAAGACTTTCTTAGTTAGGTTCCCCAACAAAGCCAAACTAGTGAACTGAAAAACTTTGAAAAATTCACACTTGTTGGAGAAAAAGCAGTAATTGAAGTAGATTTTCTAGAGCCCTGATGATAAGGCTAAGGGCAAATTACATACTATCTTGCTCCAGATGCATGGGGTCCCAGACTCTTTGAGGCACTACCTGGGAATATGTGAAATTGGGTCTGCTCTGGGGCCAGTTGTGGAAGTGGATGTTGAACACATTCATAGCAGAGAAGAGATCAGATTGAAAGTTGGGGTCAAAGATCTGCATAAGATTCCATCTGGGACTGAGATCACTACAAAGGAGTTGCTTCTATATGATATTGAGTTATCCTTAGAATCAGTGGCAGAACAAGGATGGTACAAAATCAAAGAGGGAAAGAAAAGAAAAGTCTTTTATTATATTAACCTGGAGGAATCTGTTGACAAGAAAGACTGTGAGAAGAAGCTGAAGGGTGAACAAGAAGAAAATAGGAAATCAGGTGTGTCTTGGGGGCGGGTGGGATTATCCTTGACTCAGTATGAAAAAGTGGTTACTAATGACATCACAAAGAAAAACAGTGGAGGGGAATGCAGCTACAACAAACAACAAGAGGAAGATAATATGTTAGAGGGAGAAAATAAATTGCTTGCTAGGTTGGAAATTCTAGAGGAGGTGACTGCTAGACAAGCTGCTCAACTGGCTGCTGAAGAAAGGAAGAGGAAAGAAGGAGAAAAGATCAAAACAGCTCTGGAAATGGAAATTAAGAGACAACATGATCCGCTTCAGGAAAAAGTGAGTAAGCTTGGGACTGAGGAGGAATCTCAACCAGTGACTGAAGATGGAGAAGAAGATAAGTTGGAAAATCTAACTAAGGGAGTGAACCTGGAAAAGATGGACATGCTGGAAGACATTGACAAACAATTAAAAGCCTTGGGAGGAGATGAAATGGTAGATGGATACTCAGAGCCAGTTGACTACTTTGTTAGTCAGGATCCAGATCTCTTCGAACATATGGTTAAGAAAGCAGAGAGAGGGGGAGCTGGATGAGAAGAGTATGGACATGTGTAGAAGAAGTGAAAGAAACAAGGGAAAAGAAGACTGCAACGTTGAAGAGATGGCAAAAGAGAGGACTGCAGACAGAGATAATCATGGTATGGAAAAAACCCCAAACATCTTACATTCGTCGAATACAATCCTTAATAAAGTTGCTAATGCAGTGGGGGTTAGATTGGGAGATGACATTGATAAGATTGATTATAATATCAATCTGATTAAACTGGTTGAAAAAGCCAGAATTGATTTATGGCTTGCTAATAATAATAAAAAAGAGAATGAGGATACAGACAATAGACAAGATGTAAGTAACAATTCTTACCTGGTGGACACAGGGGATCATGATATTGAGGATTTGCTACAGGATGATTTAGAAAGTGGAGAAGAAGATGAAAGAGAAGGATGGGATGAATTTATACTAATGTTATCTGGTGGAAAATAATAATAATGATAGATCTTCCAGAAGTTCTGCACAGAAATCTACCATTAAAATAAAAAAATAAAAAAGGATCGAGGAAGAAAAAAGAGAGGAAATGAGAGGAGTTTTTTTGGAATATGAGGGGATTTGGGGGGCATTAAAAAAGATTTATGAGAGAAATGGTTATGGATATGAAAATAGCTAGACTTCATCGGCCTGCAAGAGACCATGAGGGACCATTTTTCCAAAAATGACTTACATGGGATTTGTGGAGGCAGAGATTTTCATTGGCATCATGTGCCATCTAAGGGGGAAAAAGGGGGCTTGTTGCTTGGAGTAAACTACACTACCCTAGATGTTGTCATGCAAGAGGATGGAGAATACTTTATAAAAATGATAGTTCAAGTTGTAAAACCAAAGTTCATTTGGGACTTGGTGGTGATATCACTACTAGGGAAAACCCTAGTAGTAGCACGGGTTTAGTGCCCACTAGTAGCGTGGGTAACCGCGCTACTAATAAGGCGCTACAGCTATTACTTAGCAGTAGCGCGCACGACGCGTGCTACTGCTAAGACTCATAGCCGCAACGTTTGTTCTATAACGCGCTGCTGCTAATCTAGCTAGTAGCAGCGTGTTTCCTGTCCATCACTACTAGTATTCTTTTTTTAGTGTATTTATACGCCGTTATATAAATTTTGGTACAATATCAATTATGAGGTTTAAATCATTATGTTCATAACAGTGTGTCAAAATAAATGTGGATTAGGTTTAAGTGGAGGCAATATGTGGTGCATGTCAAAAGTATACTACTAATCCAAACTTGATCTAGGTTGGACTAGTAGTAATTTCGATGTGCACCACATGTTGCCTCCGCTTGAATATAATCCGCCAGCACAAGCTATGTAATCATCATCATAGTCATTACCACCAACAGTAGTTATTTAATCATCATAGTCATATTGTAGCACATCATCATCTTCAAACTCATTCTAGCTAGCTAATCACCACCAACACTAGCTGCGGTAGCTATCTAATCACCACCAACACTAGCTAATAATAATCATCATAGTCATTACCACCAACACTAGCTATGTAATCATCATAGTCATAGTGTAGCACATCATCATCTTCAAACTCATTTCTAGCTAGCTAATTAATCACTCCTGCTGCTCTCTCTCAAGTAAAATAACATAAAACATGTGTAGCTCTCCTGCTTCATCAAGTTGGAGCATGCAGATGAACCTGTCTCCTAATCGTGGGCTGCGCTTCTGATTGCTGCCTCCTAGTACTTCTCTGCGATCGTTCACAATTTTGCTCCAGTCTTTTACTATTAAGCATTAATTCCTCGCTATTAGAAATCATGTATGCACTAAAGTGCATTGTAGGATATCTTGGCCGTAAGCTAACAATTCTCATGCGACCTTTAGTCTCCATCCAATGAGGCACAACATTCATCGGGAGTCCCTGTTGAAGAACATCGTATAGTAACATACTTAGCAATGAAGTTTAGCTTAAAAAATAATGTATGCAAAAGATGCACTGAGGACAAATAGTAAAAATCTTACCATCTTTCCTAAATAGATGTGAGCCTAGTTAAGTACGAACACTATTGGTCGCACGTTTTGAGTACTAAGATTTTCAAGTCGAAAAAAATAATTTGTCTTGACAGTATGAAGATCCTCAAGCCATGAAACATAATGACTTATCTCCTCGCAGTTTAGTTCAGCCCCGAGATAGTAGTAGGTCCTGTCTACCAAGCACTGGACATGTTTGCTTGATTGAAAATAAGCTGTCAATAGAAATTAGTTGTCAACTAGTTTTGAATAAACAATATCAAAGACATAAATATGGTTGAGAAACTCACATAATGGTATAACTGGAGGCGTCTGCACATCGACCCAGATGTCGATATTACCTTCAATATCATCTTCCGACGAATATCAAAGGTGATAACCATATCAGGCTCAAATGCATAAGTCCTGCATAGTGCTTGCCAAGTTTTGCATCCAAAATAGGTGTAGGTGTCTGCGTTGTATAATTTTGCGTGGAAAATACAACCATGCTCGGTCTTCAAGTAAACTCTCTTTACCACCATAATAGTTTCCATAGGACTGAAACCTATCTTATCCAAGACAAAAACTCTTGCATGGCAAGGGATACGCTAGTAGAATAGTAAAAAAAAAATTATAAGTTGAAGCAAATGAAGCATATGTCATGCTTAATTACGAAAAAAGACTTGTCGTTGTGTGATACGTCTCTGTCGTATCTACTTTTCCAAACACTTTTGCCCTTGTTTTGGACTCTAACTTGTATGATTTGAATGGAACTAACCCGGACTGACGCTGTTTTCAGCCGAATTGCCATGATGTTGTTTTATGTGCAGAAAACAAAAGTTCTTGGAATGACCTGAAACTCCACGGAATATCTTAGAATAAATAATAAAAAATCCTCGCCAAAGATGAAGACCAGGGGGGCCACACCCTGTCCAGGAGGGTGGGGGGTGCGCCCCCCTCCTGGGCGCGCCCCCCTACCTCGTGGGCCCCCTGGAGACCCTCCGACGCCAAGGGCGCGCCCCCCTACCTCGTGGGCCCCCTGGAGACCCTCCGACGCCAACTCCAACTCCATATATTGGCTTTCGGGGAGAAAAAAACAGAGAGAAGAAATCATCGCGTTTTACGATACAGAGCCGCCGCCAAGTCCTAATCTCTCTCGGGAGGGCTGATCTGGAGTCCGTTCAGGGCTCCGGAGAGGGGGATTCATCGCCGTCGTCATCATCAACCATCCTCCATCACCAATTTCATGATGCTCACCGCCGTGCGTGAGTAATTACATCGTAGGCTTGCTGGACGGTGATGGGTTGGATGAGATTTATCATGTAATCGAGTCAGTTTTGTTAGGGTTTGATCCCTAGTATCCACTATGTTCTGAGATTGATGTTGCTATGACTTTGCTATGCTTAATGCTTGTCACTAAGACCCGAGTGCCATGATTTCAGATCTAAACCTATTATGTTTTCATGAATATATGTGAGTTCTAGATCCTATCTTGCAAGTCTATAGTCACCTATTATGTGTTATGATCCGACAACCCCGAAGTGACAATAATCGGGATACTTCTCGGTGATGACCATAGTTTGAGGAGTTCATGTATTCACTATGTGCTAATGCTTTGTTCCGGTTCTCTATTAAAAGGAGGCCTTAATATCCCTTAGTTTCCAATAGGACCCCGCTGCCACGGGAGGGTAGGACAAAAGATGTCATGCAAGTTCTTTTCCATAAGCACGCATGACTATATTCGGAATACATGCCTACATTACATTGATGAATTGGAGCTAGCTCTGTGTCACCCTATGTTATGACTGTTACATGACGAACCGCATCCGGCATAATTATCCATCACTGATCCGGTGCCTACGAGCTTTCCATATACTGGTCTTCGCTTATTTACTTTTCTGTTGCTGCTGTTATAATCACTACAAAATACCAAAAACATTACTTTTGATGTCTTTTCTTTTGTTACCGTTACCACCACTATCATATTACTGTGCTACTAAACACTTTGCTGCAGATACTAAGTTTCCAGGTGTGGTTGAATTGACAACTTAGCTGCTAATACTTGAGAATATTCTTTGGCTCCCCTTGTGTCGAATCAATAAATTTGGGTTGAATACTCTACCCTCGAAAACTGTTGCGATCCCCTATACTTGTGGGTTATCAAGACCCTTTTCTGGCGCCGTTGCCGGGGAGGATAGCTCTATTCTTCGAGTCACTTGGGATTTATATCTGCTGGACACTATGAAGAACTTGAAAGACGCTAAGACAAAAATGTGTCCCTCAACTACGAGGGGAGGTAAGGAACTTCCATCTAGCTCTGCACTTGATTCACCTTATGTTATGAGTAAGCTAGCGACACCTAAACCTGCTTCTGCTATTCGTTCCGATATGTCGCATGTTATTGATGATGCCACTTCTGGTATGCATGATACTTATGATGAAACTACTTCTATGCTTGATACTAATGTGCCCCTTGGTGAATTTCTAGATGAACAAATTGCTAGGGTTGGAGAAAAAGAAATTATTGAATCTGAATACGATGATGAAAATATGCCTGTTATTCCTGAGGGTTATGTTTTTGATATGGAATCTTGTGCAGCTTTTTTTGCTTGTAAAGATAGATATGAACTTAAGAGGCTGCTAGTTAAATGGAACAAAGAATCTCTTAGAGACAAAATGAAACCTGACCCTGCTTTTGCTACTTCACCTATTTGTGTTCCCGATAAGGATTATGAATTTTCTGTTGATCCAGATATAATTACTTTGGTCGAATCTGATCCTTTTTATGGCTATGAATCTGAAACTGTTGTGGCACATCTTACTAAGTTAAATGATATAGCCGCCCTGTTTACTAATGATGAGAGATCGCGCTACTTTTATATACTCAAAATATTTCCGTTCTCATTAAAGGGTGATGCTAAGATATGGTTTAATTCTCTTGCGTGGATGGTGAGAAGATGCCATATGCTTTCTTGTAGCAAACATTTTCTTGCGTGGATGGTGAGAAGCAGAAGGAGATCAAAGGCATCGTGAAATCTGACCGAAAGATACTCTCTGACACCAAGAACACGATGTGGTACAAAGCCGTGATGCAGTGTCGGCCGCTCGATGAGAAGGGAGAGAAGATGACAAGGAAGACTGCTTGCCAGACCAACTTGTCGCGAGAAGAATACCTGTCAGTGGTAAGTGACTACATCGGTTGCTAGTACTTTGATTCATCCCTCTTGTTCCTCAATTATTTGATTTTGTCTGACTAGGTGAAGGAACCCTGGATGAAGGAGGATTGTTGGGAGGCCCTGGTTGACATGTGGTGTGACCCAGCATGGCAGGCGCAGCATGTGGAGAAGGGAAACGAACGAGCCAAAATGACAGGCCCGGCTCATGTCAAAGGGAGCCGGAACCTAACCGCTCTCAAGCAACACATGGTATGTGGATTAAGATGTTAACTTTTTCGCACGGTGCATCTTGGTTCATTCAACTTGATGGTTAATTTTGCAGGAGGCGAAGGTTGGTCGCCCGGTCCACATCCTGGAAGCCTGGAGAGAAGGCCACAAGGGGAAGGATGGCGCCGAGTTCTCCAGCGAGTCGGCGGAGGAGAAGTGGGGGACCTTCAAAGAGGTCTTCCAGGAGGTGCACGCGCAGGAAGCCAAACCTACGTCCAAGCCCCTTGATCCTGAGCTTCTCATCATTGCTGGCGAGGGGAAGGGCCATGGCCGCCACCTCCTTTGCAACAGGGTGATCGCCACCTCCTCGCATCGCAAGCTGCACGAGATACGCGCGTCGAGCACCAGCTCAACTCCGTCCATACGGAGTCGCCCAACCGCCGCATCACGTGAGATAGCGCGTCTCAAGGTTAGCATCCTAACCTTTCATTTATGTCCATGCCTCGAAATAGCACCGTTCCAACCTATATGATCCTAATGCCATGTTACAGGATTTAATGGCGCATCGGGCTGTTGAAGAGGAGCAAAGGCGGCAGGCTGAGCAGGAGTCCAGAGAAAAGGAATGGGAAGACACGAACAAGAGGTTGAAGCTGCTTGAGGATCAACTACAGGTAGAACATTATCTAAACTAGAGTAGAAGATTCATTACATAGGGACGAACCACCCTCACGTGACTCTCATCTTATAGGTTCTTATGCAATCTCGAAGCAGTGCGAGTGATGCCCCTCCTCCTCCGAAATGTTAACCCGATGGCCTCTCCTCCTCAAGATGGTCTATATATGTACAAGTGTACTTCTATTGTGACGTGCACGTGTTTTGCAAGTAGTGACAATATGTATGAATTTGTGACTTGTGTGTGATGTCTACTAGGATAATACATTCGACTTGTGTGTGACAATATGTGGGCTATCCCTAATTATGCCTATATATGTGTGGACTAGCCTATATATGATCAAATTTCACTGTAGCCTATATATGTTTGGTTTATAATGTAATCCTTGGGTACTGGTACTTTAAGCAACTATTTGCCCTGGAGATGTACTATCTTAATGGAACCTCTGTGATGTATGGTCTTTGGATGTGTTGCTGGTTTTGTCATGTGCTGTGGCTCAGGCTCCTTGCAAATCTTTTCCCAATTTTAATTATGGATCAAGTACTGGTGCTTGATTTCTGGTGCAGTACACATCTTTTTCTCCATGAATAGCACAAATAGAAGTTGGAACATTCTTAACTTGAACATCAGAAGGATGAATTCACATGATAAATGGCTGGCCTTAAGGCAGAAAATTGATGAGAGTGACTGTAATATTTTGTGCCTACAAGAAACTAAGAGAGAGAACTTTGATGCTGCTTACATAAAAAATTTCTGTCCCAATAGAATCAATAAGTTTGCTTTCCTCCCTTCTGTTGGAGCTTCAGGGGGTCTCCTAGTGGCTTGGAATGGCTCTCATTTTGCTGGAGAAGTAATTTCTCAAAACAGATTTTCACTATCCATTCAGTTCACAAGTCTGCTCTCCAATCAGTCCTGGATTCTCACTAATATTTATGGTCCATGTGACCCACAGGACAAAATTGAGTTCATTGAGTGGTTTTTGAATATTCACATGCCTGATGATGTGGACTGGATTCTTATGGGAGATTTCAATTTCATGAGGGCTCCATCAGACAGAAGCAGACCTGGTGGAGATGTTAATGAGATGCTTATGTTCAATGAAGCAATTAGTAATCAAGGTTTACTGGAGTTACCTTTGCATGGAAGGAAATTCAGCTGGAGTAACATGCAGCAAAATCCTCTGTTGGTCAAGCTTGATTGGTTTTTTACTTCAGCATCTTGGATGACCACATTCCCAAACACTATGGTTCTACCTCTTGCAAAACCAATATCAGATCACTTACCATGTGTCATCAAAGTTGGTACCTCAATTCCCAAAGCAGGAGTTTTTAGATTTGAGAACTATTGGTTGCATCACTCAGATTTTAAACAGGTGGTTCATGCTGCTTGGAGTATTCCAGTGGGGAATCTTGATTCTGTCAAAAGTTTGAATGCAAAGTTTAAAAATTTAAGGAGAGCTTTGAAGTTGTGGGCCAGATCTCTAGCTTGTCTTAAAACTCAAATTGCTAAAATCAATGAGCTCATTTTCCTTTGGGACTTTTTTGAGGAGTTCAGAGCATTGGACACTTTTGAGTGGAATTGCAGGATTCTTCTCAAAGAACATTTACTCATTCTTTCGAGGAACCAAAAGATTTATTAGAAACAGAGGGGAAAATTAAAGGGGTAAAGTTTGGGGATGAAAACACCAAATTCTTTCATACCAAGGCTTCTACCAATCACAGGCACAATCACATTGCTGTCCTGCAAAATGATGCTCAAGTTGATATATCTGATCATGCTGGGAAAGCTGTTATACTCTGGGATACTTATAAGAAAAGAATGGGGACTTCTCACAAAACTTCCATGCATTTTGACTTGGAATCATTGTTTGGCCAGAGACAGGATCCCACACTATTTGATACCTTGGAATTGCCTTTCACTGAGGAAGAAATCAATGATGTAGTAAAAGATTTACCTATGGACAAATCACCTGGTCCTGATGGCTTCAATAATGAATTCTTTAAAGCTTGTTGGGACATAATTAAAGGAGATGTGCTCAAATTCATTTCTGACTTTCATGCTGGACAAATCTCTCTGGAAAGTTTGAACGCCTCTTTCATCACTCTAATCCCAAAAGGAAGTACTCCCCTCACAGCAAATGATTATATGCCAATCTCCCTCCTTAATTGTTGTCTCAAGCTAGTCACTAAATTGTTGGCAAACAGGTTGCAGAAAGTTATCTTAAAGTTGGTCCACATTAACCAATATGGCTTCCTCAAAGAGAGATCCATCCATGACTGCTTGGGTTGGGCTTATGAATACTTGCATCAGTGCCATAAATCCAAGGAAGAGATTATTGTGCTGAAATTGGATTTTGAAAAAGCTTTTGACACCATTGAGCATCAGGCAATTCTGGACATTCTAAAAGCTAAAGGATTTGGAGATAGATGGATTAACTGGATCAAAATGTTGTTCACTTCTGCCTCATCAGCCATATTGCTTAATGGTGTTCCTGGTAAAAAAAAACTATTGTCTGAGAGGAGTGAGACAGGGAGACCCTCTGTCACCACTTCTATTTGTGCTTGCTGCAGATCTTCTTCAGTCAATCCTCAACAAGGCCATCCAGCTGGGTTTACTTTCTTCACCTCTGCAAGTGAATTCCTGCCCTGATTTTCCAATAGTACAATATGCAGATGACACTTTGGTCCTTCTCCAAGCAGATGCCAAGCAACTACACTGCCTCAAAGCCCTCCTCAATACTTTTGCAGATGCTACTGGACTGAAAGTTAACTACTCTAAATCGAGCCTCATCCCACTCAATGTGTCAGAGGAGAAAGTTGAGATTCTCACTAATACTTTTCAATGTAAAAGGGAATTCTTCCCCATTCAATATTTGGGTGCACCTCTGGGTGTTCATAAACCTACTGTTGAACAATGCTTACCTCTGGTCACAAGACTGCAGAAGAAACTTATGGGTCTATCTTCCTTCATGACCATGGCTGGAAGACCGCTGCTGGTAAAATCTGTGCTCAACTCTCTGCTGATTTACCTCATGGGATGCCTTGATGTACCTGTCACCACTAAAGCTCAAGCAATTAAATTATTGAGGCATTGCCTCTGGAGAGGCCCTGACTTGGAGGATCATAGACCTGCCATGGTGGCTTGGAGTACTGTTTGTAGACCAAAAGACCAAGGAGGTTTGGGAGTGATGGACATCTTTGTCCAAAACAAAGGTTTGCTACTCAAGAATCTGCACAAGTTTTACAACAGACACAACATTCCATGGGTTAACTTGATCTGGGAAACACATTATAGTGGTGATTTGCTGCCTGGCAACAGTTGGATTGGATCCTTTTGGTGGAAAGCAAACCTTAAGCTCATTGACAATTTCAAATCCCTGGTCAGATGCCACATTGGAGATGGCAAAAGTGCTTTTTCTGGTCTGATATTTGGCACTCAGCTTGCCTTCAGGACATGTTCCCTCATCTCTTCTCTTTTGTGAAGAATAGGAACTCCACTGTGCACAACATTATTCACACTGAATTTCTGGAGGATCTATTTCATTTACCATTGACAGTGCAAGCATTCCAAGAATTTGAAGCAATGGAGGACATTTGTATAGCTTTGAGGGGTTCTGAATATTTGGAATGTACAGATACCTGGAGCTACATTTGGGGAAATGATCAATTCTCACTTGCTAAGGCATATAAACTGATGATGGGAGTAAAATAGTGCCCCAACAATTTAACTGGATTTGGAATAGCTCTTGTCAACCCAAGCACAAGATGTTCTTTTGGAGGTTACTACATGACAGGCTCAATACCAGGAATCTCCTTAGAAGGAAATCTTTTCAGTTGGACAACTATAATTGTGCTGTAAATAATTGCCAGCAGGAGGAAACACTTCAACATCTCTTTTGGACATGTCCTTTTGCTGCTCAGTGTTGGGACCTGATTTGTCCCTCTAGACAGGCCAATGTCTCAGTACTTGAGGCTTTTGCTGATCTAAAACTAAAGCTTCATGTGCCTTTCTTCATGGAAATCATCATCCTAGCATCCTGGGCCATCTGGATCTCTAGGAACAACCTCATTTTTCAAGCCATCCAGCCAAGCATTCAGGGATGGAAAGCCATCTTTTTAGAGGAGATCAATTTGCTGAGGTTTAGAATAAAGAAGAGCTATGCTAGAGCTTTCTGTCTCTGGCTTGACAGCCTTGTCCTGTAATCTATTGTATATTAGTAGCTGCTAGTTTTTTTACTTCTTTGTTTTCTTTGTTTCTGGCTTATCTCAAGCCTTTTTGTACTGTTGGATCCCTATTTATGAAATAATATAAAAATTGCAGTGGGGTTTTGCCCTACTGTGTATGGTAAAAAAATGCACTCTAGTTGTTTTTATCTGCAGGGATCAGAAAAGAAATAGCTTGACAGCAACATGGATGGGAAAGATTTCCGAGAGCAACACTCGGAAAAGGATATACTACCGAGAGCTCCTCTCGGAAACATGGTCGTCTGGGACACTACTGTTGTGCCACAACTTTTCGAGAGCAGCTCTCGGAAAAGAAGGCGAGCATTGCCGAGACTAGCTCTCGGCAAAGCTATGTAAAGTGTCAGCCCTCATGTGGGTCACGCTGTCGTACTGGTCAGAAGGATTGCCGAGAGCAGCTCTCGGCAAAGATATCGTCATTTTTTTCAAAAATATTTAGCAAGTTATTTAAAAAATTTACTGATAAATGTGACCAGTGGGACCACATGTCAGTTAGAAAAAACACATACAAAAAATAGGATGTTGCATATGCTTTGCCGAGAGTGACACTCGGCAAAGTACGCAGTAACTGACGGAGCCGTCTGTTGCGGACGGGTATGCCATGTGGCTTCTCTTTGCCGTGAGCGGCTCTCGGCGTCTGCAACTTTGCCGTGCGGTGCCTCTTTGCCGTGAGGCAGTGACAGCAAAGATGGCAGTTTGCCGTGACGGTGGGTTTGCCAAGAGTGACACTCGGCAAAGCTAAATTTGCCGAGTGTCCGTGTTTTAGCACTCGGTGAAGAGCATTACACCCGGAGTACATGAAAATTCCAGTAGTGGCTGGTGATTTATGTAGCTGGGTACATTTGCTGATTTGCATGCATGGTTCCTGGGTAACTTATAGGCGATCTCCTACTAGCTTGTTTACCCACTTCTTTGTCTTGCATTTCGTTCGATCATTAATTCTGATCGAGGTCAATGCAGACATGCAACGCTTTGCACGTACGCGAGCAAAAGTCAGTTGCAGTTGCAGGTGATCGAGCAGTACTTCCTCCGTTCTTGGACGGTGCGAGAGGAAAAAAACATGAGCAGTTTCAGATTTTGTGCTGCTCGCAGGACGCACTCTTGCGCCAATTTCGCTTGCTGGATCTCGCCTACGTGCAGTACTGCGTCGCCGCCGTCGACGAGAGGACACTGGCCATCGTGCAACAGCGCCAAACTAGTCGTCCTCTATGTACGTACTACTCTAGCTGCAGAACCCACTGGTCAAAGCGCCTGCCCTGTTGTTCAGATGGTCAAAACTGTCAGCTTGTCAACTGCAAATCCTTCTCATCTTCCAAGAAAGGAAAGAGTAGGATGTAGGTTCCTTTTCCCAGGATAATTTTTCATGGGCTTTACATCGATAAGACAATAAATGAAACAGAACACAAATGGAAAGGACCCTCATACACTGATACCTGCTTATTCAGACAGTAACGTCTACAAATTCAGAGAGAGGAGAGGAGAGGAGAGGAGAGGAGAGGAGATGAGATGAGATGAGAGAAGCTTAAGAGAGAGGAGAGAAATCCTTAAAGAGATAGTATAATCCTAAAAGAAATCCATTTATACTCCTACAAATTCAGTTAAGTTCGCACTCAACTTAACTGAAGCTATTAACTACTCCAACTTCAAATCTTATGCTTGACTTGCTAATGTCAAACTCCCACTCGCTAAAATAACAACATTTTCAAACTCCATAAAATCTTGTCGCCTCCCTCTCGCCCGCGTCGTCAAGCAACTTCAAATCTCTCGCCGGCGTCTTCTAACATAAGAACAGAAACAAGAAGTTCCTTCTTGTTAAGATAACAACATTTTAGCCCAACTTGCTAGTGTCAAACTCCAACATTAAGAAATGTACACTACGTATCACTCCAAGAAAAGGAAGGCTCCTGCTGAACTAAACTTAACAAGAACTTAACATTTAAAGGAATATGCATACTCCTACAGTACTCCTAAACTTTCAGGGTACAAGCTTTTAATTACAATTTCAAGTTAATTTTATCTGAAGCTTTTAATTACAAATTTCAGGTTAATTTTACATCTTTTAACTGTTCAACTACAATAAACAGGGGTAATCCTACAGTACTCTTACATCTGACAGAGTTACAATACTCATGTACTCCATCGTACAGAGTTACTCCATCACAGCAACAGCAACCTTGCAGATCAAAAATGATCTGTGTAATCTGGTTGGTACTCTTACAGTTGCATAAATTTTAAAAAAATGATCTGTGTGATCTGGGTTACAATAACAGCAGCCTTGCATTTATTTTTATAAAACTGTACTCCAGCACCGATATCATTGATTTTTCTATGCAAAATTCACATTTTCACATCGTCCATACAGGACACCGTGCTAGCTAGTTTGAAAATAAATGTCAGTGCCCAAACAAATAAACTAGGTTCTCGTCATCATCACTTTGCACATCCTCTGCGTCACTTGTCAGCCTGCTGAAAACCCCAAGTTATTACAAGAAAAAAGGAACAAAAGAAAAAAAGAACAAAATGCAAGGTCACTTTGGGTGGGCTGCAGCCAGTATATCTCCCAAGAAAGGAGAGAACAATTTGTCAACGGCTTTACATCGAAAAAACAATAGATGGAACAGGACACAAATGGAAACGACCCTCATATGTACACTCTGATCCCTGCCTACAGGCAATCATCAAGCTCTTAGATCTATTTCAGACAGTAACGTGCAACGTGCATGCAGGGTTAGAAGACCAGGACCCCAAAAGAGCTAAATTCCGAAGATGATCGAAGAAGCATTGTGAAATAGTCACCACCGCAGATAAAGTTTTCCAGTTCATATGCATATATAAGACGAATGGCATCATCTGTGACAGATTTGCCACTCTTTCTCAGACACAACCCGAACCAAGCTTATAAATATCTTGCCATATATAGATAGATAGATAGATGCGGCGCAGCGCAGACACCAAGTTAAAATTAATATATCCTGCACGCATTGATCTTGAAGATGCGGCCCACACATAGGGTAGATGTAGCTAATACATAGTTACTGCTAACGGGTTCGTAATCTCAATATGAAACTCAGGGCCCTCCACGAAAATCTTGATTTTCATCTTCTGGGAGCAACTTGGTTGGGCACATACGTGGCTAGTTGTCAGAAATCTTCAAAGCAGCAACTGTCATCAAACAAGCAAAACAGAGTGTCAGCAACAGAAGTAAAAGGAAAAAAGTATGAGCAACACTGAAACTTCTTCATTTGCTCTCTTTGCATCACACCCGTTGTCGAGCTAAAGGCTAAAAATTAAGGTAAAAATTCTCACTAACAAACAGAAAAGGAAGCCATGATTATGTAACAAACATAACCAACATGCCATGTTAAATTACCAAGCAATGATGTCTGAATTAATGGACGAGTAAAAAATCTATCTTAGCTTTGTTACTGTTTTACTGTGTTTACGTCAATTGATATAGTTATTCTTAAAAAGACATTGGTATATACTATATATATACTGAACAAATGCTTCGAAAATTAGTTGTCCTGAAATATGGATACATAGGCACACACCTTCGCGGACAGGGACTTCTATAGAACCATCACGCTGCCAGTGTCCAGTAGTTGTGTCAACCTGCCAAGGTAAAAGAGAGATAATGTTGCCAACAACAAACAAGAGATCATCAATACAGTCACATCCGAGATGGCAGTTCATAAACTTGACTTCAGAACATTTAGTTTGTACTGAACATTTGGTAACGTGAGTCTATTTAAATGGAACAATGTGATGAAAATTGGAAATCGGTCATCACATGGAACGATGGATGTGAGAGATACAATCAGTGGCATAGAAAGAAATATGCATCAATAACAAGACTGTAAATTAACATAATCAAAATAATCTCCGTGCATAGCAATCAGTTTGCTGGTACAGTACCAGCAACACTAGAAGACATATGTGGTCAAAGTAACCATTTGATTGCCAGTCAAAAAGGTAAGTAGTAATGATTTGATACTATATGTGTTCTCTCCACTCTGTCGGTTGAAGCCGCCAAGTGGTGTCCCTTTGTTTCCTTTGGGATTTTCACAAAATTGCAATCATGTTGCACTTAAAAGCATGCATGCCTCTTGTTTGTACATAACCTTATATTTTCTAGTTCCTACAATTCAAAGAGGCCTAAAAATCGATAACCGTAGCAGCTAGCTTGGCATAAAAATGACAGGAGTTTGAGTAGAAGTCTTGCCTGCGTGGTTGAATTGGGAGCCTCAGCTGCAGAAGATACTTTGTGGCCGATCAAGGGAAGCAGGTAGCTAAAACGGGGATTGGCAAGGAACGTATCCTCAAATATAGGATTAAGCACATACTCAGCGCTGACGTTTGGTCCAAACTGTGGGCGTGTACAAGTGTGCCCCGACCAAAAACTATGCTGCAAACCGAACAAAACAGTTCTGTCACATTACCTTAATTCAACAGTGTTTGAAATAACAAGGATTTCTTTGGCAGCGAGATTACAAGAAAGAAACATATTTTACCCTATATATAGGCTATGTAATCGAGATCTACTTTTCAGTTTTATGCATGTACCTTGTTGCTCTTTTATACTCCATTTATTTTGACTATGATCAATAAATTACTTTGTACTAATTAAACAATTGACCGCATCGATCTTTGGATGCATGAGCGGGCGGAGGGGGTTCTCCTCTAATATCTAAAATGAACGGGATTTATAAAGTGAGAGAGATATTTCGCATGGAATATTATACTCCCTCCGTAAACTAATATAAGAGTGTTTAGATTACTACTTTAATGATCTAAACGCTCTTATATTAGTTTACAGAGGGAGTATTACGCAATGCTCACTTTGTCCATCGCTGCAAACAGCTCTGTGCTGTAATGCTCCATGTCCACAACCCCGTCTTTATTGCGCCAGTCGACATTAAAGGCTTCAGATGGAGGCTCATAGTAAATCGGGGGAAGAGGCGAAGATCCAGCATTCTGCAATGAGAATATTACAATTTTTATCCATGGATCAAGGATTTAAGGATTTAGGGTGTTCACATTAAAAAGGGAAAATGTAACATTTGTATCCATGGATTAAGGATTTAAGGTGCTCGCATTAAAAAGTGTGTGGGGGTTGTCTCACCTTTCCAGAGCAACCATCCATGGACGGAGGAGGATAAGGCGAGTAGCGTCGATCGGGGGACCGCTCTGCTCTAGGAAGAGGCCGCTCTTTGTGGAAATGAGATGTTGGCAGCGGCGCCTTCTTCTTCTTCTCCATCTCGCTTGTAGGATCCTAGAGCACAGACAAAAACAAAGTGATGAAAGCGGGTTAAAGGTAGGTATCGGCTACAGAAACAGACAGTATGTAATTAGCCATAGCACTGCTGCAGAAGAGGCAATTTTTAGTTTGTACTGAACATTTAGTATCGTGAGTCTATTTAAATGGAACAATGTGATGAAAATTGGAAATCGGTCATCACATGGAACGATGGATGTGAGAGATACAATCGGTGGCATAGAAAGAAATATGCATCAATAACAAGACTGTAAATTAACATAATTAATCTCCGTGCATAGCAATCAGTTTGCTGGTACAGTACCAGCAACACTAGAAGACATATGTGGTCAAAGTAACCATTTGATTGCCAGTCAAAAAGGTAAGTAGTAATGATTTGATACTATATGTGTTCTCTCCACTCTGTCGGTTGAAGCCGCCAAGTGGTGTCCCTTTGTTTCCTTTGGGATTTTCACAAAATTGCAATCATGTTGCACTTAAAAGCATGCATGCCTCTTGTTTGTACATAACCTTATATTTTCTAGTTCCTACAATTCAAAGAGGCCTAAAAATCGATAACCGTAGCAGCTAGCTTGGCATAAAAATGACAGGAGTTTGAGTAGAAGTCTTGCCTGCGTGGTTGAATTGGGAGCCTCAGCTGCAGAAGATACTTTGTGGCCGATCAAGGGAAGCAGGTAGCTAAAACGGGGATTGGCAAGGAACGTATCCTCAAATATAGGATTAAGCACATACTCAGCGCTGACGTTTGGTCCAAACTGTGGGCGTGTACAAGTGTGCCCCGACCAAAAACTATGCTGCAAACCGAACAAAACAGTTCTGTCACATTACCTTAATTCAACAGTGTTTGAAATAACAAGGATTTCTTTGGCAGCGAGATTACAAGAAAGAAACATATTTTACCCTATATATAGGCTATGTAATCGAGATCTACTTTTCAGTTTTATGCATGTACCTTGTTGCTCTTTTATACTCCATTTATTTTGACTATGATCAATAAATTACTTTGTACTAATTAAACAATTGACCGCATCGATCTTTGGATGCATGAGCGGGCGGAGGGGGTTCTCCTCTAATATCTAAAATGAACGGGATTTATAAAGTGAGAGAGATATTTCGCATGGAATATTATACTCCCTCCGTAAACTAATATAAGAGTGTTTAGATTACTACTTTAATGATCTAAACGCTCTTATATTAGTTTACAGAGGGAGTATTACGCAATGCTCACTTTGTCCATCGCTGCAAACAGCTCTGTGCTGTAATGCTCCATGTCCACAACCCCGTCTTTATTGCGCCAGTCGACATTAAAGGCTTCAGATGGAGGCTCATAGTAAATCGGGGGAAGAGGCGAAGATCCAGCATTCTGCAATGAGAATATTACAATTTTTATCCATGGATCAAGGATTTAAGGATTTAGGGTGTTCACATTAAAAAGGGAAAATGTAACATTTGTATCCATGGATTAAGGATTTAAGGTGCTCGCATTAAAAAGTGTGTGGGGGTTGTCTCACCTTTCCAGAGCAACCATCCATGGACGGAGGAGGATAAGGCGAGTAGCGTCGATCGGGGGACCGCTCTGCTCTAGGAAGAGGCCGCTCTTTGTGGAAATGAGATGTTGGCAGCGGCGCCTTCTTCTTCTTCTCCATCTCGCTTGTAGGATCCTAGAGCACAGACAAAAACAAAGTGATGAAAGCGGGTTAAAGGTAGGTATCGGCTACAGAAACAGACAGTATGTAATTAGCCATAGCACTGCTGCAGAAGAGGCAATTTTTAGTTTGTACTGAACATTTAGTATCGTGAGTCTATTTAAATGGAACAATGTGATGAAAATTGGAAATCGGTCATCACATGGAACGATGGATGTGAGAGATACAATCGGTGGCATAGAAAGAAATATGCATCAATAACAAGACTGTAAATTAACATAATTAATCTCCGTGCATAGCAATCAGTTTGCTGGTACAGTACCAGCAACACTAGAAGACATATGTGGTCAAAGTAACCATTTGATTGCCAGTCAAAAAGGTAAGTAGTAATGATTTGATACTATATGTGTTCTCTCCACTCTGTCGGTTGAAGCCGCCAAGTGGTGTCCCTTTGTTTCCTTTGGGATTTTCACAAAATTGCAATCATGTTGCACTTAAAAGCATGCATGCCTCTTGTTTGTACATAACCTTATATTTTCTAGTTCCTACAATTCAAAGAGGCCTAAAAATCGATAACCGTAGCAGCTAGCTTGGCATAAAAATGACAGGAGTTTGAGTAGAAGTCTTGCCTGCGTGGTTGAATTGGGAGCCTCAGCTGCAGAAGATACTTTGTGGCCGATCAAGGGAAGCAGGTAGCTAAAACGGGGATTGGCAAGGAACGTATCCTCAAATATAGGATTAAGCACATACTCAGCGCTGACGTTTGGTCCAAACTGTGGGCGTGTACAAGTGTGCCCCGACCAAAAACTATGCTGCAAACCGAACAAAACAGTTCTGTCACATTACCTTAATTCAACAGTGTTTGAAATAACAAGGATTTCTTTGGCAGCGAGATTACAAGAAAGAAACATATTTTACCCTATATATAGGCTATGTAATCGAGATCTACTTTTCAGTTTTATGCATGTACCTTGTTGCTCTTTTATACTCCATTTATTTTGACTATGATCAATAAATTACTTTGTACTAATTAAACAATTGACCGCATCGATCTTTGGATGCATGAGCGGGCGGAGGGGGTTCTCCTCTAATATCTAAAATGAACGGGATTTATAAAGTGAGAGAGATATTTCGCATGGAATATTATACTCCCTCCGTAAACTAATATAAGAGTGTTTAGATTACTACTTTAATGATCTAAACGCTCTTATATTAGTTTACAGAGGGAGTATTACGCAATGCTCACTTTGTCCATCGCTGCAAACAGCTCTGTGCTGTAATGCTCCATGTCCACAACCCCGTCTTTATTGCGCCAGTCGACATTAAAGGCTTCAGATGGAGGCTCATAGTAAATCGGGGGAAGAGGCGAAGATCCAGCATTCTGCAATGAGAATATTACAATTTTTATCCATGGATCAAGGATTTAAGGATTTAGGGTGTTCACATTAAAAAGGGAAAATGTAACATTTGTATCCATGGATTAAGGATTTAAGGTGCTCGCATTAAAAAGTGTGTGGGGGTTGTCTCACCTTTCCAGAGCAACCATCCATGGACGGAGGAGGATAAGGCGAGTAGCGTCGATCGGGGGACCGCTCTGCTCTAGGAAGAGGCCGCTCTTTGTGGAAATGAGATGTTGGCAGCGGCGCCTTCTTCTTCTTCTCCATCTCGCTTGTAGGATCCTAGAGCACAGACAAAAACAAAGTGATGAAAGCGGGTTAAAGGTAGGTATCGGCTACAGAAACAGACAGTATGTAATTAGCCATAGCACTGCTGCAGAAGAGGCAATTTTTAGTTTGTACTGAACATTTAGTATCGTGAGTCTATTTAAATGGAACAATGTGATGAAAATTGGAAATCGGTCATCACATGGAACGATGGATGTGAGAGATACAATCGGTGGCATAGAAAGAAATATGCATCAATAACAAGACTGTAAATTAACATAATTAATCTCCGTGCATAGCAATCAGTTTGCTGGTACAGTACCAGCAACACTAGAAGACATATGTGGTCAAAGTAACCATTTGATTGCCAGTCAAAAAGGTAAGTAGTAATGATTTGATACTATATGTGTTCTCTCCACTCTGTCGGTTGAAGCCGCCAAGTGGTGTCCCTTTGTTTCCTTTGGGATTTTCACAAAATTGCAATCATGTTGCACTTAAAAGCATGCATGCCTCTTGTTTGTACATAACCTTATATTTTCTAGTTCCTACAATTCAAAGAGGCCTAAAAATCGATAACCGTAGCAGCTAGCTTGGCATAAAAATGACAGGAGTTTGAGTAGAAGTCTTGCCTGCGTGGTTGAATTGGGAGCCTCAGCTGCAGAAGATACTTTGTGGCCGATCAAGGGAAGCAGGTAGCTAAAACGGGGATTGGCAAGGAACGTATCCTCAAATATAGGATTAAGCACATACTCAGCGCTGACGTTTGGTCCAAACTGTGGGCGTGTACAAGTGTGCCCCGACCAAAAACTATGCTGCAAACCGAACAAAACAGTTCTGTCACATTACCTTAATTCAACAGTGTTTGAAATAACAAGGATTTCTTTGGCAGCGAGATTACAAGAAAGAAACATATTTTACCCTATATATAGGCTATGTAATCGAGATCTACTTTTCAGTTTTATGCATGTACCTTGTTGCTCTTTTATACTCCATTTATTTTGACTATGATCAATAAATTACTTTGTACTAATTAAACAATTGACCGCATCGATCTTTGGATGCATGAGCGGGCGGAGGGGGTTCTCCTCTAATATCTAAAATGAACGGGATTTATAAAGTGAGAGAGATATTTCGCATGGAATATTATACTCCCTCCGTAAACTAATATAAGAGTGTTTAGATTACTACTTTAATGATCTAAACGCTCTTATATTAGTTTACAGAGGGAGTATTACGCAATGCTCACTTTGTCCATCGCTGCAAACAGCTCTGTGCTGTAATGCTCCATGTCCACAACCCCGTCTTTATTGCGCCAGTCGACATTAAAGGCTTCAGATGGAGGCTCATAGTAAATCGGGGGAAGAGGCGAAGATCCAGCATTCTGCAATGAGAATATTACAATTTTTATCCATGGATCAAGGATTTAAGGATTTAGGGTGTTCACATTAAAAAGGGAAAATGTAACATTTGTATCCATGGATTAAGGATTTAAGGTGCTCGCATTAAAAAGTGTGTGGGGGTTGTCTCACCTTTCCAGAGAAACCATCCATGGACGGAGGAGGGTAAGGCGAGTAGCGTCGATCGGGGGACCGCTCTGCTCTAGGAAGAGGCCGCTCTTTGTGGAAATGAGGTGTTGGCAGCGGCGCCTTCTTCTTCTTCTCCATCTCGCTTGTAGGATCCTAGAGCACAGACAAAAACAAAGTGATGAAAGCGGGTTAAAGGTAGGTATCGGCTACAGAAACAGACAGTATGTAATTAGCCATAGCACTGCTGCAGAAGAGGCAATTTTTTTATCAAAGTACAGGTTGCAGCAAAAGAAATTGGCAAGCATGTTTATATCAGTAAACAAAAATGCAGCAGCACATGGCAATGCTGTACTAGTAGTACTTGATGCTATTTGCATCACAAAGTAAACACAGAGAAGTTAAAACCAAAAAACCCACAAAAAAATGCTACTGCTCGCCGAACTACGTGTGTGCTGCTTCTTTACTCCCTGTGCTGCATGCCTAATGATATGCAGCAATAAGATAAGCCCTGCTTGTATCATCACGATTTAGCCATGATACAGTCCAGAGGAGTCCATAATATATGTTGCAGCCTAAAAAACAGCAATGCAATGGACCATCTGAAACCCTAGAGCATGTGTTTAGTTCAAGAATACTATTTTCAGGAACAGTTGACCAACCCAGTTACGTTGTAGTTGGTTACACCTAGCTAGACAAATTAAAATGAGAAGATACGTAGACCTCTATTAGCAACAAAAGGGTCTTGAGAACCAAGGAACATATTGTTCAGATGCAAATTAACTAGACCATGCAAGTGATTGATCCATAATATATTGCCGAGTGCATGCCAGTTCAAACAGAAAGGGTAACATTTGTATCCATGGATTCAGGTTAAGAAATATGCAGGGCTTGTCTCACCTTTTTGGAGTAATCATCCTTGGAGAGAGGAGGGCGGAGTGAATAGTGTTGATCAAGGTAGTGTTGTGCTCTAGGAAGAGTAGTGTACTCTTTGTGGAAAGCAGGCGCTGGCAGAGGCGCCTTCTTCATCTCCATCTCGCCGCCTGTAGGCTGTTGCATCCTAGAGCACGACGAAACAATGCAATAAATAAAAGCGGGTAAAGGCAAGTTGTGGCTGAAGAAACAAACAGTAGCACTGGTGCGGAAGAGAGAATGTCGGGTTTTGTTGTGGTGCAGGTTGCAGCAACAGAAATTGTCTAAGCCCTTTAATCAAACAAAGATGCAGCAGCACATGGCTATTCTGTACTAGACTAGAAGAGGCACCATAGCATGAAATTAAAAGTGGGTACGTCGAGATCAAGAAAGGCGCTAACTGTTCCCTAAATCAAATCAAGCCGGTCGACTCAACCAAGATTACCTGGCGGATCTAGCTAAAACCGCGAAGGCCAGGGGAATTTTAACAAATCTAATCGCTAGATGAAAACAAGATATAATACCTCGAACCCCAGCCAGGGACGGCGATGGAGGCGCCGCGCGGCAGAGACCGAGGAGGAGTTGTTGTGTAGGGCACGGGGTGGTTCCACGATCGGTGTCGGGCTGGTAGATCGGGACTCGGGTTGTCAGGTGGGAACAAACCTGACCAAGTGGGCCGCGGGCCGCGTTGCCGGCCCGGCACATGACACACCTTGGGCTGGTAGGCCAGGCCCGCGTGCGGGCACACCACAGCCCCTTTTCTCTCTCAAAAAAAGAAAAGAAACCACAGCCCTTTTTTTTCTAATATAAGTATACTTTCCCCCCTCAAATCTTTTCTGATGGAGAAGAATGCTTGCTCGGCGGTGGCGTCCTCGATCCAGACCCACTCAATCCTGCTGGCGCATGTTTTATATGCGTGCTTGATGACCAGACAATCTGAACCAGTTACATATGCAGGCATGATCAATAAGCCTAATTCCTGAATTATGCAACTCACACCGGGAGCAGAGCACGGGATAGGACTTCCAACATTCTTCTCAAGTAACCACACAGTCTAACATCTGTACATGATTGATGATTCAGTCCAATGCACAAGTGTGATTGCAGCACACCCACCAGTTCAGGTTCTGTTAAAAAAAGATCAATTCAGGTAGATTTTGTGCGCATGAGAGAAATCTAATGATTTCTTCAGATTAACACGTACACACCAGTGCTTTGACAGGGATGCCATTGTCACCGACGAGGATTTGGACGACGGCAACCTGAACCGGCCATGGAGGCTAATGATGTGCATGCGCCAGCGATTTCGATTTAAACTTATGTTGTTCTGAACATCCTTTCAATCCGTATTTGTACCTATTGTTCTGTTCGAATACCATTTTTTCGGATTAAATTTCAATTTCAAATCGAGTAATATCTTTCTACTTGTGTTTATCTTCTCAGTTAAACTTTTGGAAGGGCACTGCTATACGCCGCTCTAAGCGAGCGGGCAGCATGTGATCGCCTGAGCGACGCTTAAATAGGCATTTGCGAATGCAGCCCATTCACAAAGGTACTTTTTTCTCTCTCTTCTATTTTTAAAATTATGTAAAAATCAAATCAACAATAACTGTTTTAGGTAACTAAAGAAAATTATTCACGTAATAGTTTTAAATGATCATGACATTTTAAAAAGTGTTCATTCCTCTAAAAACATGCAATTTTAAAAAAAATGTTCACACATTTAAAAAAATCAGGCCACTAAAACATACTCGAAAATATGTTAGTCTATTTTTTAAAACAATGGTGTACTTTAAAAAGTGTTCACCTTTTTTTTAACAAGAATCATGTAGCTTCAAGAAGTGTTCTCGCCTTTGAAAAGTAATAAATTTATAATGTTGAACTTTAAAAAATCAATAATTGTAGCAGCATGCTTGGCATAAAAAAATGTCAGGAGTTTGAGTACAAGTCTTGCCTGCGTGGCTGAGCTACTTTATGGCCGAGTAAGGGAAGCAGGTAGCCATAAACTGACATGTCAAGGCCAATATCCTTAAACACGGGATCAAGTTCATACTCAGCGCTGGTGTTTGGTCCAAACACTAGTAGAAAACAGGGCTACCGTTCGGCCCTGGCCAGCCCATTAGTCCCGGTTCTTCAAGAACCGGGACCAATGGGGGGTATTAGTCCCGGTTCGTGAGCCCAGAGGACCGGCCGGGGCCTCGTGGGCATTGGTCCCGGTTCGTGTGGAACCATTTGTCCCGGTTCGAGCCACGAACCAGGACTAATGGTCCTCGCTGCTGACCCACAACCATTGGTTTCGGTTCGTAGCTTGAACCGGGACAGAAGGTGTGGCTTTAGTCCCGGTTCATGCCACGAACCGGGACAAATAACTTGCCTACATATACTCACCGCCGCGGCCGAGCACTCCAGAGTGCCCTGTTTTGTCAAGCCGGCGAGGGGAGGGCATTTGGGTGCTCTAGTTCACCTCCTATGCACATGAGGTGTTCGATGAAATGCCCGAGCCACACTAGTTAAGCTTTCTCCTCTCGAAACTCGACCTCCGAGCTCCATTTTCAACGAGATTTGTCTAAATTTAGCGGTCCATCACGCCCCGTCCCCGCCCCGTCTTCACCGCCGTCGATCGCCCGCGCCGATCTCGTCGACGGCACCACCGTGGTGAGCCTCTTGTTCTTATCTTCTTTCTGAAAGAAAAAAATTCTGACTTCAGATAGATACTTGTCTAATTTTCTTACTTTTATTATTCCTTGTTATTATATAGTGCGATGGTTTTGGTATCCGCCCCCTTCGGCCCTCGTCCTGTCTATGATTCAGATGTGGTATATATATATATTATCTTTTCATAACTATTTGGTTCATTTATTGTTTATGACAATTATGCCAACCAATGTGACATAGATTTTATTTATCTAGGAGGTTGTTGAATCGGAAATTCCAACCGACCCTATTGTCGAGAGGTTAAATTTAGTTGAAGAAGAAAACAATTACTTGAAGGAAAAAATAAGAAAAATTGAGGAGGAGAAGATGATATTGGAGTTGCATGTTGCAGATGTCGTCGATGATCACAAGATCAAGATGGATGCAATGCGGTTGAAGATTAAAAAGATTAGAATATATGCCATTCATACCGAGGCTTGGTATCATTATGCAGTTGGATCAGTTGTTACCTTGGTTGCGGTTCTTATCGCATTTGTTTTTGCATTGTAATGTTTTACATAATTTGAATGTATGGTTTAATTAGATGCTCTGGAGAGCTATATGTTGTTCAATGAAAACTATGTATGTACTTTGGTTTTAATGCTCTGGAGAACTATGTATGTACTTTGGTTTCAGAGTTCATTTCAAATGCTTTTCAACTTCATGGTCTTACAACTTTGAATGGTGCATATTGAATACAGAAAAACAAGGGAGTTCAAATAAGTTCAAAAAAATTGAAATCCCTTTGTAACAGACGAGTTTTCGTATGAAACCCTGATACTTCGAAAGAGATTGTCCGTTTTGTACACGAAGTGCATCCAATTTTTGCCGTAAGCCTCTCTACTTTCTTGCACATGCTATGTGGGTGAAATGATGATAACATGCCAACTTGGAACCTTTTCAGAGTTCATTTCAAATGCTTTTCAATTTCATGGTCTTATAGCTCAAAATAATCAGTAAATGCATGAAAAATAACAAATGAAGTCAGAAAGGGTTGTAAATTGATGATGTGGCTTTGAATGTTGCATTTTGAACACAGAAAAACAAGGTGTTCAAATAAGTTCAAAAGAAATGAAATCCCTTTGTAACAGACGAGTTTCCGTATGAAACCCTGATACTTCGAAAGAGATTGTCTGTTTTGTACACGAAGTGCATCTAGTTTTTGCCGTAAGCCTCTCTACTTTCTTGCACATGCTATGTGGGTGAAATGATGATACCATACCAACTTGGAACCTTTTCAGAGTTCATTTAAAATTCTTTTCAATTTCATGGTCTTATAGCTCAAAATAATCAGTAAATGCATGAAAAATAACAAATGAAGTCAGAAAGGGTTGTAAATTGATGATGTGGCTTTGAATGTTGCATTTTGAACACAGAAAAACAAGGTGTTCAAATAAGTTCAAAATAAATGAAATCCCTTTGTAACAGACGAGTTTCCGTATGAAACCCTGATACTTCGAAAGAGATTGTCTGTTTTGTACACGAAGTGCATCCAGTTTTTTGCCGTAAGCCTCTCTACTTTCTTGCACCTGCTATGTGGGTGAAATGATGATACCATGCCAACTTGTAACCTTTTCAGAGTTCATTTCAAATGCTTTTCAATTTCATGGTCTTATAGCTCAAAATAATCAGTAAATGCATGAAAAATAACAAATGAAGTCAGAAAGGGTTGTAAATTGATGATGTGGCTTTGAATGGTGCATTTTCAACACAGAAAAACAAAGGGTTCAAATAAGTTCAAAAGAAATGAAATCCCTTTGTAACAGACGAGTTTCCGTATGAAACCCTGGTACTTCGAAGGAGATTGTCTGTTTTATACACAAAGTGCATCCAGTTTTTGCTGTAAGCTTCTCTACTTTCTTGCACATGCTATGTGGGTGAAATGATGATACATTGCCAACTTGGAACAGTTTCAGAGTTCATTTCAAATGCTTTTCAATTTCATGGTCTTATAGCTACAAAATAATCAGTAAATACATGAAAAATAACAAATGAAGTCAGAAAGGGTTGTAAATTGACGAAGTGGCTTTGAATGGTGCATTTTGAACACAGAAAAACAAGGGGTCCAAATAAGTTTAAAAGAAATGAAATCCCTTTGTAACAGACGAGTTTCCGTATGAAACCCTGATACTTCGAAGGAGATTGTCTGTTTTGTACACGAAGTGCATCCAGTTTTTGCTGTAAGCTTCTATACTTTCTTGCACATGCTATGTGGGTGAAATTATGATACCAAGCCCACTTGGAACCTTTTCAGAGTTTATTTCAAATGCTTTTCAATTTCATGGTCTTATAGCTGAAAATAATCAGTAAATACATGAAAAATAACAAATGAAGTCAGAAAGGGTTGTAAATTGATGATGTGGCTTTGAATGGTGCATTTTGAACACAGAAAAACAAGAGGGTTCAAATATGTTCAAAAGAAATGAAATCCCTTTGTAACAGACGAGTTTCTGTATGAAACCCTGATACTTCGGAAGAGATTTGTCTTTTTTATACACGAAGTGCATCCAGTTTTTGCCGTAAGCCTCTCTACTTTCTTGCACATGCTATGTGGGTGAAATGATGGTATCATGCCAACTTGGAACCTTTTAAGAGTTCATTTCAAATGCTTTTCAATTTCATGGTCTTATAGCTCAAAATAATCAGTAAATGCATGAAAAATAACAAATGAAGTCAGAAAGGGTTGTAAATTAATGATGTGGCTTTGAATGGTGCATTTTGAACACAGAAAAACAAGGGGTTCAAATAAGTTCAAAAGAAATGTAATCCCTTTGTAATAGACGAGTTTCCGTATGAAACCCTGATACTTCGAAGGAGATTGTCTGTTTTGTACACGAAGTGCATCCAGTTTTTGCCGTAAGCTTCTCTACTTTCTTGCCATTGCTATGTGGGTGAAATGATGATACAATGCCAACTTGGAACCTTTTCAGAGTTCATTTCAAATGCTTTTCAATTTCATGGTATTATAGCTCAAAATAATCAGCAAATACATGAAAAATAACAAATGAAGTCAGAAAGGGTTGTAAATTGATGAAGTGGCTTTGAATGGTGCATTTTGAACACAGAAAAACAAGGTGTTTAAATAAGTTCAAAAGAAATGAAATCCCTTTGTAACAGACGAGTTTTCGTATGAAACCCTGATACTTCGAAAGAGGTTGTCTGTTTTGTACCCGAAGTGCACCCAGTTTTTGCTGTAAGCCTATCTACTTTCTTGCACATGCTATGTGGGTGAAATGATGATACCATGCCAACTTGGAACCTTTTCAGAGTTCATTTCAAATGCTTTTCAATTTCATGGTCTTATAGCTAAAAATAATCAGTAAATGCATGAAAAATAACAAATGAAGTCAGAAAGGGTTGTAAATTGATGATGTTGCTTTGAATGGTGCATTTTGAACACAGAAAAACAAGGTGTTCAAATAAGTTCAAAAGAAATGAAATCCCTTTGTAACAGACGAGTTTCCGTATGAAACCCCGATACTTCGAAGGAGATTGTCTGTTTTGTACACGAAGTGCATCCAGTTTTTGCCGTAAGCCTCTCTACTCTCTTGCACATGCTATGTGGGTGAAATGATGATATCGTGCCAACTTGGAAACTTTTCAGAGTTCATTTCAAATGCTTTTCTATTTCATGGTCTTATAGCTCAAAATAATCAGTAAATGCATGAAAAATAACAAATGAAGTCAGAAAGGGTTGTAAATGCATGAAAAATAACAAATGAAAAATTTCAAATGCGGTTTCTCAGTTGCCCTTTAGAGGTTAGTGCTAAGTTCATCATTTTAGCTGAGTTAATGCCACTGCTCATCCCGAGTACTATTTAACATTGGCAGGGATATGAGGCTTGTGTGTTTGTTAACTGGCTGGATGAAGAATGGCATGGCAGGGCTCAGAGTGTTATCACCAAGCTCGCAGAAGATAACGTTAAGCTAAAGAAGAAACTGGCTTATGTGGAATGTACAATCAGTACGATGAAGCAAGAAAGAATCAATCACAGGCAACAGATGAAAGCAAGAGACAAGAAGGAACTAGCATGTGTAGTTGTGGTTGTCGCATTAGCCATGTTCTATGCGCCGTTTGCAATGATGATTAGGGGTTTTGTTTGACAGTATTGCTGAAGCACATCTAGAAGTGCTCTAAATAATGCACATCTAGGTACTCCTATGCCATTGATGTTACGCGAAGATTCATGCAGATATTTTTCTTTGTCTTTTTTCTTTTCCTTTCTAGTTTGATTATTACTGGCTTTATCAATAAGAAGAGCTCAATGTATTGCTTGCTAACTGTCCTACTCCATTCGTACTGTTACCGGTGCATAATCCCAAAACTCATTCCTTGTTTTTGTCCTGAAAAAGAAAACCAGCCAAATAGCCAATAGGAGTCCTGCGCAACCCCGGGAATTTGGAGCGACTGGGTACAAATAATTGCGGTTAGATAATACGTCAACCCCCGCTTCAATTGGCAGTTCCTCTTCTTTGCATACCCCGCTTAAGTGTCCACCATCTTCATCGTTCCCGGCAGGCCGTGCTACACACTGGCACACACTCTACAACCATGTCGAGCGACAACGAGGACGATAGTTTGGCTAGCAGTCCGGCGCCCGATGATAGGTCAACATCGGAATCATCCCTCTCATCTTCCATGAGTCCGGCTTCGAGCCTAGACCTCGATTATATTCGGTTCATGGAAGGGACGCCACCTCTGGAGTTGTCAAACAACAACCAGACGGACGAGGAGCCGTCGGAGGATGAAGAAGATCGGGACGATGAGGAGGAGGAGGAGGACAACACCGACAGCTGAAGGAAATATGCCCTAGAGGCAATAATAAAGTTATTATTTATTTCCTTATTTCATGATAAATGTTTATTATTCATGCTAGAATTGTATTAACCGGAAACATAATACATGTGTGAATACATAGACAAACAGAGTGTCACTAGTATGCCTCTACTAGACTAGCTTGTTAATCAAAGATGGTTAAGTTTCCTAACCATAGACAAAGGAGTTGTCATTTGA
>LR880968.1:8856943-8868404 GCA_904067115.1 Aegilops sharonensis | reverse complement strand
ATTGTTGTTGCATCTTTTACGTGGCTGCAATTGGGTTCTAGCAAGAACGTTTTCTTACCTACGAATAACCACAACGTGATCTTGTCAACTTCTATTTACCCTTCATAAGGACCCTTTTCATCGAATCCACTTCAACTAAAGTGGGAGATACAGACACCCGCCAGCCACCTTATACAACTAGTGCATGTTAGTCGGTGGAACCGGTCTCACGTAAGCGTACGTGTAAGGTTGGTCCGGGCCGCTTCATCCCACAATACCACTGAAGCAAGATTAGACTAGTAGCGGCAAGCAAGTTGACAAGATCTACGCCCACAACAAAATTGTGTTCAACTCGTGCAATAGAGAACTATGCATAGACCTAGCTCATGATGCCACTGTTGGGGAACGTTGCAGAAAATTAAAAATTTTCCTACGGTTTCACCAAGATCCATCTATGAGTTCATCTAAGCAACGAGTCAAGGGAGTGAGTTTGCATCTACATACCACTTGTAGATCGAGTGCGGAAGCGTTCAAGGGGATGGTGATGATGGAGTCGTACTCGCCGTGATTCAGATCACCGATGACCAAGTGCTGAACGGACAGCACCTCCGCGTTCAACACACGTACGGTACGGACGACGTCTCCTCCGTCTTGATCCAACAAGGAGGAAGGAGAGGTTGAGGAAGACAGCTCCGATGGCAGCACGACGGCGTGGTGTTGTTGGTGCAGCAGTACTCCGACAGGGCTTCGCCAAGCACGTACGGAGGAGGAGACGTGTTGGGGAGGGGAGGGGCTGCGCCTTGGCTTGGGTTGTTCAGCCCTCCCCTCACCCCTTTATTTATAGGGGAAGGGGCAAGGGGGGCCGGCCCCTCTAGATGGGATCTAGAGGGGGGGGGCGGCGGCCAGGGAGGGGGGACTTGCCCCCCAAGCAAGGGGGGCGCCCCCTCTAGGGTTCCCCACCCAACCCTAGGCGCATGGGCCCAAGGGGTGGGCACGCCCAGCCCTCCAGGGGCTGGCTCCTGCCCCACGCAGCCCATGTGCCCCCCCGGGAGGTGTGGCCCCTCCCGGTGGACCCCCGGAACCCTTCCGGTGGCCCCGGTACAATACCGATATGCCCCCGAAACTTTCTGGTGTCCGTTTGACAACTTCCCATATATAAATCTTTACCTCCGGACTATTCCGGAACTCCTCGTGATGTCCGGGATCTCATCCGGGACTCCGAACAACATTCGGTAATCACATACAAGTCTTCCTAATAACCCTAGCGTCACTGAACCTTAAGTGTGTAGACCCTACGGGTTCGGGAGACATGAGACATGACCGAGACGGCTCTCAGGTCAATAACCAACAGTGGGATCTGGATACCCATGTTGGCTCCCACATTCTCCTCGATGATGTCATCGGATGAACCACGATGTCGAGGATTCAAGCAACCCCGTATACTATTCCCTTTGTCGATCGGTACGTTACATGCCCGAGACTCGATCATCGGTATCCCAATACCTCGTTCAGTCTCGTTACCGGCAAGTCACTTTACTCATACCGTAATGCATGATCCCGTGACCAAACACTTGGTCACTTTGAGCTCATTATGATGATGCATTACCGAGTGGGCCCAGAGATACCTCTCCATCATACGGAGTGACAAATCCCAGTCTCGATCCGTGTCAACCCAACATACACTTTCAGAGATACCTGTAGTGCACCTTTATAGTCACCCAGTTACGTTGTGACGTTTGGTACACCCAAAGCACTCCTACGGTATCCGGGAGTTACATGATCTCATGGTCTAAGGAAGAGATACTTGACATTGAAAAAGCTCTAGCAAAACGAACTACACGATCTTGTGCTATGCTTAGGATTGGGTCTTGTCCATCACGTCATTCTCCTAATGACGTGATCCCGTTGTCAATGACATCTGATGTCCATAGTCAGGAAACCATGACTATCTGTTGACCAACGAGCTAGTCAACTAGAGGCTTACTAGGGACGTATTGTGGTCTACGTATTCACACGTGTATTACGATTTCCGGATAATACAATTATAGCATGAATAAAAGACAATTATCATGAACAAGGAAATATAATAATAACCCTTTTATTATTGCCTCTAGGGCATATATATTTCCAACACCGAAGGCCTTGGAGAGCTTGCGGAGAAGCTTCAGGGAGCACGGCGGCGCTTCCGGCTATGGAAGATATCGACCTGTCGTCAAGGCGCCAGGGAGGCCTGGGCCATGGTGAAGACGCGGTTCACGAAGGCGGACCCGAACCATATGGCCGAGGTCGGACCTGTGGGGCCCGACGGGAAGGAGATCCGTGTGAGCTTAGTGTACGGCCAAGTAGAGTTGGCCGCAAAGTATTCCCAGCAGGTCTGTAAACTAGACAGCCTATTGGACGACATTGAAGAGGAATACAACCAATCAATTTGACTATGTAATTTAAAATGACATGTAAAATGCCTTGTAGCCGGATTGTAGATCATTTGTCGTAGCGGACCTTTTCGCTTCAACCTCGGGACCCAATAGTCCGGAGTGTGTCCGAATACCCTCGCGGTTATATAAAAACCGGGGTATGCGTGGAGACCAGGCGTAGGGGTCATAAGTGCTTTATCAGACAAGTGCCCAACTAGTTATGTTATATTACATGGTTAGTAAGAAACATCTTCCAGGGAGAATAGTTCCGTTAGGGGTTCCTTTCCCTGGGAGGCATGCCCTAAAGTGCATGTCCGGAATGCGAAAAAAGCAGAAAAGCATCTGGGGGCAGATAAATGAAAAATAAAAAATCATCTTTTAGTTCACTGACCGAATATTCCCTTAAGAACGCTAGCTTTCGGCTTCACCCATTCAGAGGTACACGTCCGGCTGACACGGCGGTAACAATCACAGAGCTGCTCCCTTTACCACCTAGTCGAACAATCGGGAACGTAGGGGTAAGCACAGGAGCCAGGCAACCCAGCTTGGCCAAAACTTAAGTCATGTCGATTCATATAATGGTGAATAAAAGGTACATGCGGAAGTGTGACACATGTGTTGGGCATAAAGCCCGTAGAAATAAGCTTCTGTTAAAGAAGCCCCCAGGTATAATGAGCACGACTAGTGCGTCAAGTGTGTGCGAACAATGTGCAAACGAGCCTCCAAAGGCTTCAAGAAGAAGGAGGAGGAAGGAGTGAAATAGAAGACAACAAAAATAGAAAATGTGGACGGAGGAAGGAGACGAACTCGGAGTCTGGCGCTTAGGCGTAGAATCTTCGTAGACGGGCTGCGTTCCATGTGTTCGGCTCGAGTCGGTTATCCGATGCGTTTCGCAGACGGTATGCTCCGCCGGTCAGGACCTGGTCGATGATGAAGGGACCTTCCCATTTGGGCTTGAGTTTGTCCTTTTTCTTGTCTGGCAGGCGTAGAACTAGTTCGCCAACGTTGTAAGCTTTGGCCCGTACTTCCCTGCTTTGGTATCTTCGAGCCTGCTGTTGATAAAATACGGAACGAGCTTTTGCCACGTCGCGCTCCTCCTCCAATGCGTCCAAGCTGTCCTGCCGATCGAGCTAGGCTTCTCTTTCTTCATACATGCGCACGCGAGGTGAGTCATGCATTATGTCGCAGGGCAAGACTGCCTCTGCACCGTATACCATAAAAAATGGTGTAAATCCGGTAGTACGATTCGGCGTGGTCCGCAGCCCCCAGAGTACGGAGTCGAGCTCCTCAACCCAGTGCGTGTTATATTCCTTGAGGGACCGCAGTAGTCTGGGTTTAATGCCGCTCATGATTAGACCGTTTGCTCGCTCGACTTGACCGTTGGTTTGAGGGTGATAGACTGAGGCGTAATCGAGCTTGATGCCCATGTTTTTGCACCATAATTTGACCTCATCGGCCGTGAAGTTGGTGTCGTTATCAGTGATGATACTGTGGGGGACGCCGTAACGGTGCACTAACCCTGATATGAAGTCTATCACCGGCCCGGATTCGGCCGTTTTAACGGGCTTGGCCTCTATCCATTTGGTGAATTTATCCACCATGACCAATAGGTATTTTTGCTTGTGGGTTCCTCCCTTAAGGGGTCCAACCATGTCAAGCCCCCAGACCGCGAACGGCCAGGTGATGGGTATAGTTTTGAGGGCGGTGGGTGGCATGTGGCTTTGATTAGCAAAAAGCTGGCAACCGACGCATCGTTGGACTAAATCCTGCGCATCTGCCCGGGCCGTCGGCCAATAAAATCCTGTACGGAAGGCCTTGCCTACAAGGTCCCGGGCTGCGGCGTGGTGCCCACCCAGTCCGGCATGAATTTCAGCCAGGAGGTTTCGCCCTTCCTCTTTGGAGATACACCTTTGGAGGACTCATGTTGTGCTTTTCTTATAAAGCTCTCCCTCATGGACTTTATAGGCTTTGGATCGCCGTACTATGCAGCGAGCCTCATTTTGATCTTCGGGGAGTTCCTACCTAGTTAGGTAGGCTAGGAATGGTTCCGTCCACGGGGCGATGACCGCCATTATTTCGTGGGCGGACGGTGTTATTTCGTTGGCAGAGCCTCCGATTGTGTCAGAGTGTTCGGTGTCAGGCAGTGCGGTTGGGTCCGGATTGTTATTTCCGGACTCCCCTTCCCATAGTATGGATGACTTGAACAGCCATTCCAGGAAGATGTTGGGCGGGACGGCGTCGCGTTTTGTGTCGATGCGTTCCAATACGTCCGCCGCCTGGTTGTTATCCCGGGCTATATGATGGAATTCGAGCCCTTCGAACCGTGCTGACAATTTTAGGACCGCATTGCGGTACGCTGCCATTTTTGGATCTTTGGCATCAAAGTCTCCGTTGATTTGAGATATCACGAGGTTCGAATCCCCGCGCACCTCTAGGCGTTTAATGCCCATGGAGACTGCCATCCAGAGGCCGTGCAGAAGGGCCTCGTATTCGGCTGCATTGTTGGAGTCCGTATACATTATTTGAAGCACGTATTGGACTGTGTCCCTGGTTGGGGACGTCAGGACGATGCCAGCCCCCAGGCCGGCCAACATTTTGGAGCCGTCAAAGTGCATGATCCAATCGGAGTATGCGCCGTACTCTTTAGGGAGTTCGGCTTCGGTCCATTCGGCCACGAAGTCGGCCCAAACCTGCCACTTAATAGATCGTCGTGGCTTATAGGTTATGTCGGATGGAAGGAGCTCTATGGCCCATTTAGCAATCCGGCCCGTCGCGTCGCAGTTGTTTATAATGTCGTTAAGAGGTACTTCGGAGGCTACCGTTATCGAACACTCTTGAAAGTAGTGTCGCAGCTTCCGGGATGCCATGAACACCGCGTATGCTATCTTTTGATAATGTGGGTACCGGGACTTGCATGGAGTTAGGATAGTGGACACATAGTAAACCGGTCTTTGAAGAGGGAACCGGTGTCCGTCCGTTTCTCGTTCGACGACGAGCACCGCGCTAACAACTTGATGTGTTGCGGCGATATGTAATAGCATTGATTCGCCCATGTTGGGCGCGGCCAGGACCGGATTTGTTGCCAATATGGCTTTTATTTCTTCGAGTCCGGCCATGGCGGCATCCGTCCACTCGAAGTGATCGGTGCACCAGAGGAGGCGGTAAAGGGGTAACGCCTTTTCTCCCAAACGGGAAATAAAGCGGCTTAGAGCCGCTACGCATCCAGTCAATTTTTGTATTTGCTTGAGGTCTTTTGGAATATCCAATTGTGACAGAGCTCGGATCTTGGCTGGGTTTGCTTCGATTCCTCTACCGGACACAATGAAGCCCAAGAGCTTTCCGGCTGGAACGCCGAAGACGCATTTTTCCGGATTGAGCTTAATGTCATATTTACAGAGATTGTCGAATGTGAGCCTTAAGTCGTCTACTAGAGTTTCGACATGCTTGGATTTGACGACCACGTCATCTACATATGCTTCTACTGTTTTGCCGATCTGGTTTGCCAGACATGTCTGAATCATGCGCTGATATGTAGCGCCGGCGTTTTTGAGCCCGAAGGGCATTGTGTTGAAGCAGAATGGGCCGTATGGAGTGATGAATGCTGTTGCAGCTTGGTCTGGCTCCGCCATCTTGATTTGGTGGTAGCCGAAGTACGCGTCGAGGAAGCACAATGAGTCGTGTGTCCTACTGTAGCGTTGATAATTTGATCAATGCAAGGGAGGGGGAAGGGATCCTTTGGGCAAGCCTTATTAAGGTCTTTGAAATCAACACATAGGCGCCAGGATTTGTCCTTCTTTGGTACCATCACCAGATTTGCTAGCCAGTCCGGATGTTTTATATCTCTGATGAATCCGGCTTCCAGAAGTTTGGCTAGCTCCTCTCCCATGGCCTGTCTCTTGGGTTCGAAAAAGCGCCGAAGAGCCTGTTTGACTGGCTTGAATCCTTTTAGGATATTCAGGCTGTGCTCGGTCAGCCGACGTGGGATTCCTGGCATGTCCGAAGGGTGCCAGGCAAAAATGTCCCAGTTTTCTTGTAGAAATTCTCGTAGTGCGGCATCTACAACAGGGTTTAATTGTGCCCCAATGGAGGCCGTCTTTGCAGGGTCCGTTGGGTGGACTTGGAATTTGACTATTTCATCCGCTGGTTTAAAAGAGGTGGACTTGGATCTTTTATCAAGTATCACATCGTCCCTGTTCACCGTGGACCGCATCGCAGTGAGTTCCTCAGCCGCTAGGGCTTCGGATAGTGCCTCGAGGGCTAGTGCAGTTGTCTTGTTTTCGGCGCGGAATGCTATGTTCGGATCACTAGCGAGAGTGATGATTCCGTTAGGTCCGGGCATTTTAAGCTTCATGTACCCATAATGGGGTATAGCTTGAAAAATTGTGAATGCCTCTCGCCCTAATAAAGCATGATATCCGCTGCTGAACGGGGCCACTTGAAATGTGACCTCCTCGGACCTGTAATTGTCCGGCGAGCTGAACACTACGTCCAGTGTGATTTTTCCTGTGCAGCATGCTTCCCGGCTAGGGATTATTCCTCTAAAGGTTGTGCTGCTTCGCTCAATGTGGTTCCAGTCTATTTCCATTTTTCGGAGGGTTTCCTCGTAGATGAGGTTTAGTCCGCTGCCGCCATCCATGAGTACCTTAGTAAGGCGAAAGCCGTCCACTATTGGACTGAGGACCAGTGCGGCTGGTGCTCGGGCTGTTCGGAATTTAGGTTCGTCACTGGCATTAAAGGTAATAGCCGTGTCACTCCATGGATTTATTGTTGCTACTTGGTAGACTTCGGCAAGGTTGCGGAGTGTTCGTTTTCGCATATTATTTGATGCGGAAGTCTCGAAGACTGTTAATACCATACTGGTGTTGCTAGGCTGGGATTCTGAGGCTAGAAGCTCTTCGCCACTTTTGGCCACCTGCCGTAGTATCCAACATGCTCAAAGGCTATGATTTGGAGTGGCGCCCTCTGTGCTATGAATTTTACAGGGTCCGTTTAGCCAACCCTCCAGTACGGTTCCGTACCCTTTAGGGGGTTTTTGTTTTTTGATGTATAACCCAGGTGCCGGATTATCCCAAAATTTACTTTTGGTTTTCCAAGCACTCTCCATCGCACAGTACTTTTGTACTATGGTCACCAAGTCAGCAAAGCGTGTAATTTCACAAAGACTTATGGCGTTTAGGATTCCCTTGTCCGTGCAATTATTGCAAAAAAATGAGATTGCGTCCTCCTCTCGGCATTCCTTTATCCTGTCCATAACCAGGAGGAATTTGGCCCTATAGTGATGTACTGTTTCAGCGGGCTCTTGCCGAATTCGGGATAGATCGCTAATGTTTGGGTGGGCGGGTGGAACTAAATCTGGAACCTCGTCCAATTTAGGACTCAGGGGCCGAGAAGTTTCCGAACTTGGAAGTTTGGATTTTTGAATGTTATCCAACGAATCCAACCCGCCGCCTGACTTTAAGTTCAGGGCTTGATCGACATTCGTCCCTCTGCGGCTATCCGGCATGGAGGGATCGGGAATCCGGACGTAGCTAGTCCTTAAGATAGAAGAAGAATCACCGTATTGCCCCTCTATCACAGCAACATGATGGGTAGCCTGGGGAGAGTTGATCTCTCTCAGATCGGTTTTAGGCCCGATCTGGTCGTAGTCTGTGGCGACTCCCAGTGCGGCGATGCGATCCAAGAGCTCGTTTACGGAGGAGAGCTCGATCGGATCTAACTGCCCGGCAAATTCCGAGTTAACGTGAAGATTGGTTTCGACGACCCGAGAAGTCATCGTCGGCGCGGTGGCCGAACTGGCGGTCATAAGAAAACCACCTAACCGAAGAGTCTGACCAGCGGCCAAGGCTCCTTTGGCGATAGTATCGTCTTTAAATACGGGATGAGGCATCCTTCCTGACGGCGATGACACAGAGGAACTCTCAATGAAAGCACCAATGTCGGTGTCAAAACCGGCGGATCTCGGGTAGGGGGTCCCGAACTGTGCGTCTAGGCGGATGGTAACAGGAGACAAGGGACACGATGTTTTTACCCAGGTTCGGGCCCTCTCAATGGAGGTAATACCCTACTCCTGCTTGATTAATATCGATGATATGGGTAGTACAAGAGTAGATCTACCACGAGATCAGAGAGGCTAAACCCTAGAAGCTAGCCTATGGTATGATTGTTGTTCTGTCCTATGGACTAAAACCCTTCGGTTTATATAGACACTTGAATAGGGTTAGGGTTACACAGAGTCGGTTACAATGGTAGGAGATCTACATATCCGTATCGCCAAGCTTGCCTTCCACGCCAAGGAAAGTACCATCCGGACACGGGACGAAGTCTTCAATCTTGTATCTTCATAGTCTAGGAGTCCGGCCAAAGATGATAGTTCGGCTATCCGGACACCCCCTAGTCCAGGACTCCCTCACACACCCTTGCATTCATTCCTATGTGGATATTTATACAGTTACATGAGGAGAGAGAGATACAAGGGAGCGGAGAGTCAGTTAGTTACAACGATCAACGGATCATGTGGATCGTGGGAGCACACGATATGCACGCGTTGTTGAGTGTGCTTGAGGATCCGGTCGTGCACTGGTACGCGTCGGTGGTATACAAACGGTTTTTAACCCCTTTCCGCGACGGCATTAAGAACCGTCACCAAGTGAGTGTGCGCAATAGGGGGGGGGGTCCTTCCCACACGACCCAGAAACTGTCGAGGATAGGCCCTCCTGGCATACAAGCTAGGGCAAAATGAGCTCATGTGCGATCGGGCGAGGCATCGAAACTCAATTGTTTCTGTCCGTATGTACATCCCACACGGTGAATCCTAGAAAAACATTTTGGTTTGTATATATCACACACAGTCAATCCAAGGAGAACGTTTCCGTTTTCATGTACATCCCACACAGTGAATCCAGGGAAAATGTCTTTGTTCGTATGTACTTCCCACACATTCAATCCAGGGAAAACGTTTTCGTTCGTATGTACATCCCACACAGTCAATCCAGGGAAAATGTTATCGTTCGCATGTACATCCCACACAGGTTTGTGTATAGGCTCGTGTGTGATACGTGTAACTATCAAACACGCTTTGCCTTGGTTAACTGCACTTTTAGAAACTACATCACACACGATTTGATGAAGAAAACCGTGTGGCATTGGACTATCCATCACAAGCGCTTTTACTTCTAGAACAGTTTGCAAAGTTCCATGACCCATTTCGCAGGTTTATTAGTTTACAATTAATAATTCTAGTATTACGCAAATACACATTTCATATCGAACAGTTGTTTGCCAATTTCATACCAGTCACATAGATATATTTTAACATCACAGTACGATAGCTACCGGAAAACATCACCGTACAACATATAGATAGTTCAACTTCATAAGAAAAATATTAGAACAATATATTCATTTCCCTAATCGAGATCATCCAGGCTCGCCTTATCCACCTCTGCTTTCAGTTCAGTAAGAACTCGTTTGCACTGGCCAACTGGGAAAGTGCCTCCTCCTTCGCCAACACCGTCTTAGCAAAGTCCGATTAAAAAAAACAAAGCTCATTCTCCACCTTCCTATTTTTATCCTGCGTATTCAAATATTCTTCAGCGTTGACAACACTTTCTCTAAGCCTACCTCTGTTCTCTTCCTGATACATGCTCCAGAGCTTTGCTAGGCACATCTTCAAAGACTATGGCCACTCTTGATCAACCCACTCCAAGTAAGAACACTTCCGTTCATCCTATAATATTTCAAACTAGATCAATAACAATTGTAGGGAAAATGGGTTTATAGCAACATAGAAAATCACCAATACTTATTTTGAAAAACTGAAGAAACAGGTTAACTATGACATATCTTCCCAAAATGATCAATGCGCAAATGAATTAATTGCTACTGAGACAACAACCAAATTGTGAAACAACAGAAGCTATAACTAACTACAACAACACTACAAGTTCTTACTCATGTACTATAAATAACAAATTGAACATTTTAAGAGGAAGGTAGATATAACTGCAACATCATAGCGACAGTGTTTATATGACATCAAATTGATACTAATAGGTGGATGCGGAAGACGCCCTCTTGGCGGAAGATGTCGTGCTCAATGTGGATGCGGTGGCACTCTTGGCGTAGGCGGCTGCGCTCTCGGCGCAGGCAGCGGTTGGGGGGATGCGACCATCGTATGGGCCTTCACGAAGCGTTTCCACGGTGTCATCTTTGCAAGAAGGGTGTGCGGGAATGGGGATCGGGATTTGTGGATTTGGGGGTTGCCGGCACTGGAGCAGACAAGCCAGCGAAGCTTAAGGAGGAAGACTTAAATAGAGTTAGAATTTTTCATCGCAAATGATTCCTACAAAACAATTGTGTGTGATGTTGTAGATATTTTTTTATTAGCTGTGAAAGACGAATTTGGAGTAGAGTGGCAGCGGATGGTGTTTTAAATGTACGAGAAAATTTGTAGTACTAATACAACTGTCATGTCAAATTTTGGAAAATTCCAAGGGTCATTTGACCTTTTAAGACATTTAAGTGATTTTCTAGCCATTTAATGACCTTAATTGAAATTTGTACTACATGTACATGCAACAACTAACCAAAACGGTTTGAAAATTCATATTTTGTGTACCCATGTGTGATTTAGTTCCACGTGCAGTAAATTGGAAGGAATTTTTAAACATATTGGTCTAACGGCTATGACACAATTAAGCATGGAGTGCCATGGCATTTAAATTCCAAAAAAATAAAAACATGAAACCTTGCTTGATGTAATGTCATACCACTGATACGTCTCCAATGTATCGACTTTTTCTCATGCTTTTCCTCTTGTTTTGGACGCTAATTTGCATGATTTGAATGAAACTTGAAGGAAATATGCCCTAGAGGCAATAATAAAGTTATTATTTATTTCCTTATATCATGATAAATGTTTATTATTCATGCTAGAATTGTATTAACCGGAAACATAATACATGTGTGAATACATAAACAAACAGAATGTCACTAGTATGCCTCTACTTGACTAGCTCGTTAATCGAAGATGGTTATGTTTCCTAACCATGGACATGAGTTGTCATTTG
>LR880968.1:8831879-8845347 GCA_904067115.1 Aegilops sharonensis | reverse complement strand
ATTATTTATTTCCTTATATCATGATAAATGTTTATTATTCATGCTAGAATTGTATTAACCGGAAACATAATACATGTGTGAATACATAAACAAACAGAATGTCACTAGTATGCCTCTACTTGACTAGCTCGTTAATCGAAGATGGTTATGTTTCCTAACCATGGACATGAGTTGTCATTTGATTAACGGGATCACATCATTAGGAGAATGATGTGATTGACTTGACCCATTCCGTTAGCTTAGCACTTGATCGTTTAGTATGTTGCTATTGCTTTCTTCATGACTTATACAAAGTTCCTGCAACTATGAGATTATGCAACTCCCGTTTACCGGAGGAACACTTTATGTGCTACCAAACGTCACAACGTAACTGGGTGATTATAAAGGTACTCTACAGGTATCTCCAAAAGTATATGTTGAGTTGGCATAATTCGAGATTAGGTTTTGTCACTCCGATTGTCGGAGAGGTATCTCTGGGCCTTCTGGTAATAATCATCACCTAAGCCTTGCAAGCATTGTAACTAATGAGTTAGTTATGAAATGATGTATTACAGAACGAGTAAAGAGACTTGCCGGTAACGAGATTGAACTAGGTATTGGATACCGACGATCGAATCTCGGGCAAGTAACATACCGATGACAAAGGGAACAACGTATGTTGTTATGCGGTTTGACCGATAAAGATCTTCGTAGAAAATGTAGGAACCAATATGAACATCCAGGTTCCACTATTGGTTATTGACCGAGAATAGTTCTAGGTCATGTCTACATAGTTCTCGAACCCGTAGGGTCCGCACGCTTAAAGTTACGATGACAATTTTATGAGTATTGATGTATCGAACTTTGTTCGGAGTCCCGGATGTGATCACGGACATGACGAGGAGTCTCGAAATGGTCGAGACATAAAGATTGATATATTGGAAGCCTATGTTTGGACTTCGGAATAGTTCCGGGTGAAATCGGTATTTTACCGGAACACCGGGGGGTTACCGGAACCCTCCCGGGGGTTAATGGGCCTTAGTGGGCCATGAGGGAGAAGAGGAGGGCCGGCCAGGGCAGGCCGCGCGCCCCCTCCCCCCCTAGTCCGAATAGGACAAGGAGAGGGGGGGCGGCGCCCCCCTTCCTCTTTCCCCTCCCCCCAAGTCCTAATCCAACTAGGAAAAGGGGGGAGTCCTACTCCCGGTGGGAGTAGGACTCCTCCGGCGCGCCTCCTCCTAGGGCCGGCCGCACCCCCCCTTGCTCCTTTATATACGGGGGCAGGGGGCACCCCATGACACAAGTTGATCTACGGATCGTTCCTTAGCCGTGTGCGGTGCCCCCCTCCACCATATTCCACTTCGGTCATATCGTCGCGGAGCTTAGGCGAAGCCCTGCGCCGGTGGAGCATCATCATCATCACCACGCCGTCGTGCTGACGGAACTCATCCCGGACGTTTTGCTGGATCGGAGCCCGGGGATCGTCATCGAGCTGAACGTGTGCTGAACTCGGAGGTGCCGTGCTTTCGGTACTTGGATCAGTCGGATCGTGAAGACGTACGACTACATCAACCGCGTTGTTATAACGCTTCCGCTTTCGGTCTACGAGGGTACGTGGACACACTCTCCCCTCTCGTTGCTATGCCATCACCATGATCTTGCGTGTGCGTAGGAAATTTTTTGAAATTACTACGTTCCCCTACAAAACTAACCCCGGACTGACGCTGTTTTCAGCAGAACTACCATGGTGTTGTTTTTGTGCAGAAATAAAAGTTCTCGGAATGGAACGAAACTTTGCGAGGAATTTTCATGGAATAAAAGAGGATTTTATGATCCAAGACCCACTAGAGAGGGGCCCGTGGGTGGGCACAACCCACCAGGGCGCGCCCCCCTCTCCTGGCGCGCCCAGGTGGGTGTACCCACCTGGTGGCCCCATTGACGATCCCCCTGATACTATAAAATCACATTATTTCAGAAAAAAAATCAGAGAGAAAGAATTATCACGATCCACGAGACAGAGCCGCCGCCAAGCTCTGTTCTTCCTCAGGAGGGCAGGTCTGGCGTTCGTTTGGGGCTCCAAAGAGGGGGATCTTCGTTCTTCGTCATCACAAACCCATCTCCATCGCCAATTCCATGATGCTCCCCACGGGAGTGAGTAATTCCTTCGTAGGCTCGCTGGTCGGTGAGGAGTTGGATGAGATTCATCATATAATTGAGTTAGTTTTGTTAGGGCATGATCCCTAGTATCCACTATGTTCTTAGATTTGATGTTGCTATGACTTTGCTATGCTTAATGATTGTCACTTTGGGCCCGGGTGCAATGAACTCAAATCTGAATGGTTTCTGATTTCATCATTATATCCATGTTTTAGATCTGATCTTGCAAGTTATAGTCACCTACTACGGTTATGATCCGACCACCCCGGAGTGACAACAACCGCGCCCACTCTCGATGGTGACCGTAGTTTGAGGAGTTCATCTATTCACTATGTGTTAATGCTTTGTTCCGGTTCTCTATTAAAAGGAGGCCTTAATATCCCTTAGTTTCCAATATGGACCATGTTGCCATGGGAGGGTAGGACAAAAGATGGCATGCAAGTTCTTTTAATAAAGCATGTATGACTATTTACGGAATACATGCCTACATTATATCGATGAATCGATGAACTAGAGCTAGTGTCGTATCGCCCTAGGTTATAACTGTCACATGATGAATATCATCCAACAAGTCACCGATCCAATGCGTACGAATTTATCATATATTGTTCTTGCTAAGTTACTACTGTCGCTACTGCTATCGTTACTTCTATCACTATTACCGTTACCATTGCTGCTGTCACTACTATCAAAACTATCAAACTAGTTTGCTACTGATCACTTTGCTGCAGATAATTAATCTCCAGGTGTGGTTGAATTGACAACTCAGCTGCTAATACCTTCAAATATTATTTGGCTGCCCTTGTGTCGATTCTATAAATTTGGGTTAAATACTTACCGTCGAAAACTGTTGCGATCCCCTATACTTGTGGGTTATCAAGACCTTTTTATGGCGCCGTTACTGGGGAGCATAGCTATATTTGTTGAGTCACTTGGGACTATTATCAATTTATCACTATGAAGAATCTGAAGGATGCTAAGACTAAGATATTTCCCTCAAAGACGAGGGGAGGTAAGGAACTGCCATCCAGTTCTGCTTTAGATTCACTTTCTGTTATGAGTAAACTTGCAACACCACCACATGCTATTAATTCTGATATGTCGCAAGTTATTGATGATGCTACTTCTACTATGAATGATGCTTATGATGATGCTAGTACCATGCTTGATAATGATGATGTGACACTTGGTGAATTTCTTGATGAACAAATTGATAGAGTAATACAACATGATGTTGTTGAATCTGATGATGAGCTTGAAACTGAAACTCCTGAAACACTTGCTAGAGCTGGCCCTCCTAGATATGAATTGCCTAAGGTACCGGAAGGCTATGTTATGAGTGAAGAGGCAACTAGAGATATTCTTGCTTGTAAGGATAGAGATGATCTAGAGAAATTATTACATAAGTATAAATAAAAATATCTGAATGCTAGAATGAAATGTGATCCTAAGTTTGCTACTTCGCCTATCTCTATTGCTGATAAGGATTATGAATTCTCTGTCGACCCAGAGTTAATCACTTTGGTTGAATCTGATCCTTTCCATGGTTATGAAACTGAAACTGTTGTGGCACATCTTACTAAGTTGAATGATATAGCCACCCTTTTTACTCATAATGAGAAAACTCGATACTACTTTATTCTCAAATTATTTCCTTTCTCATTAAAGGGTGATGCTAAAGCTTGGTACAATACTCTTGCCCCTGGTTGTGTGCATAGTTCCCAGGACATGATCTATTACTTCTCTAAAAAATATTTTCCTGCTCATAAGAAACAACCTGCCTTACAGGAAATATTTAACTTTGTTCAAACTAAAGAAGAGAGTCTCCCACAAGCTTGGGGGGGGGGGGGGCTTTTCCAGTTACTTAATGCTTTGCCTGATCATCCTCTTAAGAAAAATGTAGTACTTGATATCTTCTATAATGGACTAACCGATGCTTCTAGGGACTTCCTAGATAGTTGTGCTGGTTGTGTTTTTAGGGAACGAACTATTGCGAAAGCTGAAGCATTATTGAATAACATATTGAAAAATTATGATGATTGGACTATTTTTGAACCACCGCCTAAACCCACTCCGAAGAAGAGGGGTATATTATATCTCAGTCCTGAAGATATGCAAGAGGCAAAGAAATATATGAAGGAAAAAGGTATTAAGGCTGAGGATGTTAAAATTTTACCACCTATCGAAGAAATACATGGGCTTGAAGCACCACCACCACCCAAGGTGGTAGAGGTAAAATCTTTAATGAAATTCAATGATAGTGATGCCTCATAATAAACATCCTAGTCAATGCCATTATGAGTTTGACAATTACATTAGAAAACAAGATCACTTCAATGCAAATATTATGAAACAATTGAAATATAATTCTGATATGATTGCTCGCTGTAGTGACTTGCTATTTAGAATCTCAAATGATGTTAGAGGTGTTGGAAAACATGCTTCTATGGTTCAAATCCAGTTAGAACAAGTTGCTAAATCACAAAGAGAATTACTTGATGAAATGAATCATAATATACATGACTTTGCTATTAGAATTGCAACTAGAGGAGGTAAAATGACTCAGGAACCAGTTTATCCTGAGGGTCATCCAAAGAGAATTCAACAAGATTCTCAAAGGAACAACACCACTACACCTAGTCCATCTAAAAAGAAAAAGAAAAAGAAAAATGATAGGACTTTGCATGCTTCTAGTGAACCTGAAATAGACAAACCTCCGGATAATGAAAATGAAACTTCTATCTTTGATGCTGAAACTCAATCTGGTAATGAACATCCACCTAGTGATAATGAAAAAGACAATGATGAGGTTCATGAAGACACTCAAACAAATAATGATAAAGAACCAAATAATGATGTTGAGATAGAACCACTTGTTGATCTTGATAACCCACAACCTAAGAATAAAAGATATGATAAAAGATACTTTGTTGCTAGAAAACACGATAAAGAAAGAGAACCGTGGGTTCAAAAACCTATGCCTTTTCCACCCAAGTCAACTAAAAAGAAAGATGATGAAGAATTTGAATGCTTTGCTGAAATGCCGAGGCCAGTCTTTTTGCGTACTCGCATGACTGACATCTTAAAAATGCCTCCTTATGCAAAGCATATGAAAGACATCATCACAAATAAGAGAAAAAATACCAGAAGCTGAAATCTACACTATGCTTGCTGACTATACTTTTAAAGATGGGGTACCTAAAAAACTTGGAGATCCGGGTATAGCAAGTATACCTTGCTCTATCAAAAGGAATTATGTGAAAACTGCTTTGTGTGATTTAGGAGATGGTGTTAGTGTTATGCCTTTCTCTTTATATAAAAGACATGACATGAAGAAACTCGCACCTAATGAAATATCTTTGCAAATGGTTGACAAATCAACTGCCATACCTATCGGTATCTGTGAGGATGTGCCCGTTGTTGTTGCTAATGTTACTATTTTGACTAACTTTGTTATACTTGAAATGCCCGAGGATGACAACATGTTGATTATCCTTGGTAGACCCTTCTTGAATACTGCAGGGGCTGTTATTGATTGCAATAAAAGCAAGATCACTTTTCGTATTAATGGTAATGAGCATACGGTGCACCTTCCGAAGAAACAATTCCAAGTGAATGGTATTAATGTTATTGAAATACCTACTGTCAAAATGAAATATGAAATACTTATTGTTGGGGAAATGCATATCCCCATTGAGGTAACTTAGTGATTTACGAAAGTTCTTCGGTTTCATGCTAATTGAAAGTGGTTGTTAATAAGACCTGATCAACCTTATTAATGAATCATTTTTGAACAGTGTGAAGTTGATGAATTTAGTAAGCACTACCTTCTGTCCCTACTTTTTGTCCTCTGTTTTCATTAAATAAAATAATATGCCATGTTTTGTCAGTTTTCTGAATTTCCCGTGCAATAAAAAAATGACCCAACAATAAAAGTTCTCATAATGCTTTGAAAACCTGATATGATTTTTTTCTGAATATTCAAGAATTTTTGGTGCAAATAATACCAGAGGGAGGTGCACCAGGTGGGCACAACCCACCTGGGCGCGCCAGGACCCCCAGGCGTGCCCTGGTGGGTTATGGTCCCCACATGGGCCCCCTCACTTATCTCTTTAGCCCACATCATCACTTACCTCCAGAAAAAATTCCCCGCTGCTCTCTCTCCCGTGTTCTTGAGCGCAAACCCACGGATTTCGATCTCTTAGCTCGAAGCTCTGTTTCCGAAACTGCTTCGGGGGATTGTTGCTTGTTATGTGATTCCACCTTTTGTCCAATTAGTTTTTGTTTTAGTGGTTTATAATTTGAATAATTAGATACTCTCGGCGCTGCTGTAGATGAGCTTGCATGTTGAAGTCTTAGTGTTCTAAGTAGTTTGAATGCTTGCTATGGCCTCTATGTATCCTTAGGAGTAGTTTCTATCAATTTTGTGAAGTTTTGTTGACAAATTTTTGTCACCTCAAAAAAATTATTTTCAAAAAATTATACGCGGACACGATGAACCTATTTGGAAGGAGATCCTCGAAGAGATGATCCTCGGGGGCATCCTCTAGTGACAGTTCTGCTCGCCGATCGTATGTGGATCCAAGTGAAAGTTCCACGCATGATGCCACCACCAAAACATGCTTATGGCCTTGCGATGAATATATGGTGCGTGTGGGCATTAAGGAGGAATTTGAGCAATATGTTCAAAATGTCGGCCTCGGCCCCTACCTTTCAGATAAGTGTGAACAATGCTAACTTCTCACTGAGTCATTTGTCAAAATATTTACATTTTTCCCTCGTGAGTCTAGGGTGTCTTTTATGCTTTATGATAATCCATTTACCATCTCACTTGAGATGTTTGCTTACCATTGCAAACTGTCATATTGGGGTTCGCTTGATGAACCACCGAGGACTGAGTACAAGTCTTTCTTGACTAGCCTTTGTTACGGTGAAGATAGGGGAGTGACACAAGGCAGAATAAAGAGCATCCACTTTCCCACAATTCAGTATTTTGCATTATTTAACGGGAGATGCATAGTAGGCAAGCAAGATTGTAGCACACTTTGTGCGCTAGACTTGAGCCTCATTCACACCACTCTCACTAGTGAATGGAACTATAACCTTGGAGCGATTGTTGCACGTAGACTTTAGAATAATGCTAACGGTGGTTGGTTCTATGGGGGAATTTATGCCACACGTTTGGCACGAGAGCTGGGTGTTTCACCTTTACCCTTTGACCCTATCATACCGACATGGTATTTAGACTTCGACACCATAAAAGATCATAAGATCCTCAAAGGAAAAATCCATGACTTCACTTATAATTCGTTGTTTAACCAATCCTCTGTTGTGCATACATATTTGCCTGCGCGTGCTCTTTTTGACTATCACAACAAGGGGAGATATTTTGTTCTTGCGAGCGAGGCTCGAGCTCATAACGTAGCAGTGGTGGCAGCACGGCGTGCCGAGGCATCCGCACCTCAGCACCCCTTCTACCCTCCAGGCTACTGATTGACAACCAAGTTAGGCAAAATGCCTAAGCTTGGGGGAGTATGTGTCCCCACCGACATTATATCCATGCACTACTAGAATCAGCTTCTTTGTCGTCCGCCATGGTGGACGGCAAAAATACCTTTGCCGTCCGTCAGCTGACGGCAACAGGTCCGGCTGAATAGGCTACGGCAAAGGCTTCTTTGCCGTCAGTTGGCGGACGGCAAAGATGAAACGGTTTTTGTCGTCAGCCGGTTGACGGCAAAGGTCCTGGACGGCACACGTGACAACGTCTGGCTGTTAGGGGGCTAACGGTGAGCTTTGCCGTCAGCTGGCGGACGGCAAAGCCCATTGCACCATGTCGTCAGCCAGCGGACGGCAAAGCAACCAAATAGGACAGCCCCCAGGTTGTGCAGGGAGCTGCCACGTTGCATCTTTGCCGTCTGCTGGCGAATGGCAAATTTCTTTGTCGTCCGCCATCGGACGACAAAGAACCTGTATAGCCCCTGTTTTTTTCTGTTTTTTCTTAAATTCATTCAATTTGAACACACAAGTTTCAACACACAAATTTCAACACACAAATTTCACAAAAGACATATCTAACACACAAATTTCATCATATATACATACATAACCAACACATAGTTCCATCCATACATATTACAAAAGTTTCACATTCCTCATCCAACACCGTTATCCATCCATCCATATAACAAGTTCCATCCATGCAAGTTCATCGATACAAAATAAAATCAGAAAGGGAAAGCACTCCATCCATGCAAGCTTCCGTGAATTAAATGAGATCTACAAAATGGGAAACAAGAAAGTTAGAAGAAGAACAAGAACATGAAGAAGAAGAAAATGAAGAAGAAGAAGAAGAAGAAGAAGATTGGAATAAGTAAGCATACTTAGGTAAAATGGAGCTAACCTAGCTAATTATGCCATCTTTGAATGAACTAAGCGTATTATGCCATCTTGGTCATTTTGGAGCTAACCTAGGAAAACTAGGTCATTTTGGAGCTAACCTAGGTAAACTTGGTCATTTTGGAGCTAACCTAAGTAAACTATGTCATTTTGGAGCTAACCTAGCTAAAATGGTTCATATTGGAGCTAACCTAGCTAAAATGGATCATATTGGAGCTAACCTAGGTAAACTTGTTCATTTTGGAGCTAACCTAGGTAAACTAGGTCATTTTGGAGCTAACCTAGCTAAAATGGATCAAATTGGAGCTAACCTAGGTAAACTTGGTCATTATGGAGCTAACCTAGCTAAAATGGCTCATATTGGAGCTAACCTAGCTAAAATGGATCATATTGGAGCTAACCTAGGTAAACTTGGTCATTCTGGAGCTAGCCTAGGTAAACTAGGTCATTTTGGAGCTAACCTAGGTAAACTAGGTCATTTTGGAGCTAACCTAGGTAAAATGGATCATATTGGAGCTAACCTAGGTTAAATGGGTCATTTTGGAGCTAACTTAACTAATTATGCCATTTTTGAGTTAACTAAGCATAATTATGCCTTTTTTTACACAAGTAAGCCAAGTGTATGTCATTATTGAGCAAACCTAGGAAACTAAGCATATTAGAGATAACTTAGCATATTAGAGCTAACTTATGTCATTCCGGAGGAAACAAAGCTAAGTATATATATAGATCATTCTGGAGATCTGACATACCTGACATAGTTCACTCCTCATTCTTCTTCTCCTTCTCCTTCCTCATCCTGATGCGCCAAGAGCGGCGAGGCGGTGGAGGCAGTGGGATGTAGTATTCTACCACAATTGGCATGGTCATGTCGCTCGGCTGTGGGATCGTCGGCACCACCACCATCACGAGGTCATTGTCAGGCACCACCACCATCGCGAGGCCATCTTCAGGCAGCACCATCGCTAGGTCATCCTCATCCACCACCATCTCTTGCCCATCGTCAGCAACCACCATCGCTACGTCATCCTCAGCCACCACCATCTGTTGCCCATCGTCAGCCTGCACCTCGTCATCCCCACTCTGCTCCTCTTCTTCCCCACTCCATTCCGGATCATCCTCACTGCTGCTTTTGCTGCAGCCAGAGTCGTTGCTGCTTTGGTTGTAGCCAGAGTCGCTGCTGCTGCTCCCATTGCCTGACCAAATGCAACAATGACCGTTAACAATCAATGTGAGACAAACCAAAATATAGAGGAAGAGGAGACAGAACGTACTGGCATCATCATCGTCCTGCTAGCGCATGCAACACACAGTCGTGCTGAACACCTTCACGGTGAGCATGGCGTCGCCGTCGTACCTGAAGAGAAGGAAGTACCCGTGCCGCAGGTCGTAGGCACGGTAGAACTGCTCCCAGCCACGACACAGGTACATGTGGCCGTACCTGATCACCAACTCCACGTCCCAAAGCCTGTGAAGCCCGCTGCCGGCCTGTCGCAGCTTCACATTCTTTGGCCGATGGCCGTGCAGCATCGTCATAAAAGTGTTAGGCAGCCTCTGCAATTTGGGACAAGGAGTGATGTAGCAAACAGCAGAGTTATCATAATAAGATGGGTGAAGGGGAGATCTCTCCTTTTATATACCCGCCTCTTGGTGGAAGTCCCAAGTATGATACTGAAGAACTCGAAAGCATCCAACTCGTACTCCGGTGTGTCAGAGCATAGCCTGTAGTGACGGCCTCCCCCCATCCCTAATTAGCAGCAGAAGAGACCAATTAGTATCTAGAAGTATATCTATAAACATAGAGCAAAGTTTCTAGACATGAAAGAAAACTGAGAAAGAAAAAGCAATGCACTTGTGCTCAACAACATCAACAACACTTAATTAATTTGGTAGGTTAGTTGGCAATGGCAATTGGCACCCATCAAAACTAGGGATTTCTTTAGACGTGAAAGAAAACTGAAAATGTTGAAAAAAAGAGCATAGTAATCTAAAAATAGGGAAAAATACACTTCTTCTTCCTCCTCTTTAATTATCTTCTTCTTCTTATTTATTTTTCATCTTTCTTCTTTCTTCTTAACCAAAACTAAACGTAAAGTTCCTTGGTGTGATCACATTGGAATACTTGTGGCAATAGTCATAGTTGCACCATATTTTAGGTGGCTCTAGGTGCCACACACCAAGAAAACAAACATACCTCAAATCAGAAACTAAGGGTATAGTGTCCTAAAATCAATTTACTTTGTATGCAAATCAGAACAAGTACCACATCACATTACCATAGGATCCTATTACGGAAAAGGTATGTAAATGCAAGCTGGGGTAAGACATTATAACCATACTGCAATCTTATACTTGCTCAACAATGATCACAGGAGACGCAACTAACATACGAGTTTGACGCACACACACCTTAACAATGATGTTGCCACTTGCCATAACCGCATACTCAGGTGTGATCAACAGCTAGATTATACACCATGCTTCACATCAGTGCACCAGCACCGCATTTCAGTAGTAGGCTACGAATCTTGAGCTACTGGTGTGTATCAGCAAGCTAGCAGAGTCAATCTAGCTATCAGGTTCTATTCGCACGGACCCTAAGAACTTTCAAGTCTGGATGAGCTATCATAATCAATTCTTGCACTGCAATATAAGGCTCTGTGCTCTAAACCTAAACTAAAGTAAACCTAAACTAAACCAATCCTAAAGTAAACCTAAACTAAACTTAAAATACAGAAACAAAAACAGAAAAAATACAAGAGGTCTCACCGGGTGGAGGAGGGGGCGCCGGAGGGGTGGGGAGGCCGCGGTGGTGGAGGAGAGGGGCGCCGGGGAGGCCGGGTGGAGGAAAGGGTGCCGAAGCGGCGGGGCGGCCGTGGTGGTGGAGCGGAGGGGCGACGGGGCCGCCGGGTGGAGGAGGGGGCGCCGGAGCGGCCGCGGTGGTGGAGCAGAGGGCCGTCGAGGCCGCCGGGTGGAGGAGGGGGTGTTGCGGCGACGTGGGTTGCGTGGGGCGCCGGCGGCTCGGGCACGAGGCAGGCCGGGGCAGCATGGCACGACGACGGGGATGGCGCGGGGTGGGGAAGGGGGTCACTGGGGCTGCTGGGACGGTGCGACGACAGGGGTGGCGCGGGGCGGCGGCGGCACGGGGCGGGATGGCGCAGGGCGGCGTCGGCTCAGGCGCGGGCGGAGAGAGAGGGGACAGAGAGATGGGGCGCGGGCGGGCATCGATGGGTTTTAGTTAGGGCACAGTTCTTTGATGTCTGCTAGTAGACGGCAAAGATCCTAGCTAACGGACGTTAGTTTGGCAACTTTCTTTGCCGTCTGCTAGCGGACGGCAAAGAAAGTGTCCGTTAGGTGGTACTCGGTAGTGGGCCACCCTCATTCTTTGTCGTCCGCTAGCGGGCGGCAAAGATTCTATGTCATCTGCTAGTGGACGGCAAAGAGTTGGCTGACGGCAAACATGGTTTTCCCGTCAGCTCTTTCTTTGCCGTCAGCTTCTATTAAGCTGAGGGCAAAGACCTTCTTTGCCGTCAGCTAGCAGACGGCAAAAATCTAGCTGACGGCAAGGATCCTGATTCCAGTAGTGATGTCCACATATTTCATTAGTCGGTGTTCACACTTTTTGATTGTATCATCCATGCTTCGATTTATTTTCCTGCTTTCTTCTTGTGTGTTTGGAAAACTTTAGAAAAACCAAAAAACCTAGTTTACTTTCTATGCATGCTTAGTAGTAGTATTAAAAAGAAAATCCAAAAATATTTCCTCATTCTCCTTTTTGGTTGTTGCGAGCTTCCCCATGTAAGTAGTTTTTCTCGTTTTTGCTTTTTTTTTATTTGCCCGTTCTAGAAAACCAAAAACTTCAAAAATATTAGTGTGTTTCTCCGAACTTCTTTTCTTTTTATTCGAGTCTTACCAAGGAGAAGACCACGACGAAAATGTTGAGTGGCTCTCATATGAATAATTGTTGGACTAATAAGAGCACATTTTACCCTGTCTTCTCCTATTGAATAAAATGTCTTGCAGATTCCAGCTTAGTCCATGGCACACTTGCACTATTATTATTTTCATATCATTCGGTCGTGCAACTAAAAGGTAATAATGACGACATCCGATGAACTAGCCGTGGCAAGGAGAAACTGGTATGAACTCGACTACTTCTATTTTTGTAAATACGTCTAACCTAGTATCCATGATTCAGCCCATTATGATTAAACATGTTTGCAATGACAATTAGAGATTATAGTTTCTCATGTCATGCATAAGTGTTGGGAGTTGATAATGATTTGTCTTGGATATAAACATAGCGTTAAAATGATTGTGATGCAGTATTATGATATGGTATCCTCCTCTGAATGTTCGAGTGGCTTGACTTGGCAAATGTACATGCATGTACACTTGTAGAAAACGGGGCTACGTTCAGGCCAAATAAGCCCATTAGTCTCGGTTCTGTCACGAACTGGGACCCATGGGCCCATTGGTCCCGGTTCGTGAGGCCGGGGGCCTGCCGGGCCTCATGGGGGAATTGGTCCCGGTTCGTCTGTCCTCTTTGGTCCTGCTTGGTGGGACGAACCGGACCAATGGGCCTCGCTCCTAGCCCACCACCATTGGTCCCGGTTGGTGGCTTGAACCGGGACCAAAGGGTTGTCTTTAGACCTGGTTTATAACACGAACCGGGACCAATAAACCGGTGAGGGGAGAGGGCTTTTGTGTGTAAAACATTAAAAGAAAAAAGAATTTTCATAAAATAAGTAAAAAAGCAAAAAAGAAAGAAAATAAATAAGTAGAAACAAAATAAAATAATTAAGTAGAAACCAAAAAAACTTTAATAAATAAGAAGAAACAAAATAAACTTTAATAAAGTAAAATAAATAAACTTTAATAAAATAAATTAAAATAGCAACAGTAAGTAGAAACAAAATAAAATAAATAAAGCAAAAAA
>LR880968.1:8815841-8831390 GCA_904067115.1 Aegilops sharonensis | reverse complement strand
AAACCTCTAGTATTATTGAAACTAAAATTATATAAAATGTATGCAACTAAAATTATCAAAGTATTTTCTGTTCAAAACATTAAAAGAAAAAAGAATTTTCATAAAGAATTTTTTTGTTAGAAACTTTAATATCAAAAATAATTATCATAAAGAATTTTTTGTTAGAAACTAAAATAACAAAATCTATTTTTGAATATAATGATAAAACACAGAAATATTAAATAGCAGGAAAAAGAATCACTCAAAAATTTATTTTTATAGTAAAGCTATTCAAAAACTAGTGATTCACACAAATTTCCAAAAATTCAATTTTAAACTATTCAAATTGGAAAACAAATGGCACTTATAGAAAGTATATAATTTTTATTACCTAAAAGCAAAAAGAATCACTGAAAAACTAGTTAGTATTTTGATGTAAGTAGAAACAAAATAAAATAAATAAAGAAAAAAAGAAAAAAAAAGTGCCACTTACTCGGCCACCACGGCCTGAATACGACTAGAAACCCAACCGTGGGCCAGGATTCAGGCCCGCAGTAGGCCAAGTAGGCCCACAGGCACATAGTGAAAGATTAGGCCCGAAAGCCTGCAGTTGAGAGGAGCTCGAGAGAGTGGGCGCAACAGCGCTTATAAACCACACTCGGGCTCTCTCAACTAGCGAGGTGGGAGTAAACTTTTGGCCGCGACGCAGGCAACACAAGGCATTTTGTCCCGGTTGGTGGCACCAACCGGGACTAAAGGGGTGCATTGGTCCCGGTTCGTGGCACCAACCGGGACCAATGCACCTCTTTAGTCCCGGTTGGTGCCACCAACCGGGACCAAAGGCCTCTGCTTTCCGCCCTTTGGGCTGCTGAAAAGAGACCTTTGGTCCCGGTTGGTGGCACCAACTGGGACTAAAGGGGGGCATTTGTCCCGGTTGGTGCCACCAACCGGGACCATGGGAGTTCTCTTACATGAGCTACTCGTGGAATAGCTAGTCCTTGCTGATATAGGATGCCTCTTCGCATCCTTATGGCTTATCCGGATGACCGCCCATCCCTCAATGGCCAATACATGTTGTGTAGACAGATCATATCACATACGTCTTATTAGAAGCAATCATCTGTGTTATTATCGATCTTCGCACACATTACTGATTACAGACCTGTTTGCCGCGTATCACTCACATCTTGTTATATTGAACCATTTCTGTTCTCTTGTCTCAACGTAAACAGTTCATCTAAGTGAACCACATGTCGTATATCGCACACACCTTGATCTGCTTGACCCTTTCTTTTGTGTTTCCTAATCACAAACAGTTCATCCGAGTGAACCGTATGCTGTATATCGCACACACCTTCATCTGGCTGCCCGTTTCTTTTGTTCCTCCTCATCGCAAATAGTTAATTGAACTGAACCGTATGCCCTGCATCACACACGGAACCAAAATATGAACCGTGTTAGATGCATCCATCATTGCAAATGTTTTGCACCTTTTTTGACGGTTTTTTACACCACCATTTGCGATTATTGTATCGCACACAGTTTTGTCGAAGGGTCTCTGATTGTAGTGTCGCGTTAGGAGTATCCTGCAGTAGTGGTGGCTGGTTCAGCCACCTGGGGCTGTCTGTGATGACATGTTCACTCGTGGCCACCGGCGGGACCATGGGTTTCCTCCCCCTTTGTCGGCCGCTCTGGTGGCAGGAGGGTGGGGTAACCCTGGATTTCTGCTCAGGCGTGTACATAGCATGTGCTTAGTTAGGTTCTCAGCCGGTAGTGTTGGGGATCGTTGCAGAAATTAAAAAAATTCTACGCATCACCAAGATCAAGCTATGGATAGACTAGGAACGAGAGAGAGGGGAGTGCATCTTCATACCCTTGAAGATCGCAATGCAGAAGCGTTACAAGAACGCGGATGAAGGAGTCGTACTCGCAGCGATTCACATCGCGGTTGATTCCGATCTAAGCGCCGAACAACGGCGACTCCGCGTTCAACACACGTACAGCCCGGGGACGTCTCCTCCTTCTTGATCCAGCAAGGGGAGAGGAGAAGTTGAGGGAGAGCTCCGGCAGCACGACGGCATGGTGGTGGAGCTTGCAGTTCTCCGGCAGGGCTTCGCCAAGCACTACTGAGGAGGAGGAGGTGTTGGGGAGGGAGAGGGTTGCGCTAGGGGAAGAGGTGAAGCTCCCATGCGCCTCCCCACTATATATAGGGGCGGAGGGGGCTGGTTTCTTGCACTCCAAGTCCATTGGGGCGTTGGCAAAGGTGGGAGGAAAGAAATCCCATCATTTCCTTCCCCACCGATTGTTATCCCCCTTTTTAGGGATCTTGATCTTATCCCTTCGGGATATGATCTTATTCCTTCTAAGGGGGGATCTTGGTGCACCTTGACCAGGGGTGTGGGGCCTTTCCCCCACTACCCACGTTCATGTGGGGCCCCCCATGCAGGTGGGCCCCACTCCGAAACCTTCTAGAACCTTCCCGGTACAACACCGAAAAAACCCGAAAATTTTCCAGTGGCCAAAATAGGACTTCCCATATATAAATATTTACCTCTGGACCATTCCGGAACTCCTTGTGACATCCGGGATCTCATCCGGGACTCCGAACCACATTCGGTAACTGCACACTAATTCCCATAACAACTCTAGCGTCACCGACCCTTAAGTGTGTAGACCCTACGGGTTCGGGAATCATGCAGACATGACCGAGCCAGCTCTCTGGCCACTAACCAATAGCGGGATCTGGATACCCATGTTGGCTCCCACATGTTCCACAATGATCTCATCGGATCAACCACGATGTCAAGGATTCAAGCAATCACGTACACAACTCCCTTTGTCAGTCGGTATGTTACTTGCCCGAGATTCGATCGTCGGTATCCCAATACCTCGTTCAATCTCGTTACCGGCAAGTCACTTTACTCGTTCCGTAATGCATGATCCTATGACTAACTACTTAGTCACATTGAGCTCATTATGATGATGCATTACTGAGTGGGCCCAGAGATACCTCTCTGTCACACGGAGTGACAAATCCCAGTCTCGATTCGTGCCAACCCAACAGACACTTTCGAAGATACCCGTAGTGCACCTTTATAGCCACCCAGTTACGTTGTGACATTTGGCACACCCAAAGCATTCCTACGGTATCCGGTAGTTGCACAATCTCGTGGTCTAAGGAAATGATACTTGACATTAGAAAAGCTTTTATCAAACGAACTACACGATCTTGTGTTATGCTTAGGATTGTGTCTTGTCCATCACATCATTCTCCTAATGATGTGATCCCGTTATCAATGACATCCAATGTCCATGGTCAGGAAACCATAACCATCTATTGATCAACGAGCTAGTCAACTAGAGGCTCACTAGGGACATGTTGTGGTCTATGTATTCACACATGTATTACGATTTCCAGTTAATACAATTATAGGATGAACAATAGACAATTATCATGAACAAGGAAATACAATAATAACCAATTTATTATTGCCTCTAGGGAAAATTTCCAATAGTCTCCCACTTGCACTAGAGTCAATAATCTAGTTCACATCACTATGTGATTGTAATGAATTCAACACCCATGGGGTTTGATCATATCTCGCTTGTGAGAGAGGTTATTAGTCAACGGGTCAGAACCTCTCAGATCCGTGTGTGCTTTACAAATCTCTATGTCATCTTGTAGCTGCAGCTACCATGCTCTATTTGGAGCTATTCCAGATAACTGTTCTACTATACAAATTTGGTTTACTACTCAGAATCATCTGGATTAGTGTCAAAGTTTTCATCGACATAACCCTTTACGACGAACTCTTTTACCACCTCCATAATCGAGAAAATTCCTTAGTCCACTAGTTACTAAGGATAAGTTTGACCGCTATCCTGTGATCCATTCCTGGATCACTCTTGTACCCCTTGACTGACTCATGGCAAGGCACACTGCAGGTGCGGTACACAACATAACATACTGTAGAGCCTATGTCTAATGCATAGGGGACGACCTTCGTCCTTTCTTTCTCTTCTGTCGTGGTCATGTCTTGAGTCTTACTCAATACTCACACCTTATAACACAGCCAAGAACTCTTTCTTTGCCGATCTATTTTGAACTCCTTCAAAATCTTGTCACGGTATGTGTTCATTTGAAAGTACTATTAAGCTTTTTAGATCGATCCTTATAGATCTTGATGATCAATGGTCAAGTAGCTTAATCCAGGTTTTCCATTGAAAATCACTTTTCAAATAACCCTATATGCTTTCCAGAAATTCTACATCATTTCTGATCAACAACATATACTCATCAGAAATTCTATAGTGCTCCCACTCACTAAACTTTGTATAAACCCAACATCTTTGATCATCTCATCAAAGCGTATATTCCTACTCCGAGATGCTTACTCCAGTCCTTAGAAGGATTGCTGGAGCTTTGCATACTTGTTAGCATCTTCCAGGATTGTCAAAACCTTTCTGGTTGTATCACATACAACCTTTCCTCAAGAAAATCGTCGAGGAAACCATGGTTTTTGACATCCTATCTGCAAGATTTCATAAATCATGCAGTAACTGCTAATACAATTCCAACAGACTCATAGCATCGCTACGAGTGAGAAAGTCTCATCGTAGTCAACTCCTTGAACTTGTCAGAAAACATCTTAGCGACAAGTCGAGCTTTCTTAATGGTGACACTTACCATCATTGTCCGTCTTCCTTTTAAAATCCATCTATACCCAACAGCATTACGACCATCAAGTAGTTCTTCCAAAGTCCACACTTTGTTTTCATACATGGATCCTCTCTCGGATTTTATGGCCTCGAGCCATTTGTCGGAATCCGGGCCCACCATCGCTTCTCCATAGCTCGTAGGTTCATTGTTGTCCAGCAACATGACTTCCAAGACAGGATTACCGTACCACTCTAAAGTAGTACGCATCCTTGTCGACCTACGAGGTTTGGTAGTGACTTGATTCGAAGTTTCATGATCACTATCATCATCTTCCACTTCAATTGGTGTAGGTGCCACAGGAACAACTTCATGTGCCCTGCTACACACTGGTTGAAGTGATGGTTCAACAACCTCATCAAGTCTCCACCATCCTCCCACTCAATTCTTTCGAGAGAAACTTTTCCTCGAGAAAGGACTCATTTCTAGAAACAATCACTTTTGCTTCCGGATCTGAAATAGGAGGTATACCCAACTGTTTTGGGTGTCCTATGAAGATGTATTTATCCGCTTTGGGTTCGAGCTTATCAGGATGAAACTTTTTCACATAAGCGTCGCAGCCCCAAACTTTTGAGAAACGACAACTTAGGTTTTATCTAAACCATAGTTCATACGGTCTCATCTCAACGGAATTACGTGGTGCCCTATTTAAAATGAATGCGGTTGTCTCTAATGCCTAACCCATGAACGATAGTGGTAATTCGATAAGAGACAGCATGGTATGCCCCATATCCAGTAGGGTGCATCTATGATGTTCGGACACACCATCACACTATGGTGTTCCAGGCGGTGTTAGTTGTGAAATAATTTCCACAATGTCTTAATTGTGTACCAAACTCGCAAATCAGATATTCATCTCTATGATCATATCATAGACATTTTATCCTCTTGTCACGAAGATCTTCAACTTCACTCTGAAATTACTTGAACCTTTCAATAATTCAGACTTGTGTTTCATCAAGTAAATATACTCAGCATCTACTCAAATCATCTGTGAAGTAAGAACATAACGATATCTACTGCGTGCCTCAGCACTCATTGGACTGCACACATCAAAATGTATTACTTCCAACAAGTTGCTTTCTTGTTCCATCTTACTGAAAACGAGGCTTTCATTCATCTTGCCCATGTGGTATGATTTGCATGTCCCAAGTGATTCAAAATCAAGTGAGTCCAAATGATCCATATGCATGGAGTTTCTTCATGTGCACATACCAATAGACATGGTTCGCATGTCTCAAACTTTTCAAAAAACGAGTGAGTCCAAAGATCCATCAACATCGAGCTTCTTCATGCGTTTTATACCAATATGACTCAAATGGCAGTGCCACAAGCAGGTGGTACTATCATCACTATCTTATATCTTTTGGCATGAACATGTGTATCACTACGATCGAGATTCAATAAACCATTCATTTCAGATGCAAGACCATTGAAGGTATTATTCAAATAAACAGAGTAACCGTTATTCTCCTTAAATGAATAACCGTTTTGCAATAGACATAATCCAATCATGTCTATGCTCAACGCAAACACCAAATAACAATTATTTAGGTTTAACACCGATCCCGATGGTAGAGGGAGCGTGCGATGTTCGATCACATCAACCTTGGAAACACTTCCAACACATATCGTCAACTCACCTTTAGCTAGTCTCCATTTATTCCATAGCCTTTTATTTCAGGTTACTAACATTTAGCAACCGAACCGGTATCTATTACCCTGGTGCTACTAGGAGTACTAGTAAAGTACACATTAATATAATGTATATCCAATATACTTTTGTCGACCTTGCCAGCCTTCTCATCTACCAAGTATCTAGGGTAGTTCTGCTTCAGTGACCGTTCCCCTTATTACAGAAGCATTTAGTCTCGGGTTTGGGTTCAACCTTGGGTTTCTTTACTAGAGCAGCAACCGATTTGCTATTTCATGAAGTATCCCTTCTTGCCCTTGCCCTTCTTGAAACTAGTGGTTTCTCTAACCATCAACAATGGATGCTCCTTCTTGATTTCTACTTTTGCGGTGTCAAACATTGCGAATAGCTCAAGGATCATCATATCTATCCCTGATATGTTATAGTTCATCACGAAGCTCTAGTAGCTTGGTGGCAGTGACTTTGGAGAAACATCACTATCTCATCTGGAGGATTAACTCCCACTCGATTCAAGTGATTGTAGTACTCAGACAATCTGAGCACATGCTCAACGATTGAGCTTTTCTCCCTTAGTTTGTAGGCTAAGAAACTCGTCAGAGGTCTCATACCTCTTGACGTGGGCACGATCCTGAAATCCCAATTTCAGCCCTTGGAACATCTCATATGTTCCGTGACGTTCCAAAAATGTCTTCGGTGCCACAATTCTAAACCGTTTAACATTACTGAGCTATCATGTAGTCATCAAAACGTGTATGTCAGATGTTCGAAACATCCACAGACGACGTTCGAGGTTCAGCACACCGAGCGGTGCATTAAGGACATAAGCATTCTGCGCAGCAATGAGGACAATCCTCAGTTTATGGACCCAGTCCGCATAATTGCTACTATCAACTTTCAACTAAAATTTTCTCTAGGAACATATCTTAAACAGTAGAACTAAAGCATAAGCTACGACATAATTTGCAAAGACCTTTTGACTATGTTCAGGATAATTAAGTTCATCTAATGAACTCCCACTCAGATAGGCATCCCTCTAGTCATCTAAGTGATACATGATCCGAGTCAACTAGGCCATGTCCGATCATCACGTGAGACGGACTAGTCATCATCGGTGAACATCTTCATGTTGATCGTATCTACTGTACGACTCATGTTCGACCTTTCGGTCTCTTGTGTTCCGAGGCCATGTCTGTACATGCTAGGCTCGTCAAGTCAACCTAAATGTTTCGCTGTGTAAATCTGGCTTACACCCATTGTATGCGAACGTTAGAATCTATCACACCCGATCATCATGTGGTGCTTCGAAACAACGAACTTTCGCAACGGTGCACAGTTAGGGGGAACACTTGCTTGAAATTTTAGTGAGGGATCATCTTATTTATGCTACCGTCGATCTAAGCAAATAAGATGTAACCATGACAAACATCACATGCAAATCATAAAGTGAAATGATATGGCCATCATCATCTTGCGCCTTTGATCTCCATCTTTGAGGCGCGACATGATCACCTTCGTCACCGGCATGACACCATGATCTCCATCCTCATGATCTCCATCATCGTGTCTCCATGAAATGGTCTCGCCAACTATTACTTCTACTACTATGGCTAACGATTAGCAATAAAGTAAAGTAATTACATGGTGCGTTGTTCAATGACACGCAGGACATACAATAAATTAAGGCAACTCCTATGGCTCCTGCCGGTTGTCATACACATCGACATGCAAGTCGTGATTCCTATTACAAGAACATGATCAATCTCATACATAACATATCATTCATCACATTCTTCTGGCCATATCACATCACATAGCATACCCTGCAAAAACAAGTTAGACGTCCTCTAATTGTTGTTGCATTTTTTACGTGGCTGCTATGGGTTTCTAGCAAGAACGTTTCTTACCTACGCAAAGCCACAACGGTGATATGTCAATTGCTATTTACTCTTCATAAGGACCCTTTTCATCGAATCCGATCCAACTGAAATGGGGGAGACTGGCACCCGCTAGCCACCTTATGAAACAAGTGCATGTCAGTCGGTGGAACCTGTCTCACGGAAGTGTACGTGTAAGGTCAGTCCGGGCCGCTTCATCCCACAATACCGTCGAAACAAGATAGAACTAGTAACGGTAAGCATATTGAAAAAAACCAACTCCCACAACTATTTGTGTTCTACTCGTGCATAGAATCTACGCAATACACCTAGCTCTGATACCACTGTTGGAGATCATTGCAGAAATTAAAAAATTTCTACGCATCACCAAGATCAATCTATGGAGAGACTAGCAACGAGAGAGAGGGGAGTGCATCTTCATACCCTTTAAGATCGCGATGCGGAAGCGTTACAAGAACGCGGATGAAGGATTCATACTCGCAGCGATTCAGATCGCGGTTGATTCTGATCTAAGCGCCGAACAACGGCGCCTCCGCATTCAACACACGTACAGCCTGGGGACGTCTCCTCCTTCTTGATCCAGCAAGGGGAGAAGAGAAGTTGAGGGAGAGCTCCGGCAGCACCACGGCGTGGTGGTGGAGCTTGCAGTTCTCCGACAGGGCTTCGCCAAGCACTACTGAGGAGGAGGAGGTGTTGGGGAGGGAGAGGGCTGCGCCAGGGGAAGATGTCAAGCTCCCATGCGCCTCCCCACTATATATAGGGGTGGAGGGGGCTGGTTTCTTGCCCTCCAAGTCCATTGGGGCGTTGGCAAAGGTGGGAGGAAAGAAATCCCATGATTTCCTTCCCCACCGATTGTTATCCCCCCTTTTTAGGGATCTTGACCTTATCCCTTCGGGATATGATCTTATTCTTTCTAAGGGGGGATCTTGGTGAACCTTGACCAGGGGTGTGGGGCCTTGCCCCCACTACCCATGTTCATGTGGGCCCCCCCATGCAGGTGGGCCCCACTCCGAAACCTTCTAGAACCTTCCCGGTACAATACCAAAAAAACCCGAACATTTTTCGGTGGCCAAAATAGGACTTCCCATATATAAATATTTACCTCCAGACCATTCCGGAACTCCTTGTGACGTCCCGGATCTCATCCGGGACTCCGAACAACATTAGGTAACTACACACTAATTCCCATAACAACTCTAGCGTCACCGAACCTTAAGTGTGTAGACCCTACGGGTTCGGGAATCATGCAGACATGACCGAGACAGCTCTCTGGCCAATAACCAACAGCGGGATCTGGATACCCATGTTGGCTCCCACATGTTCCACGATGATCTCATCGGATGAACCACGATGCCAAGGATTCAAGCAATCTCGTATACAATTCCCTTTGTCAATCGGTACGGTATGTTACTTGCCCGAGATTCGATCGTCGGTATCCAATACCTCGTTCAATCTCGTTACCGGCAAGTCACTTTACTCGTTCCGTAATGCATGATCCTGTGACTAAATACTTAGTCACATTGAGCTCATTATGATGATGCATTAGCGAGTGGGCCCAGAGATACCTGTCTGTCACACGGAGTGACAAATCCCAGTCTCGATTCGTGCCAACCCAACAGACACTTTCGAAGATACCCGTAGTGCACCTTTATAGCCACCCAGTTACGTTGTGATGTTTGGCACACCCAAAGCATTCCTACGGTATCCGGGAGTTGCACAATCTCATGGTCTAAGGAAATGATACTTGACATTAGAAAAGCTTTTAGCAAACGAACTACACGATCTTGTGCTATGCTTAGGATTGGGTCTTGTCCATCACATCATTCTCCTAATGATGTGATCCCGTTATCAATGACATACAATGTCCATGGTAAGGAAACCATAACCATCTATTGATCAACGAGCTAGTCAACTAGAGGCTCACTAGGGACATGTTGTGGTCTATGTATTCACACATGTATTACGGTTTCCAGTTAATACAATTATAGCAAGAACAATAGACAATTATCATGAACAAGAAAATACAATAATAACCATTTTATTATTGCCTCTAGGGCATATTTCCAACAGGTAGTGCTATGGAGAAGGCGGTGCAGCCAGAGCGAACAATGGTGCCACAGTTCCTTACCCTCTGTGTCGTTGGCCTCTGGTGCCTTGACGGGGTGCTTGCGGCTTCGGGTGACTGGGGATCTCGTGATCCTCTGAGCCTTCGTGTCCCTGGGTATGGTCGTCGCGGCGGTGACCATGGCTATGTCGTGGGATTATCTCCTGGTTCCTTTCCCGTCATGGCGAGACCTGCTCCGCCCTTGCTATGGAATTTGGGAGTATGGAGCGACTCCAGATCTTCCTTCCTCTTGGGGGTGATGGCTTCAGACCGGCGATTCTTCGATCTGCTGCTTCACCGGTGTGCTTGCCCTGTTGAGCTGAAGTTAACGACTTCCCGTCCGCGGTGATCCCGTCTGCGGTCTACAAGGTCATGCAGGCTCCGTGAGGGAGCGGCGGCTGGGAAGGCAACGCACCATCAACTCACGTCGGTGGTTGTAATGGATTCGCAACCCAGGGACCAGACTGTATTTTTCATTCTTTGCTGGGTGCTATATATCACTGGTTATCTATAATAGACTTGGGGTGTTTTCCACACACACAAAAAACACGACACGGCCTTCTACACAAGGTAGGAACACCTCCACCAATCCTTACATGGTATACGGAGCAAGCCTCTTCCAATCTATCTAGCTTCCGATCGAAAATCATCTCACCATGTCGTCCGCCTTATGCCCAGTTGTCCTCAACCTTGGACCACCACCGACTGAGAAGCTCACAAGGGGGAACTTCCTCCTCTGCAAGGCCCACATTATGCCAGCCTTGCGAGGAGCGCAGGACATCGATCTCCGGGACGACACTGACGCAGCTCCCCCGAATACGGTGGAGCACCAACAGTCGGGTAAAACCACGGTCATGGTGCCGAACCCAATCTACAGACCATGGCTGACCAAGGATCTGCAAGTTCCTAGCTATCTGTTGAATTCTCTCTCAAAAGAGATACTCTCACGGGTCATTGGAAAAGAAAACATATTTGATCTGTTGCTGAGCATAACCGAATAGCCTTTTCTTATTTAGTTTTTCATTATTATCTATTTGTTAAAATATGTAACATATTTGAAACTTCAGGATTTATCATTTCTTTGCTTTGTGTGTCAATGAGGTTGTTAGGACTAGCATGCTGAAATTTCAATATTTTTGTGTTTTACACCTTTTTAAATGCAGAAAAGCAAACTAAAGATAAATAAAATCTAGCTAAGCAAGATGAATAATGAGTAAAGTAATGGAGTGTAGAACCTACCACTAAAGCAAATATCTCCTGAACAATGGCGCCAATAAGAGGCTTGCTTCCTCTCTTCAAGCGGGTTGTTAGAGCATCTCCAACAGGCGCCCAACACGCGGCGCGCTAAAATCTGGTTTACGACATGCGCATCGCCAGGCTTGGCTCGTCGCACAGCACTTGCTCCAGCAGTAGCGCTAAAATGCAGCGCGTGCGAGCAGCCGGCGCACACATTTGTTCTCATTTTGGGCATAAATTTCACACATCAACACAAAACACATGGCATATATTGAATCACAAACATCATTCCAACCAAGTTCATGCCCAAAAGTTCATGCCCACAAGTTCAAATTCATGCCAACAACATAAATAAACCAAGTTCAACATGCAAACCAAGTTTATGATGACACAAACGAAAGGCACAAGAATCAAGCCTCGTCCTCGTCTTCGTCTTCATCCTCTTCCTCCGATTCATCCGACTCCTCCGAAGATGATTCTTCCTCCTCCTCTTTATTGTTGCGCGCCGTATCCTCATCACGTGAAGCTTGGAAGGTGTTGCCAAGATCTTCAACGGCATCTTCATGCGAAGGTGGCACACCGGCGCCCGAAGGTGCACCCATGCCCCTAATGAGAGACGCAAAACTCATGCCACCCATGCCACCCATGCCACCCATATGTCGTCCAAGCCGCCCGGAGGTGCTCCAAAGCCACCCATACCTCCCATGGTCTCCATGGTAGCTCCAAAGCCACCCATGGAATCCATGCCGCCCATGGTAGCTCCAAAGCCACCCATGCCGCCAAGGACACCGCTACCCATGCCGCCAATGGCACCGCCACCCATGCCACCAATGCCGCCAAGGCCACCGCCACCCATGCCGCCAAGGCCACCGCCACCCATTGTGCGAATCATGGCTCTTTTTTGGATCAAGACTTCTTCACGGGCAAGGTTGACATACTCCTTTTGCGCATCATTGAACAAAGATGTGTCCAAGAAGAACAAGTGCTTCTCCCATTCCAACAACTTATAGCTCGCTCCTCCATGCCCACCTTCCTCTCCTCCAATGCCACTTTCCTCTCCTCTGCGGCCACCCTCCTCTCCTCGGCCGCGGCATCTTGGTTCCTTTCCATTTTCCTCACCTCATTGGCTTCTCTTCTTGCGTTGACAATTTTCTCTCCTTTCCTCTTCTTCTTTTATTTTGCGTCTTTCTTCGTGCCATCCGGTCGTTTTGGCTTCAAGTATGAAACCGAGTTTGGGGTGGGGCTTCTCTTGCCATCTTCACTTGATGCATCATCCTCATCATCATCTTCCAAATCAATTGTTCTCTTGCATTTTTTGCTCAAATCCAAATCATCAATATCCTCACGCTTCTTCCATTTCTCATCATCCTTCAATACTTCATAGCAATGAGGCAAGGAAAATGGCCTTCCTTTCTTGATCTTCCCTTTCTTGGTCCTCTTCTCCTCTCCTTTGAACAAGTTTTGTGCAATGTTCAACTACATGAAAAAAAACAAGTTAGCACAAGAAACACCAACAACAAGCATGATGTGAACATGAGGAATGATGAAACCACACTTACCCTATCATCATCATTGGTGCCACTTGGATTCAACTTGTCAACCGCTTTTTGTGCGCCGACCATTGTTGACAATCCCTATTGATGGTCGACCACCGGGAGCGAAGTGATCGTGCGGAGCGGTCAATTCCACTCATGTTGCGAAGATCAAAGTGTTCTTTCATCCAGAGCTAATAAGCATCTCTACTTTGATCACCTCCAATGGATGGATCCCTCGACACTTGCAACCAAGTATTGCATAGTAAGATGCCTTCAGCGTTGGTGTAATTGCCCGCTCTTCCTTTCGGTGCGTCGACAATGCCCTCACCATCCTCGTCCACCTCGAACTCATGGTCTTCAAAATGCATGTCATTGGTTTGAGACCAATGCGAATTGTTCGAGCTAACACCCATAGTTGACATGTATGCATCATCGTTCACACTAGAAAGTATATAGAACAATGCAATAAGCTATCTATATGTATGCATTCAAAAAATAAAGAAAAAAAGTTCGGGAATTTTTTTACCTTTGGGGCATATCGTCGAACACATGGTGCGCGTCGGACACCGGCTCAACAAGTGAGCTCGCCGGCGCTCCGATAGCCGCCGCACTCGTCACACGCTATGCAAGCTTCTTCCTCGGTGCCTTCAAGGTGTCGGAACCGTCCGCCGCCTTGTTCTTCTTCGCGGATGTCTTGCCCTTCTTCGGCTGCGACGCATTTGGGAGCTTCGAGGTGCCGGAGCTGTCCGCCGCCTTGTTCTTCATCACGGCGAGCGTCGGCGCGACACCACCATCCGCCGAGGTCATCCGCGGCGGCATGAAGAGGCCCCGCGCGAGGCCGATGCTCGGAGGAGCTCCGGTGGAGGCGTGGCCAACGCTCCCAGTGCTAGAGTTTGCGGCGGCGGCGGCGGCGCTAGAGGGTTCGCGGCTGTAGGATGGGGTGAGGGGAGAGCCGGCGCTTGCGTACATCGGGTCAGCTCGCCGCCGCCGGAGCATGCGGGGCGAAGGTAGCGCGGGGGAGAAAGTGCAGCGCGAGCGCTCGTGTGTGCCGCGCGCGGAAGCGGTCGCCCCAAATACGCAACGCGCGATAGCGATTCGGACCGCACGCCCAATTCTATATGCCACGCACGCGGTTATTGCGCGCCCGCTGGAAACACACTAGCGATTGCGCGCGCGCTAAAATGGGTAAATTTGCGGCGCGGCGCTTGTTTAGCGCGCCTGTTGGAGATGCTCTTAGGCCCTCAAGTACAAAGGTTTGTGGGCAAGCAACATTTTTCCTCAAGTGGATGACCATAAGATTTATCGAACTAGTTGGTGAACAAGAATCAATGATCAGTACCTTCACACAACTACATTACTTGTCTTGGTCCCCGACAAAACTAGCTGGATTGTCAGTCTCACTATCATTGCTAGTTACAACGATTAATGCAACTTGTGTTTGTATGTGTTCAGTATAACAAAATAAACAAAATAAACAAAATGAGCAGAAATAAAAGTGCATTGATCGAGGTTGAAAGCAATTGAGATGAATGGACTGGATCCATTGTTCCACTAGTGGCATCTCCCCATAAAATATAACATTACATGGTGAATAATTTACAGTTGTGTATCGATTAAATTGTAGTTTGTGTAACTATGATCATACATGGCATAATCGATATCACATCTGTACATCTATATAACTTTAATCCAACGCCATCTATAGATAATACTCCACTCCATGACCGCTATTCAGCATGCATCTCAAAGGTATTAAGTAAGCAAACTATCTCGTTAAGCATGATTGCATGATGTTGATAATATATTCTATTCGCCCTGTGTTTAAGGGACAACCACAGAACTCTCTTTTATCCTTCGTGCTAACAACAGAATACAAGTCTTTTTCACTTTCTGTAACTACGGTAGCTTACTTGTAAGATTGAAACCAACTAACATACACAACTCCCTCTTGGACATCATTCATCTAAACATGGCGATTGCAAGACTAATAGAAATAGAATGGAGATCATACATGGCTATAATGTATGCAGCAATAACTCATATGAATCCATGAATAAAACATGCATAAACCTGATCATAAAGTGATAGTTCATCACACCGCAACAAACACAACATGAAAATTACATTAGATGAATCACAATCATGTAGGGCAGCTCAATTCTATTGAAGAACAAGTGTGAGACTGCCGTCTAGCTGCTGCTATGGACCCATAGTCAAAGAACTACACACACATGGACATGTTGTCACCAAGGTTGCTGAAGATGGGTGCCGTGATAAATATCCCCTCCGACTGACTACCGAAAAAGGCTTCCAGATTGGATCTGAGCTAAAAATAAACCGTCGATAATTATGTTTTGGGTTTTCAGGGGTTATAATGACGGTGGACAGGGGTACCGGGAGCCCACGCGAACCCCTTCTGGTTGCGTCCT
>LR880968.1:8804071-8815419 GCA_904067115.1 Aegilops sharonensis | reverse complement strand
GGGGCTCCGTGCGTCCATGTGCCTTCGGCTCCGTCTTGTCCCAAAACTTCCTGAAATCAATTTATATGTTTCTTTGGTCATTTGAAAATTGATTTTTCTGAAAAGTCCAAAAATAGAAAGAAAAAATGTCACGTGACACTAAATTGTAATTATATCATTAAATGAATAAGAAACAAAATTTAATATAGATACATCTAAGATATAATAGCTGCCAAGCATTTGAAAATTATTACACTATACATTTACTCTCTGGCCTTGGAACACCAGCACAGGCTATTTTCTTATGTTTGACCCTCCAAGCCCGCTCAACAACGGGCTTCAAGCTCCACCACTGATTGTCGATCAACCTCTTTTTAGCTCGGGCCAAACACTTTTTCTCGCTGGTAGATCTTTCTAAAAAAAAGCGACGCGAGAGCGTATTCTCTTATCTAAGCTTCCTTCCTTCGATCCCCCCATCGTAGCCACACCAGGTGCCACGAAATGATTGAGAACTAGGACGGGGTATTCATAGTATTAAAAAAGTATTGCATGACCGAATAATTCAAGGAGGGGCGCACAGCAGGGTAACACATATGGACATTATTAGTAACACTAAGAGCATCTCCAACAGCCGCGCTAAACAAGCCTTGCGCCGCAAATTTGGCCATTTTAGCGTGCGCGCAACCCGGCAGGTGGCTCCAGCGGGCGCGCAATAACCGTGCGCGCGGTATAAGGAGTTGGGCGCCCGGTCGGATTCGCTATCTCGCGCGGTGTATTTGGGGCGCCCGCTTCTGCGCGCGGCACACTCGAGCGCTCCCGCCGCACTCTCTCCTCTCCGCCTCCTACTCCCCTCGCGCGTCGGCGCCGGTGAACTGCACCCATGAACACACGCACCGGCACCCCGCTCACCCCATCCTACAGTCGCGACCCCTCCCCCGCCGCCGGAAACCCTAGCGCGGGGAGCGTCGGCCTTGCCACCGCCGGAGTTCCGCCAAGCATCGGCCCCGCGCGCAGCCTCTTCTTGTCGCCGCGGATGACCACGGCGATGGGTGGCGTCGCGCCGGCGCCGTCCCGTGCCGCCGCCGCCCCCTCGAAGCTCCCCAATGCGGTGCGGCCGAAGAAGGGCAAGACATCCGCAAAGAAGAACAAGGCGGCGGACGGCTCCGGCAGCTTGAAGGCGAGGGGAAAGAAGCTTGCAGGGTGTTTGACGGGCGCGGCGGCTACCGAAGCGCGGGCAAAGAAGAAGTGTTGATCTAAAAAAGAGCCATCATTCGCGCAATGGGTGGCGGTGGCATTGGCGCAATGGGTGGCGGTGGCCTTGGTGACATGGGTGGCGGTGGCCTTGGCGCCATGGGTGGCGGTGGCCTCGGCGGCATGGGTGGCGGTGGCCTTGGCGCCATGGGTGGCTTCGGAGGTACCATGGGCGGTTTAGGTGCCATGGGAGGCATGGGTGCACCTCCGGCCGCCATGGGAGGCATGGGTGGCTTTGGAGCACCCCCGACGCTATGGCCGCCATGGGAGGCATGAGTTTTGCTTCTCTCATGGGAGGCATGGGTGCACCTCCGGCCGCCATGGGCGGAATGTCTTTCAATGTGCCTCCTCACACACATTCCCATGAATGTGCCGTTGAAGATCTTGCCAACACCGTCGGAGCTTCACGTGATGCGGTGCCTGGTGAGGAGAGGGAGGAAGATTCATCTTCGGAGGCGGAAGAATCGTCTTCGGAAGATGAGGACGAAGACGAGGAAGAGGATTGATGTGTCTTTCGTTTGTGTCTTGAACTTGGTTTGCATTTTGAACTTGGTTGGATGAACTTGTGGGCATGGTTTTGAACTTGTGGGCATGAACTTTTATTCATCAACGTGTTTGTGTGAAATTTTATATGTCATGTTCATTGCATTTTCAATGTTTCAAATTTATTTTATGTTCAAAATGCCATATATGCAATGCCCGGGCGAGTCGCGCGCGCTGCATTTTGACGCGGCCGTTGGAGTCAGCGCTGGCGGCCGCGCGAACGGCGCGCGGCAAACTATTTTTTTGCACGCGGCGCGAAGTGCGGCTGTTGGAGTTGGAGATGCTCTAATAGTACCGTGTGATAACTTGAACAGACTGGAAACTGGAGACGGGAAGGAAGGGACGTGCGGCCGTGCGTCACAAGTCAGCTTGACGAGGCAAGGAAGGGACGAGACGACTGCGATTGACAGGTCGTCGCCAGGCCGCGTCCCCGCGGGAGACTTGCGCTAGCTAGCAGACAGTAACTGTAACCGCGTCGATATCGATCATTTGTGGCATTTCTCCCATTGGCACCCTTCGTTGATGGATTTGTGACAGTAACTGTGATTGAAATTTCAACAGCTTGCATGACTTGACAGCACACCCGGAAGCAGCCACGTACTTCCATGGCTAGCTGGGAGTAGACTGACGGAGTATACTGTCTTGTAGTAGTAGTAGTGTCCAGTCGTGCTATACAGACAGTATACTAGTGGCACTAAGCAGCGTGATTGGAAAATTCAGGCCATGATGTTGCCTGGTCCGAACAAAATTTGTTGTTTTATCCAGTGTAACTGGAATATTCATTCATTCACACCTTACCGTTCTCACATCCAAGTCGTCGTTCGGTAGTGGGCTCGGTCCTTTTTGCAACTAAAAAAAAAAGCTCCTTGATACATCAACGTTTTTAGACATCTACAACGATGGATTGAATGATTGCAAGCTTCCAAGTCAGTCATCAGTCGTCGGAACGGCTGGAGTATTAAACAACTAGTACCGAGAGCATGCAGTCCCCAGCGGTGCTGCAAGGCAAAACCCTCGATCCACTCCATGCCGTCCCACTCCCACATATCAGCAGCTGCTTCTCTACTGGCAGTATGGGTATGGCTCGGCGTGGCGCTGCTTGGAGTTGGAGCAGCACCACCTAGGCCTAGCAGCAGTTGCCAGAGAGACTGCGGCGGCGTGGGCATCCCTTACCCGTTCGGCATCGTCGATTCGCCCGGCGACAGCAGCAGCGACTGCGCCATGCCCGGGTTCGGCCTGACCTGCCACGAGACCGACGTGAATGGCGGGCGCCGCAGGCCGTTTTATTACGACGTGGAGGTCGTCGACGTCTCGCTGCAACAAGGCCAGGCCACGATGCAGAATCATATCTCCTCCTATTGCTACAACGCCACCACTCAGGGCATGGAGGCCAACGAGTGGCGCCTCAACTTCACCGACACGCCCTACAGGTTCGCCGACACCAACAAGTTCACCGTCATCGGCTGCCAAACGCTGGCCTACATCGAGGGCGCGCACACCCACGAGTACACCAGCGGCTGCGTGGCCATGTGCCGAGGCGATGTGAGGTCGGCCCTCAGCAACGACTCCTGCTCCGGGATTGGGTGCTGCCAGACCGCCATCCCCCGGGGCCTGCAGTACTACCAAGTGGAGTTCGACCCCGGCTTCAACACCACCAAGATCCACAACGTCAGCCGCTGCAGCTACGCCGTGCTCATGGACGCCTCAAACTTCACCTTCCAAACCACCTACGCGACCTCACCGAGGTTCAACACCACCTACGGCGGAGTGGCGCCGCTGGTGGTGGACTGGGTTGTCGGAAACCAGACGTGCGACGCGGCGCGCAAGAATTCCTCGTCCTACGCCTGCGTCAGTGACCACAGCGAGTGCTTGGACTCGCTCAATGGACCAGGCTACCTCTGCAACTGCTCCAAGGGCTTCCAAGGCAATCCTTACCTGCAAGATCCGGACCAAGGATGCAAAGGTGTGTGCCTCAAGTTTTCCAAATTCATAAAGAGAAGAGTATGTTTTTGTTCCCTCAAGTTTCCCAAATATATAGACTTCGTCCCTCAAGATTTTTTGGTATATATTTGGTCCTTCAAGTCTCAAAACCGGATAAGTTTGATCCAAAACCAGAATTTTTTTGCAAATGTTAACGCCCACACGTGTGGCACGATATAGCATGGTCCAAATGCCTTCATTACCATTCATTTTGCCACATCAAAACAGATGACATCAGCGAGAATCTTTTTGGTTTTCGTCTTAAAAATGTTTTATTTCCTAATTAGAAAAATCCAATTAAAAATCTGTTTTCACCATTAAATCCGTCTCGACGAGATCTTCAAAACTAGATCCCATGTTGATATGTTTCGACGAATTTTTTTCTTTGCCCAAAAGTTGTCATAATGTTTACATCATAGTTGCCATCGTGTTTACACTAAAGTTTTCATGCGGCAATTTTAGTATTTTGACCATGGCAATTCCAATACTTTTACCATGAAAATTATTTTTTGTATGAACCATGGCAATTTTAAATGCATGTATCATGACAATTTTAGTTTATAGTTCATGAAAAGTCTAGTTTCTTAATTCTCTATTTTATAATATGTAAAAAATGCTTTTAAATATAAAATAAAATAGTTGAAACATACCATGGCAACTTCAGTGTAAACACCATGTCAATTCATATGTAATAGACATGGCAACTTTTAACCCAAAAAAAAGTCATTGAAACATATTGGTATGAGATCTGCTTTCGAAGATCTCATCGCGGTGGATTTAATGATGAAAACGGATCTTCAATCAAAATATTCATTTAAGAGATAAAACATTTTAAAAACTGAAAATCAAAAAAAAATCCACATGCATGCATGCCGTGATGTGGCGCATTCTGTGTATTATAAGGCGTGTGGGCGGATGTCGCTCCCACCACATGTGTGGGCGTTATCAGCGTCCATTTTTTTAGTAGACCGGGGTTTGACCATGTTGACTAGGTTTGACCAATGAACAGTAAATTCAAAAAAAATAGCATTTACAAATTCGAAAAAATATGAAAATTTTTGACAACCAACATACTTGGGTACGCTTGGTGCGTGTAAATTTTGGTGGACAAAATAACATACAAGGAGCTTTAGCAAAAAAATGGCTTTTTCTGTGAGCTAAAATTTGTTTTTGTTTTTTTGCCACGAGCTCCTCGGGTGTCGAAAAACCACACAAAATTTCACGCACCCAAGCATCTTGGTTGCCACAAAATTTTAGAGTTTTTTTAATTTCTTTGTTATTTTTCAAATTTATTGTTCGTAAGTCAAACCTGGTCAACATGGTCAAACCTGGTCAACGTGCCTAAAATCTGGTTTTGAGACTTGAAAGACCAAATGTATACCAAAAAATCTTGAGGGACCAAGTCTATACTTTTGGGGAACTTGAGGGACCAAAAACATACTTTTCTCATTCATAAACCATCAAATCTATGCAATGATCCATGTAGATTTTGTTATGAGCATACCTTTTCTTTTTTTGCCGGGAAAGTTTATTGCGGTGGTACGAAGCGGAAACATTTTCTTCACAAAAAATAATAGAGCTTCGCATTGTCACTGCTTTTGTCTTTTTTAACAAAGGCCTATATTGATTATAGATGATTTATTGGCATAAAATCTTATAGATACGTCGCAAATTGTTGCTATAATATATCCTCCGATACCAAATTAGTGTGGCAGCTCTAAACTAAAGTTGAGCTAACCTTAGTTCAAAGTTGTGACACTTTTTTTGAATCGGAGGGAGTATATTTTAATGAGATTTGGTTCAATGTTTGGAGTAATAATATAATTTATTGTGTTTGATTATTCTATAGTTGTAAAATGTTTATTAATTTTAAAGAGCATAATAGAGTAACTTATCATGCATGTTTGCATGTTGAAGTGAGCTTTTCCTATGCATTGTTGCATATTGGGGACAATGTTTTAGGATGTATGTATGTTGCATGCTGAAGTGATATGCTTGCGCGTCGAGAAATAGGTTAGTTGGGGCTATATATTTAGATATATAATATTTGACCTTTGATTCCCTGAAAATATGATCTTTGGTGGCAGATATTAACGAGTGCACAGACCTGGCAAAATACCCTTGCTCTGTACCTGGAACTTGCAAAAATTTGCCCGGTGGATTCAATTGTCGTTGCCCCAAGCATACGAAAGGCGACGCTCAGAATGGGACATGCGAGAGAAACCACACACTTGGTCTTGGAGAAAAACTCGGTATAGGTACGTCCACACCTCTGACATATATGTCTACTATACAATCTAAGTACATAATGTATGGACATTATGTGTACCAGATCACTGTGTTTAATTTCATCTAAGATTCTTACTGCCAAGTAATTCCATCTTTTACTAAATCAGAAACACATGTTCTGTTTTGCCCCAAATGAGTAATGACGACTAACCTTGGCATCCTACTCTTCAGGAGTTTTTGGCGTTATTCTGGTTGGCCTGGTTTGTATCCTTGCAATAGAAATTATCCGTCACAGAAGGAGTATCAAGAGACAAGCGCTGATCCGACAGAGTGATGAATACTATCAACAGCACGGGGGACAGATACTATCAGAAATTATGAGAGTAGAGCGTAACATTGGGTTCACCGTCTATGCCAGAGGAGAGATCGAGGCAGCAACAAACGGGTTCGACAAGGAGAACATCATCGGGGAAGGAGGGCAGGGAACCGTGTACAAGGCGGTCCTCGACGTCGAAGGCAAGGACACACTTGTGGCAGTAAAAAGATGCAAGGAGGTGGACGAGAGCAGGAGGAAGGACTTCGTGCAGGAGCTGGTGATACTCTGCCGTGTCGATCATCCCAACATCGTCAAGCTCTTGGGTTGCTGCCTGCAGTTCGAGGTGCCCATCCTGGTGTACGAGTATGTGAAGAACAAAACCCTGCAGGAGCTATTGTACAGCCAGCTGACCTCGTGTCGCGCCACCCTGGGGACCCGTCTGAGGATCGCCGCGCAGTCCGCCGGAGCACTGGCGTACCTGCACTCACTGGCGCACCCGATACTCCACGGCGACGTGAAGCCCGCCAACATCCTTCTCAGCGACGGATGGATCGCCAAGGTGTCTGACTTCGGCTGCTCCACCATCGATGAGAAGACCCAGGTGGTGGCCAGAGGCACAGCGGGCTACGTTGACCCAGAGTACCTACTTGAGTACCAGCTCACCCACAAGAACGACGTCTACAGCTTCGGGGTCCTCCTTCTGGAGCTCCTAACCGGGAAGAAGCCGCTGTCAAAGCAACGGAAGAGCCTCATGGTGATGGTTCAAGAGTCTATGGGGGATGGCACGCTCCATCAACTCTTTGACAGGGAAATAGTCGATGATGCTAGCATGGGAGTGGCCATTCAAGCTGCAGAGCTGGCGACTCGATGCTTAGCTATGCCGGGGAACAGGAGGCCGACGATGAGGTGCGTTGCTGACGAGCTCCAGCAACTGGCAGACCAAGTGCAGCAGCCGTTGGTTTTGGAGTGTCATGGCCTCACTATCACAGATACGGAGAGCTCCATCTCATCTGAGAGTGACACCACTGGGGTTTTCAGCCTTGAAAAGAAAGCCGCATTGAGCATAGAATTCGCTAGATGATGTCATGAGAAACATAATAGAAATTGTATGCTAGCTATAAGGTTCATGGCGGTATAACGTTTGTAGGTCATTGCTATATATGAAATTCATCCTAAACTTGGCACCAAATAATTTTTTGTTTATGAGCACTACCTAACCTTCTACATATGTAAAGCAGGATTACAGTTTTATTTTCTTACTGTTTAAATATATTGCCCTCTCTTCATCAGCTCCTATGTTCTGGCTGGACCATGAATTCAATATCCAATTAGAGCCAACAGGTCTCCAATTCAAGACCATGTTAACATCATACTAAAGGAAATGATTGTGCGGCCTACATGTCTAAGGACTAAAAGAAAGCCTAGATATGAGGGCGGTGCTGAAACATATATTGTCTTTGTCTCTCCATTAATTCGGAGTTTTGGAAAAAAATATTAGGAAGATAATTTACAATTATGTGTTACAAATTTAATATTTGAAATATAAAGAAAAGGAAATTGTTGTTGATAAATGTTGCTAACTAATTAACTTCCTTTTGATTTTTTTTTCCTTTTGCTTTATGGGAATTGCTGTTGGACGACAAACATTTTTTAAAAGCGAAGTCTACCAGTAGTTTATGTTGGTTGTATAGACAAAACAAAATAAACGAAGTGTGGCAGGAAACTCACTGATCTCACTACCGTTTGGTTCTCTACTGAAGAGAGTAAACCTTTTCCCAAGGGTGAACGACATCAGCTTGTTTTTGTTGAACTCACTACTCAGCAGCCTCATATATCTTTTTGTCATCAAGATAAGCATATTTCAAAGTGTCTGGCAATTGTTTTAATTCAAACAAAGGATCACATTTAGGTGGAGGAGGACCTCCTAGAGTTTCAATATGCAGATTGTGTTTAAGCAGAGGTTGTTGTTCGAACAAGATTCTATCAATTTCATTTCTTTCATGCATATGCAAATTATTTTCATGGTCTAGCAAATATTATTCTAAAGGGTCAGTAGGAGGTATAGCAATAGAAGCAAGACCAATAGTTTCATCCTTACAAGGCAAATTTTTCTTATGCGGTTTTCTACTAAACTTAGAAAAAATAAACTCATAAGATTCATCACCAAAGCTAACACCGACAGTTTGTTTCTCACAATCTATTTTAGCATTGACGGTGTTCGAGAAAGGTCTACCAAAGATAATGGGACAAAAGTCATCTTGTGGGGAACCAAGAACAAGAAAATCAGTAGGGTATTTTATTTTCTCACACAAGACTTCGACATCTCTAACAATCCCAATTGGTGATATAGTATCTCTATTGGCAAGCTTAATAGTAACATCTATGTCTTCTATTTCAGCGGGTGCTATATCATTCATAATTTCTTGATATAAGGAAAAAGGAATAGCACTCACTCTAGCACCTAAGTCACATAAACCATGATAACAGTGATCTCCTATCTTAACTGAGACAACAAGCATGCCAACAACTGTTCTATGTTTATCTTTTTCATCGGGTTTGGCAATTCTAGCAGCTTCAGCACAGAAATAAATAACATGCCTATCAGTATTATAGACCAAGAGATCCTTAATCATAGCCACACTAGGTTCAAATTTAATTTGTTCAGCTGGTTTAGGTGTTCTAATATAACTTTTATTGACCACAGTTGAAACTTTAGCATGTTCCTTCATCCTAACAAGGAAAGGTGGTTTTTCAATATAAGCAGTGGGAACAACTGGATCAACATTATAAATGATAGTTTCTTCTTTAGCTTTTACCGGTTCTTTAGTTTCTTCTTTAATTGGTGGGTGATATTTGAACCACTTCTCTTTAGGAAGATCGACATGAGTAGAAAAAGATTGACAAAAGGAAGCTACTATCTCAGAGTCAAGTCCATATTCAGTGCTAAACTTTTGAAAAGCATCGGTATTCATAAAAGATTTAACACAATCAAACTTAGGCTCAATACCTGACTCTTTACCTTCATCGAGTTCCATCTTCAGAGTTTCGTTTAATTCTTTCTAAAAGATCCCACCGGAATTCAGTAGTCTTCTTCATAAAAAAACCAGTACAAGAAGTATCGAGCATGGATTGATCATTACGAGAAAGCCGAGCATAAAAATTCTGAATAATAATTTCTCTTGAGAGCGCATGATTGGGGCATGGATATAACATTGACTTGAGCCTCCCCCAAGCTAGAGCGATACTTTCTCCTTCACGATGCCAAAATTATATATATAATTCTGATCACGATGAACTAGATGCATAGGATAATTTTTTTGATGGAACTCCAATTTCAACTGATTCCAGTTCTAAGATCCAATATCATCGCATAGCCTATATCATGTCAATGCCTTTCCCTTCAAATATAAAGGGAAAACCTTCTTCTTAGCTTCATCTCCGGGTAACCTGCAAGATTAAACAATCCACAAATTTCATTCACATATATTAAGTGCATATCAGGATGTTCGGTTCCATCTCCTGCATAAGGATTAGCTAGCATTTGTTCTACCATACCTGAAGGAATTTCATGTTCAATATTTTCTGTAGGTGCAGTAGGTTGAGGGGCAACTAATTGTGGTTCCGGTCGAGGTGAAGATACCCCGAACAAACCCCTAAAAGGATTATTTTCCATAGTAACAAGTGGCAGTAAATTTCAGCACGTAGTAATAATTTTTCCTTACAAATTTCCACTTACCAAGAGTGCTTCACTCCCCGGCGACGGCGCCAGAAAATAGCCTTGATGACCCACAAGTATATGGGATCAATTGTAGCCCTTTTCGATAAGTAAGAGTGTCGAACCCAAGGAGGAGCAGAAGAAAATGACAAGTGGTTTTCAGCAAGGTGATGTCTGCAAATGTTGAAATTGTAAGTAACAAAGTAGTTTGGTAGCAAGATAATTTGTAACAAGCAAGTAATGGTAATAGTAACAAAAGTGCAGCAAGGTAGCCCAATCCTTTTGAGGCAAAGGACGGGCCAAAATGGTCTCTTATGATAAGCAAAGTGTTCTTGAGGGTACACGGGAATTTCATCTATTCACTTTCATCTTGTTGGCTCGATTCATGTTCGCTACTTTGATAATTTGGTATGTGGGCGGACCGGTGCTTAGGTGTTGTTCTTACTTGAAAAAACCTCCTACTTATGATTAACCCCCTCGCAAGCATCCGCAACTACAAGAAAAGTATTAAGAATAAATTCTGACCACAGCATTAAACTTTTGGATCCAGTCGGTCCCTTACGGAATAGTGCATAAATTAGGGTTTAAGCTTTTGTCACTCTCGCAACCCATCATCTAATAACTACTCCACAATGCATTCCCTTAGGCCCAAATAAGGTGAAGTTTCATGTAGTCGACGTTCACATGACACCACTAAGGGAATCACAACATACATATCATCAAAATATCGAACACATATCAAGTTTACATGATTACTTGCAACATGATTTCTCCCGTGACCTCAAGAACAAAAGTAACTACTCACAAATGATAATCATGCTCAAGATCAGAGGGGTATTAAATAGCATAATGGATCTGAACATATAATCTTTCACCAAATAAACCATATAGTAATCAACTACAAGATGTAATCAACACTACTAGTCACCCACAAGCACCAATCTATAGTTCCGTTACAAAGATTGAACACAAGATATGAACTAGGGTTTGAGAGGAGTTGGCGTTGTTGAAGATGTTGATGGAGATAGACCTCCTCAAGATGGGAAAGTTGGTGGTCATGATAATGACGATGATTTCCCCCTCTGAGAGGGAAGTTCCCCCAGCGGAATCGCTCCACCGGAGGGCAAAAGTGCTCCTGCCCAGGTTCCGCCTCGAGACAGCGGCGCTTCGTCCCGAAAGTCCCACTACTAGGGAAAAGCTTATCCACAGACACTTACTAGTAGCGAGGGTTTATAATCCTCTCTACTGCTACTTACTAGTAGCGCGGGTTTTTACCCCTCGCTACTACTAAGTTGATAGTAGTAGCGCGGCTTTCTAACCCTCGCTACTACTAAG
>LR880968.1:8786614-8800855 GCA_904067115.1 Aegilops sharonensis | reverse complement strand
ATATATGATCGGTTCTACGAGAAATTCTGTTTATATATAGGGTTTTCTACATCTGTGCCCATGGTTCCTTAGCTCTACTCATTCATCCCCACGTTCTTAACTTTTGCTCACTTTTCCCCATTCCCTTGTCTGAAACCCTCATAAATGGTCATAAAAGGTGGATGCCGTCGGGTCAGTGCTTTGATTGTTAACTCTGACAAGTGGGGTCGTGCTAGACTATGTTGGCCGTTGGACCTGACAATTGGGGCCGCATCGGACAGTGCCGCTGTTCACACGTTGGGTCGTGGTTAGATTGTAGGGCCCTGCGTGCGCCGCAACGACTTGAGCCTGCTATGCATGCACGTAGCTAGCCTGCCAGCATGCGCTGATGCCGCCCGCCACGATGCGCTGACGTCCCCTCTTTCTCACGCGAGCCGCCACGGACGCTGACCGGCCTCTTTCTGCACGCGAGCCGCCACGGACGAAGGGACGGTCGCTGCTGCTGGTTCGTCTCATCTCGCACGCTTGTCTCCTCGATCCACTCGCATCTATTTAACATGGCAATTAAAGTGGCATATCGATCGACGCCGTTCATTTGAAGTAGAAAATCCAAAGCGCGGCCGGTGCCACTCCCCTTCACTCCCCTTTCTCTATTTAAACCACCCACGCCTCCACCTGTTCTCCACACATCCATTTGCACCGCCCCCTTCTCTTCTTCACCCAAACCCAGAGCACTCTCAAAGCCAGGCGAGGATGCAGTACAATGGCCCCACCTTCCAGCTCCCACCGACCGTGCTGGAGAGGCGGTATCCCGTCGGTGTCGTCGTGGAGATGACGCTCCATGTGTGGGCGTTCTCATGCTGGAGGGGTGGAAAGGAGTTTGCCCAGTGGTTCCTTGGTGCAGGCTACGCCCACCTCCCGGTGGGCTCGCCGATGATGTTCCGACTGGAGGAAGTGCGTCCAAACTCCACCACTCCAGCGATAAGGCTCATCGCCAACTTCACCAACAGATTCGATGCGTACTACCTCCTCGGCAAGGTGTTTTTGTGTGGGTGCGAGTTCATCGCATTCACCACCTACAACATCTTCACGGACTTCGATAGCATCTTCCCCACCCGCAACGGTATGCACAACCTCCCCTACTACCTCGGTGAGGACGGCATGGAGGAGGAGCACTGAAGAGAAGGCACAGTGAAGATGGTGGTGAAGGCGCGGCTGGTCTCTTGAAGCTTGTCTTGCCCATTAGGGCTTTTATATATTTTTATGTTATTTCATTGGTTCTACCGTGAACTCTTTTATGTACAGCGTGTTATATATTTATGTTATGTCATTGGCTACCCTTGAAGCTGAACTATGTGCATGTATGGAGGGTTTGTTGTTATCTCTTCCTGTTATGATCCAGATGGACCCCCTTGTTGCAGTGAAGTTGATCCAGGCAAAAACAGGTGGATAGATCTATCTATGCATCACTTATTAAGGAGATTAGATACTTTATTTCTCTTTGTGAATCTTGTATTACTCATATCAATCATAGCCAAAATAAAGCTAGTGATAGCTTAGGTAAGTTTGCTTGTTTAGAAGGTAGAACTATGACTTGGACAGGGTCGGGGCCTTTGGTAGCGACAGAGCTAGCTGTAATTGATTGTTTGAACCTTTCGTGATGAGTAATACATTATTTCACCCGCAAAAAATGTTTTAGGGCACCCTATGTTTTATGTAAGAACTATGATATGGTTGCTACTTTCTATGTTATGGATGTATGCTTGCTACGTGAGATATCAGTAGATGGATATGGTGCCATAGCCGAGCCCTGGACATGCTCTCTAGATGGATATGGTGTCGTAGCTGAGCCCTAGACATGCTCTCTAGATGGATATGGTGGCTAATGGTGCCACCGGACTTTATTTTAGATGTGGTTTCAGATGGATATCATGATCTACATAGTTAAATCTGCCATGCTCTTAATAACAAAACAAAAACAAAAAATCGTGTATATAATATTTTTCTTGCAACAAGAACATGTTTGTAATACCCGCATGTCAAAAAATCAAAGTGTTGTGGCGTAGACTATATACAGAAGGAAATTTCCACGATATGTACAAATAAATTTGACATGGGCAAGTCCAACAATAAATCGATTTACCATCATGCACTATTTTTGTTCGACATGGCACTAAATGGATTTACCATGGCAATAATCAAGCCAAAAAAAAGATCCAAGGCATGCACTATTTTCTAGGCCTCTTTTATCTTTGTGGGCCTTCGACACTCAACACAATGCGACGGCCCAACCAGAGCTTAGTTCCAACTTGGGCCCTAGAACTACGCTTTTTTTCCTTCTGCGGTCGGTGTTGTCTGATGAAACTGAAGAAACTGAAAGTGTACAAAACTGATGAAACTGACATGATCCACAAACTAAGCAACACAGAGCATAGAGCACATGATCCACAAATTTAAACAAATCCTAGAGCACATGATCCACAAATTTAAGCAAATCCTAGAGCACATGATCCACAAATTTAACCAAATCCTAGAGCGCATGACACCATACTAATAACATCTCTAACAAGTGATGACCAGCAAGTAAGAAAATGTAGCGACCAGACCTCAAACAGTCTGATCTCTGTGCATCAGTGTGATCCCTGGATCGGTAATGCTGACAGGCACAGTACTTGAAGGATTTATAACAGAGTAGCAATCACACACTTATTACATCGAATGTCTCAAAAGAGATCTTATTACAACAATATGGCTTAAGGCCATCTAAAATTGGTAATAGCGGAAGGCTTGGAAGATAACGTGAGTCCATCAACTCCAACGGCATAGTTGAGTGAAAGATCACGACCTAAGGCACCTTACTCGTCGTCTGAAAAGTCTGCAACATGAACGTTGCAGCCCGAAAACGGGTCAGCACATGGAATATGCTGGCAATGTAACACATAGAGAGTAATGAACAGATAATTGCTATCACTACATGCAATATGGCTGGTGTAAAGCTCTATGGTTACAGTTTTGCATAAAGCCAATTTTTTCCTACAACAAAGGAATAATTTATTTAACTATCATGGTGGTTGTTCAACATTGAGAAGGTTACTCCAACTCAATCCCAATTAAGCATCATCATTAAACCCAATCAATTTATTTAAGTAACATGACGAGATCAACATGATAATCCAAGAACCAGATACTCAAGATGTCCATAACCGGGGACACAACTAACCATGATTAGTTTATACACTCTGCAGAGGTTTGCGCACTTTTCCCCACAAGACTCGATCTCCTCCGTTGGATTTCTCGCACTACAGGGTATTTGAGAAACGGATGACCGAGACACAGTCTTTCAGAAGCATTAACTCTCTACTCCGGGTAGACAGTACCACCTACAACCCACTACATTTGCTAGTCTACCTCTTCAAGAGCTCACGCAACTTAATCAACTATGCTAGAGCCCATAATAGCTTGTGGCTGCACACGGAAGTTTCTAGCATGAACAATCTTATGATCCCTTTGAGCCTGGTTGGCGGTCCATAGGAAAATCACACGGTACCCCGGGATTTCCAGAAAAACAGACAACACTGGGTTCTCTAGGTGCCTCAATCCACCCAGATGTGTATTAAAGTTGCCACCTTAAGTTAACCATTAATTAACAATACTCACATCTGTCATGGATACACTCACCCAATCCACGGGGTGATAATGTAGCTTCATATCATAATCTTTGATGAGCTCCAACCATCTCCTTTGCCTAAGATTCAGCTCCTTCTGCATGAAGATATACTCCAAACTCTTGTGATCCGTGTACACCTCACAATGGTTTCCGATAAGAAAATGTCTCCACGTCTTCAATGCATGCACTATGGCTGCTAACTCCAAATCGTGCGTAGCATAATTTAGCTCATGTGGTTTAACCTGTCTTGAGTCATATGAGACAACTCTTCCATCCTGCATAAGCACTGCTCCAAGTCCTCGACGAGAAGCATCACAATACACCTGCTAATCCTTGCGTTGATCTGGAAGAATCAACACTAGAGCTGTAACCAAGTGTTTCTTCAACTCCTAAAAACTGGCCTCACATTCCTCAGTCCAATTGAATTTGTTCTCCTTCTTCAACAACTCCGTCATGGGCTTTGCAATCTTGGAGAAATTCTCAATGAACCTCCTGTAGTATCCTGCGAATCCCAGAAAACTCCGGATCTATCCAACTAATGTGGGTGCTTCCCAATTTGTCACGGTGATAACCTTGGTGGGGTCTACTGCCATTCCTTCTCCGGATATAACATGTCCGAGAAATCCAACTTCCTTCAACCAAAATTCGCACTTGCTGAACTTGGCATATAGCTGATGTTCTCTGAGCTTCCCAAGTACCAAACGCAAATGTTCCTTATGCTCCTATTCACTCTTTGAGTAAACCAAAATATCATCAATGAACACCACGACGAACTTATCCAAAAACTCCATAAATACTTTGTTCATCATGTTCATGAAATAGGCAGGCACGTTAGTCAGACCAAATGACATAACCGTATACTCATATAGCCCATACCTTGTGGTAAAAGCTGTCTTAGGTATATCCTGCTCTCGAATCTTCAGTTGGTGGTATCCTAGTCGCAGATCGATCTTGAAAAATACTTTAGCTCCTTGCAATTGGTCAAACAGATCATTGATCATCGGCAGTGGGTACTTGTTCTTGACCGTCACCTCATTCAATCCACGACAATCAACAACCATCCTCGACGATACATCCTTCTTCTCCACTAAAAGCACTGGTGATCCCCAAGGTGATGAACTGGGGCGAATATAGCCCTTATCCAGTAGCTCCTTAATCTACTTCTTTATTTCCTCCAAATCCTTTGCGGACATCCTGTACAGTCTCTTTGATATTGGCCCCGTGCCTGGCAAAACTTCAATAAAAAAACTCAATGTCTCTATCTGGTGGCATGCCTGGCAACTCCTCTGGAAATACGTCAGGGAAATCCTTCACCACTGGTACTTCCTCCTGTACAACTCCTGATAAGGAATTCACTTGAGTCCTCTTCGGCACATGCCGGGATACATACTTAATCCTTCTTCCTTCTGGGGTGGTGAGAAAAATCGACTTACTCGCACAATCAATGTTCCCTCCATACTTCGATAACCAATCCGTGGCTAATATCACATCCAGTCCTTGCGACTCCAATACTATTAGGTCTGAGGGAAACACGTAGTTACCAATCCTTAATGGTAACCGATCGCACCAAAGACTAGCCATATACTCTGCTCCTGGCGAGGTTACTAACATGGGTGGCCTAAGGGATTGGGTTGGCAGTTTAAACTTATCCACGAATTCCCTTGATATGTATGAATGCGATGCACCAGTATCAAAAAGAACGATTGCAGTAATTGACTTTACCAAAAACTTACTTATTACTGCATCTGGCTGTGCTTCAACCTCCTCCACGCTAACGTGGCTCACTTGTCCCCTGTTGAAAGGGTTAGGCTTCTTTCCAGAACTCACATTTCCATTTCCATTCTTAGCTTCAGGACACTCCGTGGTGTAATGTCCATTCTTCCCGCACTTGTAGCAAGTAATGTGACTTATTTCGAACCTCTTAAAAATCCTCATCTGATGCAACTGGCTGTTGTTCATCATTTTCATCATCTGTTGAGGCAAACGGCTGCTGACCAACATTTTCATCGAAGCCTTCATCAAAACTCTCTCCGAACGCTGGATCTACTGTGTTATCACAGTACTTTTCTCCACGTCTCCCCACACTTCAGCTTATGGCTCAAGACCTTCAATGTGAAGCCGAAGATGATCGAGGGGCGCCATGCGGAGTGTGGAGGTGCCATAATAAGCAGGAATGTTGATGCCCCATGGCCAGAGGGTTCTTTCCCGGAAGTATCCGATGTATGGCAACGGAGGTGGTTTTATGCTACAGCTCCCAGAGGAACAAAGTGGGTAGCCGCCCCCGCGTTCTGCTCGGGCCCTCCGTCACAGTTAGCGTCTTGGACCGACGTAGGACGGAATTATGGGCCTGCTGGCAATGTACCAGAACTGCAGAATCGCATCCGAGAGCTTATTGAGAGGGACATAAATCTTGTCAATATAATGCAAGTGATGCTAATCCGATGGATGTTGCCGTGCAAACGCCGGCCTCTCCGGATGTGGGAGTTTAATCCGGAAGGTCTGCGGACTATTAAGCACTTCTTCGGCCTGAAGCTCGAAGGGATGTGTAAATTATTCTTCGGACCACAAGTAAAGTGTCCGGACACCACCGAGGATGTGGGCCTAAGCTGCAATCGCCTAGATGCCCAAGTAAGTAACCTTAAAGCCAGACACTTCATTTATATTTATCATAACTATTATTCTGAAAATCCCTCCGTGGCCAGGAATGGCTCAACAAGGCGGAGAGAATCAGGTGTCCGGCGCCACTTCCTGAAGGCTCGCCTGGTCCAACAATTGCAAAGATGCTTGGCCGGGCGCTCAGCAAAATCCCCTCAGGGAAAGGCGAAGGAAAGGGCAGTGAAGCCGAACTTCACACACTACGTATCCAGACCGGGGGGATCGCTACCTCTCCTATGGAGGATAGCCAAGAAGGGGATGCTAAAGCCTCCTCCCCGCACGGGAGGAAAAGGGCCGCCTCCGAAGACTTGAAGGCGGAGATGCCCAAGCAAGGGAAGAAGGTATCACCAGGGGGCTCTGCCACGACGGGCACCCTCACCGCGTCGCGCCCACCAACGGGCCAGCCCTCCACCGAGCTGTAAGTTGATCGTTAATTCGAAGGTATGGTGTTTCTCCGAGATCCATAACCGGGACTTCGTCTTTTGCAGTCCGGCGAGCGGCTCTTCTCAACGGAGTTCGTCTTTGGGGGATCTTCTTCCGTAGATGATGGAGAGTGAGACCCCACCCACCTCTCCGCCTCATGAAGCGGGCGACACTGAGGTGTCGTCACGGAGGAGTCCGGATCTGCCGAAGCCGGAGGCTAACACGTCAGTCGCCCTGAGCCCGGAGCGTTTGGCTCCCACGGGGGGCGATGGGAAGGGTCCGGCATAGTTCGATGTCCGTCCGGGCGTGCTGAGAGGCCTTCTGGAGCGAGCCGCGCTCTCGGAGGAGCACCATTCTTTAATGAGCACGGTGCTCACGAAGATTTCGTCCGCTACAAGCGGTTTGAATGAGGCATTTACAAGCCTGCTCAAAGGCTTTGAGGTATTAGTAAAAAATGCACGATTTTTGGTTATGAAGCACGCGCTAGGTGTGCTCCCTATGGATAGTAGCCCCTGAGACTCTGGTTGCCCGCCATAGGCGGCAAACGGGGGATCATATAGTGATGGCCACGATGTACATGTGCGCAGGTGTATAAGGATCCGGCAACCGACCAGTCTATTGAAGTTGCCGAACTAAGGAGGCAGATCGGATCTATTGATGCCGATATCACACTGGTGAACAAACGGCTGGAGGAGTCACAGGGTATGTGCTCTGCTTCCCTTAGTATGATATATAGGAAAATGCGAGAGGGGTATTGTATTAACGCAATGTGCTTGTACCGCATATGGTGCTGCTGCCGTGGAGGCCCTGAGGGCGGAACTTGCTCAGGCCAAGGAGCAAGCTCGGGCTAGGAATGCGGCTGCCCTAAAGGCGGCCGAAGAACTGAGAGACGAACAGGCTGCCCATCGCCGAAGCGAGGAAAAGATAGCCGAAATGGCTGAGGAGTTGAAAAATGCCACCGGCCGGTATGTGCTCCTTGAAAAGGATAATAAGGCTAGTTCCGCCGAGCTAGACAAGGAACTTAATGCCGCCAAGGAGATGCGGATCGAAATCCGGGGTATGCGGGAGGAGCTCCAACAGGCCGACAAAATCGTGGCTGGGGACTCCTACTTGCTGCGGTCGATGTTTTTGGAACCAAACTATGCTCCCCTGGCTGGGCGCTTGAGTCCTGCAGACGCATATGCGGACTTGGCGAAGAGCACAGCTGACGCTGTCATGTTCTTCGAGGGTCAAGGTGATAAAGAAGTGGAGAAGCTTTTCTGGTCACAGTTCAATGCTCCCACTCGCCCGCTGCCGCTAAATGAGAAGGTGGCTGCTATGGCGGAGCTCCACAGGCTGTCCGGGCTTGCAATGTGGTCTGTAATAGAGCATCTTTGGCCAACGGGGCCTAAGCCGGACAGCTACTTTGGTTTGGTGCAGCAATTCCTTGGGGTCGTGTCTTGGATTGACACCATGAGGAGGTCGGCATGCATAGAGGGTGCGCGGATGGCTCTAGTCCGCGTTAAAGCCTATTGGACGGATATGGAGGCCACCATTATAGCGACACAGGATCCGGCGAGAGGCCAATATCCGGCCGAGCACTACTTGGCGCAGGTCACAGAAGGTGCTCGCCTAATAAAGGTGCAGTGCTCGAAGAATGTCTTGTTCGAGTGATAAATCGAATCATTGTAAAAAAACAATGTCTATTTCGATTATGAGGCTATATTTATACTTTTTGCGCAGAAGTATGATTGTGTCCCTTTTGCGTCCGTTTTCATATGTATAAGTAATCCGAAAGATAGCAGTCGTTGGCTTCAGCCCCCACGCATACAATGCGGGGGTGTTCACGAAAAATATGCTTAATCACACTTGATCCAACGTCTTGGTCCATTAAGGAGGTGATCGCACGTCGAACTAGGCAACCGGACTATATAGTTGTAACACTTTCGCTTAGCCATGGGAGTCTAATGGTGGGGCTACTATGTAGCCCCTGGTACCTTCGCGTGCATCTGAATACGGGAGCGTGTGTACATGGCCGGGAAACGGCCCTTCGTTAATGCGGAGGAATCCTTAAAGATTCTGGTGAGTCTTCGAGTGGTTGAACAGTCTCTCGCTGTATCATGACAGTCAGTTTTCGGCTTTCTCTACTGAGGCGCTCATCCGGAATAACCAGGGCACAATCGCAGTAGTTCTCCTTTGGCCTGCCTTAGCCGATAATAATGGAACATAAGGCGGCAAACCCAGGAGCCGGGCAAACCCAACATTTGACCAAAGACATAATTCGGAGCTGATGCATATACGGCCAAAATCATGACGCCGAACACTCCTGAAGGTATTCGGTCTTTGTAAAAGAAAATAGGCTGACGAGAGCCTATTATAAGCCCTAAATTTCCAGGTACGTGCGGTTTAATCTGCCGTGGCCAAATGCCAATAACGGCAGTATCCTCTATGGGTATGGAACCCATGGGATGGTTAAACAACAAGAGGCAGTAGAAAAGGTTTACACAGGGGCTTAATCTAAAAAGAAACCTGTTGAACGGGGCCCTGCTGCACGTCTGCGCCTTTGTCTCCGTTGTGCCATATCATGGAAGGGTATCGCGTGAACGTTGTCTGTGAAAAAAAGAAAACTCGTAGGAGAGTGCAATGTAAGTATGCGATTGATAATAAAAGTGTAAGATGTTGGCCTGCCAATAAGGTTGAGCCAAGCGTGAGGCTATATTAAATATTTATAGCCCCTGGTTCCTGCTATGGGATTACATATACGGTGCCCTGGTTGAGTTTTATCCGGGCTACCGGACTCGTCTAACCGAGTCTGTGGTCTTAATGACTAGTCATGTTTTTTGATACTGGAGGCCGCTTATAGTCCGGCCGCCAGGGCCGTCGCGTGTTCCTCTGCGCGTGGAGAGCGCTCTGTGATTCCGCTAACGGTGATGACGCCACGTGGACCGGGCATCTTGAGTGTAAGGTAGCCATAGTGCGGCAATGCGTTGAAGCGGGCGAAGGCCGCTCTTCCAAGCAATGCATGTAGGCGCTTTGGAAGGGTGCGATGGTGAAGAGTAGTTCTTCGCTTCTAGAGTTGCCTGGGGGGCCGAATGTTACTTCTAGCACGACGGAGCCCCTGCCATAGGCTTCAACGCCTGGTATCACCCCTTCAAAGGCGGTGTTGCTTTGGCTAATCCTGGATGGGTTTATCCCCATTCTGTGGACAGTGTCCTCGTATATTAAATAGAGACTACTGCCGCCGTCCATGAGGACACGGGTGAGACGGTATCCGTCGATTATTGGGTCAAGCACCAAGGCCTGTGATCCTCCGCGCTGAATACTAGTTCGGCCGTCCATGTGATCGAAAGTGATAGGACGAGACATCCAATAGTCAGATGTGAGTACGATGGGCTCTACATCGTGCGCGTCTCTGAGCGCGCGTTCATGCCTTCTCGTGGGTGTGTGAGTCGCGTGGATCATGTTTACTGTTTTAACCTGTGGCGGGAATTTTTTCTGTCCCCCAGTGTTCGGCTGGTGAGGTTTGTCCTCGTCTTCACTTGGTGTTTCCCTCCCTTTGTGGTCGGCATTTAATTTGCCGGCCTGCTTGAAGACCCAGCACTCTCTATGGGTGTGGTTCGCAGGTTTCTCCGGGGTGCCATGAATTTGGCATAGTCTGTCCAGGACTCTGTTCAGACCGGACGGTCCCTCTTTTCTGCCTTTAAATGTCTTCTTTTGCTGATCAGGTCGAGAGCCCCTGAATCCGGCATTGACCGTCGTGTTATCCGGGCTCTCTTCCTTGTTTTGGCATTTGTTTTTATTACGCCGTGGCTTCCCGTTGCCATCCCTTATTTCGGATGTGCTGGGGTCGCTGGTGCTTTTACGGGCCAGCCAGCTATCTTCACCCGCGCAAAAGCGGGTCATAAGGTTTGTTAAGGCTGCCATTGTCCTTGGCTTTTCTTGGCCGAGGTGTCGGGCGAGCCATTCGTCACGGATGCTGTGTTTGAATGCCGCTAAGGCTTCGGCGTCCGGACAATCGACAATTTGATTCTTCTTAGTGAGGAATCTGTTCCAAAGCTTGCGGCCGGACTCTCTGGGCTGTTGGATTATGTGACTTAGATCGTCTGCATCCGGAGGCCGGACATAAGTCCCTTGAAAATTGGCCCTGAAAGCGTCCTCGAGTTCCTCCCAACTCCCAATTGAGTTTTCGGGGCGGCTTTTCAACCAGTGTCGAGCTGGTCCCTTCAACTTTAGGGGAAGGTATTTGATGGCGTGGGGGTCATCCCCACGAGCCATGTGAATATGCAGGATAAAATTCTCAATCCAGACCCCTGGGTCTGTCGTGCCGTCGTATGCTTCTATGTTCACAGGTTTAAAGCCTTGTGGGAATTCATGGTCCAGTACTTCTTCGGTGAAGCACAGGGGGTGAGCAGCCCCTCTGTATCTGGACGCGCTGTGGCATGCAGTCGGCTGTTGTTGTGTCCGGAGTTTATTCCGAACTGGTATTTGGCTTGTATGAGCGTTTGGGTGACCATAGTCCCTCGCCGGGGTGTGTCCTTTAGATCCATAGATGGACCTGGCTGCACCGGCTTTCTTATCCACATGCTCACGCAGATCGTGCATGGCGTCAGTGGCCATTCTATTGCGGTTGTGGAGCGGTACGTCTGGTCTCCTGGTCGTATTATTCTTTGGTGGAACGGCCTCGTCGTCGAATTCTGGCAGTAGCTTGCGCTTCGGATAGCTTTTCGTATGGCGATCGTCGCCATATCTTTCTTCAGTGTCTAGCACTTTATTCCATCTGCGGCTGAGCTGTTCCTGTGCGGCCTTGAGCCGTTGCTTCTGCTTTTTTAGACTTCTTGCTGTGGCCATAAGCTTTCGGTGGAGGTTGTCTCGTTCCACTTGTTCGTCCGGGATGATGAATGCATCGTCGTCCGGACTGTCTTCCTGTTCTGGGGCGGTTTCATGAGCTCGTCCCTCCGGATCATTGTGATCGGATATTTGCTCCGAACTTGGTTTGGCGTGACCTGGCTCGTCCTGCTCCATCGCTGGGTCCGTGTGGTCATTACTGCCTTCAGGGTTTACTGGTATGTCGACCCTTCTTGCGCTCTTGTCGCTATTTTTGCTGTTGCTGGACTTCGAGCGGCGTCTGCGCCGCCATTTTGGCTTTTGGCCGGGTGTTTTATCTTCCGGACTATCGTCGTCGTCCTTCTTGGGCGTATCCACCATGTATATGTCGTGTGACAAGGTAGTAGTCTCGCGCCCCAGAGATTCTGAAGCTTCTCCTGCATCGTCGTCCATACCGTCGATGTCTTCGGAGTCGAAGTCAAGAACGTCGGTTAAATCATCGATCATGGCAATGAAGTGGGTGGTGGGTGGGCAACGAATTCCTTCGTCGCCTGCTTCCCACTCAGGCCGGACATAGTTCGGCCCTGAGCCTCCTGACAAAGAGAGAGACTTTAATGGGTTCAGCATGTCGTCAAAGGGAGAGTGCTGGAAGATGTCCGCAGCAGTAAATTCCATTACCGGAGCCCAACCTGACTCGACTGGCTCGAGGGTATGCGGATCGGGACCAACAACCGGATACGAGTCCGGGGGCCCGAGGTTGCAGGCCTCAACAGAGGTGAGAACTGTGTTCGGCTCCACCGCCGATGAGTATGCAGCCCGCGGGGCGGGGTCCACCCCTCCGTCCTTAGGCAACGCAACCTGCTCGGGATTAGATCCAGGGCTATTGCAGGGATGATGTTCCGAGCATTGTCCGGCAGCAGGTCTAGGCCGTGCTCGTCGTGACTGTCCGGCGCTCCTGGCACAGGGCCGAATCCCGTCGAAGATCAAGTCTCCGTGAATATATGTCGTGTAGTTCAAGTTTCCGAACCTGATCTGGTGGCCAGGGGCATAGCTGTCGATCTGCTCCAGATGACCAAGCGAATTGGCCCGCAGTGCGAACCCGCCAAACACAAAGATCTGTCCGGGGAGAAAAATCTCGCCCTGGACGGTGTTGTTGGCGATTGAAGATGCCATCAAGCCTCAAAGCGATGACACAGAGGAACTCTCAACGAAAGCACCAATGTCGGTGTCAAAACCGGCGTATTCGAGTAGGGGGTCCCGATCTGTGCGTCTTAGGCTGATGGTAACAGGAAGCAAGGGACACAATGTTTACCCAGGTTCGGGCCCTCTCGACGGAGGTAAAACCCTACTTCCTGCTTGATTAATATTGAAGATATGTGTAGTACAAGAGTAGATCTACCACGAGATCTTAGAGGCTAAACCCTAAGAGCTAGCCTATGATGGTATGATTGTAATTGTGATCGGCCTTCTAAGGACCATCCTCTCCGTTTATATAGCCACCGGAGAGGGCTAGGGTTTACATGGAGTCAGTTACAAGGAAGGAAACATAATATCTGGATCGCCAAGCTTGTCTTCCACGCAAAGGAGAGTCCCATCCGGACACGGGCAGAAATCTTGAGTCTTGTATCTTCACGCTTCGATAGTCCGGACGATGTACACAGTCCGGCTGTCCGGATACCCCCTAATCCAGGACTCCCTCAGGCATGATTATACGATATGCATCACACAATCTCAGATTCATCTATTCAACCAACACAAAGTACTTCAAAGAGTGCCCCAAAGTTTCTACCGGAGAGTCAAGACGAAGATGTGTGCCAACCCCTATGCATAAGTTCACAAGGTCACTGAACCCGCAAGTTGATCACCAAAACATACATCAAGTAGATCACATGAATATCCCATTGTCACCACAGATAAGCACGGCAAGACATACATCAAGTGTTCTCAAATCCTTAAAGACTCAATCCGATAAGATAACTTCAAAGGGGAAACTCAATCCATTACAAGAGAGTAGAGGGCGAGAAACATCATAAGATCCAACTACAATAGCAAAGCTCGCGATACATCAAGATCGTAACACCTCAAGAACACGAGAGAGAGAGAGAGAGAGAGAGAGAGAGAGAGAGAGAGATCAAACACATAGCTACTGGTACATACCCTCAACCCCGAGGGTGAACTACTCCCTCCTTGTCATGGAGAGCGCCGGGATGATGAAGATGGCCACCGTTGAGGGATCCCCCTCCGACAGGGTGCCGGAACAGGATCCCGATTGGTTTTTGGTGGCTACAGAGGCTTGCGACGGCGGAACTCCCGATCTTTCTTGTTCTCTGATGTTTTTAGGGTATATGGAGATATATAGGCGAAAGAAGTAGGTCAAGGGAGCCACAAGGGGCCCACGAGGGTGGAGGGTGCACCCCCCCTGTCTTTTGGCCTCCTCGAAGCTTCCCTTACGTGCACTCCAAGTCCCCTGGATTGCTTCCGTTCCAAAAATAACTTTCCCGAAGGTTTCATTCCGTTTGGACTCCATTTGATATTCCTTTTCTTAGAAACACTGAAATAGGCAAGAAAACAGCAATATGGGCTGGGCCTCCGGTTAATAGGTTAGTCCCAAAAATAATATAAAAGTGTATAATAAAGCCTGTAAACATCCAAAACAGATAATATAATAGCATGAATGCTTCATAAATTATAGATACGTTGGAGACGTATCAGCA
>LR880968.1:8763218-8778421 GCA_904067115.1 Aegilops sharonensis | reverse complement strand
TCATGGTCTAAGGAATAGATACTTGACATTGAGAAAGCTCTAGCAAAACGAACTACACGATCTTGTGCTATGCTTAGGATTGGGTCTTGTCCATCACGTCATTCTCCTAATGACGTGATCCCGTTGTCAATGACATCTGATGTCCATAGTCAGGAAACCATGACTATCTGTTGACCAACGAGCTAGTCAACTAGAGGCTTACTAGGGACGTATTGTGGTCTATGTATTCACACATGTATTACGATTTCCGGATAATACAATTATAGCATGAATAAAAGACAATTATCATGAACAAGGAAATATAATAATAATGCTTTTATTATTGCCTCTAGGGCATATTTCCAACAGCAAGTTCTCTCAACAATAATAACATAATTGGGTCACATAACAATCCCTCAACATGCAACAAAGAGTCACTCCAAAGCCACTTATAGCGGAGAACAAACGAAGATTATGGTAGGGTACGAAACCACCTCAAAGTTATCCTTTTTGATCTATCTATTCAAGAGTCCGTAGTAAAATAACATGAAGCTATTCTTTCCGTTCGATCTATCATAGAGTTCATACTAGAATAACACCTTAAGACACAAATCAACCAAAACCCTAATGTCACCTAGATACTCCATTGTCACCTCAAGTATCCGTGGGCATGATTATACGATATGCATCACACAATCTCAGATTCATCTATTCAACCAACACAAAGTACTTCAAAGAGTGCCCCAAAGTTTCTACCGGAGAGTCAAGACAAAAACGTGTGCCAACCCCTATGCATAAGTTCACAAGGTCACTGAACCCGCAAGTTGGTCACCAAAACATACATCAAGTCGATCACGTGAATATCCCATTGTCACCACAGATAAGCACGGCAAGACATACATCAAGTGTTCTCAAATCCTTAAAGAATCAATCCGATAAGATAACTTCAAAGGGGAAACTCAATCCATTACAAGAGAGTAGAGGGCGAGAAACATCATAAGATCCAACTACAATAGCAAAGCTAACACCTCAAGAACACGAGAGAGAGAGAGAGAGAGAGAGAGAGAGAGAGAGATCAAACACATAGCTACTTGTACATACCCTCAGCCCCGAGGGTGAACAACTCCTTCCTCGGCATGGAGAGTGCCGGGATGATGAAGATGGCCACCGGTGAGGGATCCCCCTCCGGCAGGGTGCCGGAACAGGGTCCCGATTGGTTTTTGGTGGCTACAGAGGCTTGCGGCGGCCGAACTCCCGATCTTTCTTGTTCTCCAATGTTTTTAGGGTATATGGAGATATATAGGCGAAAGAAGTCGGTCAGAGGAGCCACGAGGGGCCCACGGGGGTGGAGGGCGCGTCCCCTGCCTTGTGGCCTCCTTGAAGCTTCCCTTACGTGCACTCCAAGTCCCCTGGATTGCTTCCGTTCCAAAAATAACTTTCCCGAAGGTTTCATTCCGTTTGGACTCCGTTTGATATTCCTTTTCTTCGAAACACTGAAATAGGCAAGAAAACAGCAATATGGGTTGGGCCTCCGGTTAATAAGTTAGTCCCAAAATTAATATAAAAGTGTATAATAAAGCCCGTAAACATCCAAAACAGATAATATAATAGCATGAATGCTTCATAAATTATAGATACGTTGGAGATGTATCAATCACAAGGATCAAGGACACTATCTACCAGATATGTGGGCGTCGAGATGAGCAATGGGGGATAATTAGCACCAGGAGGGATAGGTCCATTGCAGCTTTCATCCAGGAGTTAAATCAACACATTCGCCGCCAGGAGAACCAGATGTGCGCAGGCATGATAGATCTGAAGAAGGAAATGATCAAGATTACAGAGCTAGAAGAGGAACTCAAGTCTACACACGACGGATATGAGGAGGAAATGACGATACTAGTGGAGAAGAATGATGACCTGACAAGGAAGCTAGGAGTGTTCATGGGAGACCCCGCGCCAGGAGGAGATGACGACGAATCCAAGGACTACATCATCATCGACGACACCGACTCAGACCCCGACGATAGCAATGATGACTATGTTGATGAAGCTGGAGCCGATATCATGGAGTCTTCCATCGATCAAACTTTCTAGTCGACCACCATATCAGTAGTAGCATTTCCCCATGTATATAGTATAGTCCAAGCACTATTGTAACGACAGTTAGATCGATTGTATGCCCTTATTTGAGTTGATTGAAGTGATATGATTGTGTTTGTCCCATGTGCATATGGGTAGTGTTTTCCCCCTAGATCTCATTCTATTCTATTCTCACCTTTTCTAAACCCATCAGATGCCTCCGAGACGTGACAACGGATTTGCCTACCCACCGGAGCTCACCCAGTTGATCCAACAGCAGAATACCCTGATGCAGCTGCTAGTTCAGAATCAGAACCAAGGGAACAACAACAACAACCCACCACCACCACCACCACCACCTGTTGATCACTTAGCCCGTTTCCTAAGGCTGAATCCGCCGATGTTCTCTAGTAGCACCGAGCATATTGTTGCAGATGATTGGCTCCGCAAGATTGGAAGGGAGCTGACCACTGCAGGATGCACAGATGCGGAGAGAGTGCGTTTTGCCGCACACCAGCTTGATGGACCCGCATCATCCTGGTGGGATAATTTTACAGCTACTTACCCCATTGGCACTGTTACATGGGATTAGTTTCAGCAGGCTTTCCACACTGCCCATGTTTCAGCGGGAGCTATGGCCATGAAGAAGCGCGAGTTTCACAACCTGCGCCAAGGAGGACGCACAGTAGGCCAGTATGTGGATGATTTTAGTAAGTTAGCACGTTATGCCCCGGACGACGTTGCTACAGATGTTGCTAAGCAGGAGAAGTTTCTGGAAGGACTGAATGATGAGCTGAGCATGCAGTTGATGGTGGCAACCTTCAACAACTACCAGGAGTTGGTAGATAGAGCTCTTATGATTGAAGGGAAGCAGCAGCAGATAGACAGGCGCAAGAGGAAGTATGGACAAGGGAAGTACAATTCTGGAGCTCGGCAGAGACCCTGTTTTACCCCGAACTCGGGAGGACACATTCACCATAACCATGGAGGCCATAATTCCAATGGAGGGATTCCGCATAACCATAGTGGCCCCAAGAATGGGAATGGGAATGGAGGAAGCAACAGTCAGAACCGTTCCAACCCAGCAACGCCCGCCAAGAAGGATCTAAGTCACATTACTTGTTTCAAGTGCGGGAAGAATGGACATTGCACCATAGAGTGTTCTGAAGCAAAGAATGGAAATGGAAATGGAAGCTCTGGGAAGAAGCCCAACCCTTTCAACAGGGGACAGGTGAACCACGTTAGCGTGGAGGAGGTTGAAGCGCAGCCAGATGCAGTTATAGGTAAGTTTTTGGTTAAGTCATTTACTGCAATCGTTCGTTTTGATACTGGTGCATCGCATTCATACATATCAAGGGGATTTGTGGCTAAGTATAAGTTGCCAACCCAAGCCATTAGGTCACCCATGTAACCTCGCCAGGAGCAGAGTATATGGCCAGCCTATGGTGTGGTCGGTTACCCTTAAGGATTGGTAGCTATATGTTCCCCTAAGACCTAATAGTATTGGAGTCACAAGGACTGGATGTAATATTAGGCATGGATTGGTTATCGAAGTATGGAGGGAACATTGACTGCGCCAGTAAGTCGATTATGCTCACCACCCCAAAAGGAAGAAGGATTAAGTATGTATCCCGGCATATGCCGAAGAGGACTCAAGTGAATTCCTTATTAGGAGTTGTACAGTAGGAAGTACCAGTGGTGGACGATTTCCCAGATGTATTTCCGGAGGAGTTGCCAGGCATGCCACCGGATAGAGACATTGAGTTTTTTATTGAGCTTTTGCCAGGCACCGGGCCAATATCAAAGAGACCGTATCGGATGCCCGCGCAGGATTTGGAGGAGATTAAGAAGCGGATTAAGGAGTTACTGGATAAACGTTTTATTCGACCAAGTTCATCACCTTGGGGATGTCCAGTACTTCTAGTGGAGAAGAAAGATGGATCGTTAAGAATGGTTGTTGATTATCGTGCATTGAATGAAGTGACGATCAAGAATAAGTACCCGCTGCCGATGATCAATGATTTGTTTGACCAGTTTCAAGGAGCTAAAGTGTTTTCCAAGATCGATTTACGATCAGGATACCATCAACTGAAGATTCGAGAGCAGGATATACCTAAAACAGCTTTTACCACAAGGTACGGGCTATATGAGTATACCGTTATGTCTTTTGGTCTGACCAACGCACCTGCCTATTTCATGAACATGATGAACAAAGTGTTTATGGAGTTTCTGGATAAGTTCGTCGTGGTGTTCACTGATGATATATTGGTCTACTCGAAGAATGAAGAGGAGCATAAGGAGCATTTGTGTTTGGTTCTTGAGAAGCTCAGGGAACATCAGTTGTATGCCAAGTTCAGCAAGTGTGAATTTTGGTTGAAGGAAGTNGAGTTGCCAGGCATGCCACCGGATAGAGACATTGAGTTTTTTATTGAGCTTTTGCCAGGCACCGGGCCAATATCAAAGAGACCGTATCGGATGCCCGCGCAGGATTTGGAGGAGATTAAGAAGCGGATTAAGGAGTTACTGGATAAACGTTTTATTCGACCAAGTTCATCACCTTGGGGATGTCCAGTACTTCTAGTGGAGAAGAAAGATGGATCGTTAAGAATGGTTGTTGATTATCGTGCATTGAATGAAGTGACGATCAAGAATAAGTACCCGCTGCCGATGATCAATGATTTGTTTGACCAGTTTCAAGGAGCTAAAGTGTTTTCCAAGATCGATTTACGATCAGGATACCATCAACTGAAGATTCGAGAGCAGGATATACCTAAAACAGCTTTTACCACAAGGTACGGGCTATATGAGTATACCGTTATGTCTTTTGGTCTGACCAACGCACCTGCCTATTTCATGAACATGATGAACAAAGTGTTTATGGAGTTTCTGGATAAGTTCGTCGTGGTGTTCACTGATGATATATTGGTCTACTCGAAGAATGAAGAGGAGCATAAGGAGCATTTGTGTTTGGTTCTTGAGAAGCTCAGGGAACATCAGTTGTATGCCAAGTTCAGCAAGTGTGAATTTTGGTTGAAGGAAGTTGGATTTCTCGGACATGTTATATCTGGAGAAGGAATAGCAGTAGACCCCACCAAGGTCGTTTCTGTGACCAAATGGGTAGCACCCACATCAGTTGGAGAGATCAAGAGTTTTCTTGGACTCGCAGGATATTACCGGAGGTTCATTGAGAATTTCTCCAAGATTGCAAAGCCCATGATAGAGTTGTTGAAGGACACCAAGTTCAAATGGACTGAAGAGTGTGAGGCTAGTTTTCAGGAGTTGAAGAAGCATTTGGTTACAGCCCCAGTGATGATTCTTCCAGACCAACGAAAGGATTATCAAGTGTATTGCGACAGTTCACGCCGAGGACTTGGAGCAGTGCTTATGTAGGAAGGAAGAGTTGTTTCATATGCCTCACGAAAACTGAAACCTCACGAGCTAAATTATGCTACACACGATTTGGAGTTAGCAGCCGTAGTGCATGCGTTGAAGACGTGGAGACATTTTCTCATCGGAAACCACTGTGAGGTATACACGGATCACAAGAGTTTGAAGTACATCTTCACATAGAAGGAGTTGAATCTCAGGCAAAGGAGATGGCTGGAGCTCATTAAGGATTATGATATGAAGTTGCATTATCATCCCGGAAATCCTAATGTAGTAGCTGATGCGTTGAGTCGCAAGAGTTATGTCAACACGCTCATAATCGGAGAGTTACCCAAGGAGTTAGCAGAGGACCTTTGTGAGCTATGTTTGGAAATAGTTCCGAGAGGTTATGTAGCAACATTGAAATTCATTCCACTTTGATGGATAAGATCGGAGAAGCTCAGAGGGCTGACAAGGAGATTGCCGAGATAAAGGAAAGGATGATCAAAGGAAAGGCCAAAGGATTTCGCGAGGATGAGCACGATACTTTATGGTTTGAGGATCGCATATACGTTCCTAATGATCCCGAGATCTGGAAGTTGATTCTGCATGAGGCCCATGATTCGCCGTATTCGATTCACCCAGGAAACACCAAGATGTATCTGGATTTGAAGGAAAGTTTCTGGTGGACTGAAATGAAGAAAGACATTGCTGAGTATGTAGCAGCATGTGATGTATGTCAGAGAGTGAAGGCAGAGCATCAGAAGCTAGCAGGATTGCTGCAGCCATTGCCGATACCCGAATGGAAGTGGGACAAGCTTGGCATGGATTTTATCACGGGATTGTCCAGGACCCATTCAGGCTATGACTCGATATGGGTTGTAGTCGATCGATTGACGAAGGTAGCCCATTTCATCCCAGTGAAGACCACTTATACAAGTGTGAAGTTGGCAAAGATATATATGGCCAGGATCATATGTCTGCATGGAGTTCCGAGGACCATTGTATGAGATAGAGGAACCTAGTTTACCTCAAAGTCTGGAATCAGTTGCATGAGACTTTGTGTACTAGGCTAGAGTTCAGTACAGCCTTTCATCCACAAACAGATGGACAGACCGAGAGAGTCAATCAGATTCTGGAGGACATGTTGAGAGCTTGTGCGCTAGATTATGGATCTAGTTGGGATGACAATTTTCCGTATGCAGAGTTCTCTTACAAAAACAACTACCAAGCCCGTTTGAAGATGGCCCGTTTGGAAGCCTTGTACGGAAGGAGGTACAGGACACCGTTATTGTGGGACGAAGTTGGAGACCGTCAATTGTTTGGACCAGATTTGATTAAGGAGTCTGAAGAGAAGGTTAAACTGATTCGCGATAGACTCAAGGTAGCCCAGTCCAGGCAGAAGAGCTATGCGGATTCTAAACGCAAGGAGACAATTTACAAAGTCGGAGAGTTAAGCATTTTGGAGTTAAGGGAAAGTTAGCACCACGTTTTTTGGGACCATACAAGTTTTTGGAACGTATGGGTGAAGTTGCTTACAAGTTGGAATTGCCTGAAGGATTGTCAGGAGTTCACGACGCGTTTCACATTTCCCAGTTGAAGAAGTGCCACGCAGAGATGGCCGACATTCCCCTAAGAGACACAGTGCCACTGGAAGCGATACAATTGGATAGTGATTTGACTTACGAGGAGAAACCAGTGAAGATTCTTGAGTTGGCCAGCCGAGTCACACGAAGTCGAGTTATCAAGTTTTGCAATGTACAGTGGAGCCACCATACCGAGGAGGAAGCAACCTCGGAACGAGAGGAAGATCTACGGAAGGACCACCCACACCTATTTTCTAGCCAACCCGAATCTCGAGGGCGAGATTCATCTTAAGGGGGGTAGGTTTGTAACATCCCAAATTTTCAATTTGGAATGTTATACATAGATCATCATTGCATATCATATTTTATTGCATTTTTGGCTTGATCCTAGAAATCCTACGCAACTCAAGGACCCACGGAGAGAGTTGGGGATTTTGTTATTTTCATATTTGAGTTTTCTCAAATTTTGAAAAGAGGATCATTTGGTTTTAATCATTTTTATCTCCGAGTATTCCCTATGTTAAAATAAAAGTGAGGGGATAAAATGACTTCTCCAAAATAAAGAAATATTGGAGGAAAAATATTAAAATCAAATAAGAATTTTATTTGGAGTTTTATTGCTATTTTATTTGAATTAGGAAAAAATGTGTTTTTCAAAATTGCATTAGAGCCCCAAATAAATGTTCACTTTGTCTGCAATATTATTAGAGGACAGTGAAAATTTATTTCAGGATTTTTGGAGTCCGTTTAGTATTTCTTTTATTAGTTTTTCTGCATCAAGATTTATTTTTAAAAAGTCAACCAACCTAACCGGCCCTGCCTCAGCCCAGCCGCCGTCGCGTCCCGCCCGCGCCGCTGGCCGCCTCCACCGACCCCGCCCACCGGAGCCGCCGCCTCCCGCCGGAGTAGCCGCCGCCGCCGACATGAACACCAAGGTAGCCGTCGGGTTTTTTTTTAAACCGATCGGTTTATTTCGAAACCCTAGATTTGTTTTTTTTTCAGATCGGTTCGGTTTTCTCGGTTTAGTTAGTTTGCGGACGTTCGTCCGTACATTCGTTTTAACGAACGATGTTCGTCCGTTTAGCGCAGACAGCGAACGTTCGTTCGTTAGCCTGTTCGTCTGTTTTTCTCTTTCCAGGGTTTTCCGCGATTATTTTCGATCGCGATTTCTGCCCTGATCTTCGTTCTAGTTTATCTTTCCGCTCGTTTATTGGAATCAGGTGAAATAAGCGCCTAGATCTTCGTCTCGAAGCCCTCTTTCTGTTTAACCAACTCGAACAAGATTTTCATACTGTAAAAATTTGACTTTAGTCCAGATTAGTAAACAGGTCTTGTTTCTTTCGTAGTTTGAGTTTCATTTCTCCGTTTGATTTGATTCTTTTTGCAAACCGAAGTTCTTCGGTTGAACTTTCTGGTTAGATCTTCTTATTTGAGTTTTACCCGTGCATTTAGTTGAGTGCTTATGTATGTTATTGTTTGTTTGCGATAGAATTCCCGGGGTGCGAAGCGTGCTACTACGAGTCTCTAGGTTTTGCAGATCATCAGCAAGGCAAGTAACACTTTGATCATACCCCTTTATACCCAGTTTTTATGCATTAGTTTCAACCCTCAAACATTGCATGATTAGGATCTGAATAACATGTGGGTTTGGGAAGTAGATGATGAGGTAGAACCTATTGCCATGTTTATTAACAAACCTTTGGGAGTTACTTCTATGTTATGCTTAGGATTGCTATGCTATGCTCGTAGATGTGGATTGGGTGAGTGTATCCATGACAGATGTGAGTATTGTTAATTAATGGTTAACTTAAGGTGGCTACTTGAATACACATCTGGGAGGATTGGTTGCGGGCACCTGGAGAATCCAGTGTTATCCTAGGATATCCCGGAGTACCCGTGTGATCATCCTACGGTCCGCCACCCAGGCTCAAAGGGATCATAAGATTTTTCATGCTAGAAACTTCTGTGTGCAGCCACAAGCTATTATGGTCTCTAGCATAGTTGAGTATGTTGTGTGACCTCTTTCAGTGGTAGACTAGCAGATGTAGGGGAAGTAGGTGGTACTGTCTACCCAGAGTAAAGAGTTAATGCTTCTGAAAGACTGTGTCTCAGTCATCCGTTTCTCAAACACCATGTAGTGCAAGAAATCTAACGGAGGAGATCGAGTCTTGTGGGGAAAAGTGTGCAAACCTCTGCAGAGTGTACAAACTAATCATGATTAGTCGTGTCCCCAGTTATGGACATCTTGAGTATCTGGTTCTTGGATTGTCATGTTGATCTCATCACTCTAAATTTAATTTGATTGGGTAATTGATGATGCTTAATTGGGATTGAGTTCGAGGAACCTTCTCAATGTTTAACAACCACCATGATAGTTAAATAAAATTTATTCCTTTGTTGTAGAGAAAAATGGCTTTATGCAAAACTGTAACCATAGAGCTTTCCACCAGCCATATATGCATGTAGTGATAGCATTTATTCTGTCCATTACTCTATGTGTTACATTCCCAGGATATTCCATGTGTTGACCCATTCATTACTCTATACCAAGCTGCTACTTCAGTTGCTTCATTCTCCTCTAAACTTGCTGCATTCTCCTCTACTGCTACATTCTCCTCTAAACTTGCTGCATTCTCTGCTGTTGCATTCTCATCTGCATTTGCTGCTGCTCATTATTCCTCTTCTCCAAATGATGCATCAACTGGATTGGTACAAAGCCTAGCAATATGCCCTAGAATACCACATATTTTGCAATTATGTTGATTTTTTACACGACCCTCTTCACCAGCTTTTATCCTGTTTTTCCTTGGTCTTCCTGGTGGTCTAGTCAGTACAGGAGAATAGAGTTTGAACCTTGGGTCTACTATGTTCCATTGGTCTTTTCCCAAGTGTGCAGGCACATTTTCAGCATAAGCAGCCCTAAATTTGGCAACAGAGAAATATTCAGAGCAATACTGATCAACTTCACCATCTTCACCTCCAATAACAGTCATGAGATGCAGGGCATGTATGCACGGCTTCCCGCGGATCTGCCATTGCCTACAACTGCATTCCTTAGTTGCAAGGTTCACTGGATATCTCCATTCCCTATTTTTACTGTCAGTGTATGTCACCTCAGCCTCGTATGTCAACGGTCGAATGCATTTCATCCTTAGTCCTCTTGCCTTGGCATGCAATGCCTTAATCAAAGATGGGAGCATAAGATGGCCAACATATTGTGTTTCTGCAATTCTTTTACGAAGAGCCATCTTTATCATGATCATCTGCCTGATATTATCAAATGCTTGCCACAACAAAAGCCCTTTCATTGAATTTGCTTCTTGACCACACCTTTCCATGATGTTCATCCATGTACTCCTTCACCAAAGGATTGTGAGCATATAACACTCTCAAATGGTGCTCATGCTTCCTCAAGCTGCATGTGTATGATGTTGTCCATAGGTTCTCATCATAACTTTGCCTTTGAATTTATTTTTAGAATTATGCGCTAGATGTCGCATACATTCCCTATGTTCCACTCCAGGGAATACAATTTCTGCTGCAGTCTCCAAACCCTTGCAAGCATCTGTGTGTATAACTAAACCTGAGGGTGTACCTATAATGTTGTGCAACTACTGCAGAAACCAGAACCAACTCTCCTCAGAGTCTACCTCCAACACACCAAATGCAACTAGGAATAGCCAATTGTGTCCATCAACTGCAGAAGCTACTGCTAGCTGGCCTCTCCGTCTTCCATTCAAAGCAGTTGCATCGACAGCCAAATAGGGCCTACAACCATTCAGAAACCCCTGCCAGCAAGCCTGGAAACAAACAAAAGCCCTCCTGAAGCACTCCTTATCTAGTGCCTTCCCTTTTAATTTGTACTTAACTGTATGCTTGTCAATCTCTACAACACTCCCTGGACTAGCCGTCTCCACTTCAGCTTTGAAGGCATAAAGCAACTGAAAACTCTCATTCCATGGACCATTAATCCTATCAAGAGCTATTTCCTTAGCATAGAAAATCCTCATGTAAGGTATATTAATCTTGTACTTCTCAAATAGCTTCCCATGTAGTGATGTTGGACCAATTGTTGGTGTTTCCCTCACCCAATCCAAGATTGCATCTGCCACCCACCTAGTCTTTGCAAGCTTTGATTTGTCCTTTCCCCCTCCCCCTCCAGGTGGGCAAGTGTGCCCGTGTGGGTTGTTTTTTATCTGAAACAAAATGGAAAATGATGTCAAATACAATTAATAAACAGTACACATGATCTGAATATAGAATGGATAAATAATCTGAAAAAAAAAGATTCAGTTGTAATACCTGAATCAATTTGCTCTTTAACATAGTGGATGCATGCAACCTCCACCTACACCTATCATAAGGGCAATGAACAGTGAATCTTCCTGGCTCACTCCTATCAACCTCATAGGAGTTTTCAGTGAGAATGCAATACGTAGTCACTGCATTACGATAGTCCACCATCGATTCGAATACGACTCCTAGAGTAAGTTGAGGATTCTCCCTGTTCCACTCAATTGTTGGCATGTCCTCGCCATCATATTCTTGTAAAACTAAGGAGTCGATGTTCTCCTCCCTCTCTTCATCGTCAGTGTCATCAAATCTAGCACGACTGCTAGGCTCCTCTGGATATTCATCTTCCATTGCCTGTTGACTGACTCTATCTACTAGTTAAGGGAATAGAATATCATCCTCATCATCATGTCGAAGCACTTCCTCGTCAGGCTCTGCATCTACTTCTACATCAGGTGCAGAAGGGAGAGGAGAAGTGGAAAAATTAGCGGTAGTCGACATGTTGTGGCTTTCAGAACCACTAGGTTTACTTGGTCTCAACCCACAAGGAGTGCGAGGACGCTCACTATTAGCAGAGACAGATGATGCCTGAACACCCTTCCCCTCGGGATACGTTGTTTGCGTGCATGAAGCACACCGATATGGATTTTACCGAAATGGCTGTCAGCATTCAAACTAAATAGCAATCCCAGATGCTCATCACAAGTTAATGGGACAAATCTCTGCTCGGTATTGTCGAAATATCTCAGTTCAACAGCATCGGCAGGGCTCCACGAATACTCACAATAGAGTGCCTCGTGAAAATCTATGAACGAAACATTGGTTTCTACCACTTTCGGATAGAAAAATCCAGAAATCAGACACAGTTTTCCACGCAGCTCGCTAGTTTCCATTCTAACCGCGAGCCGAAAAGCAAGTGCAGGATCAACCCTATTCGATTGAAACAAAGGGCGCAGTTAGGCTGAAAATTTTCAGAAAAGTTGCACTGATTCACGCCAACGGTGGTCAAATACATCCTAATTTACGGATCTCCTAATCAATTTGAAAGTAAAACGATGCTTACCCAGGTGGAATCCATGAATTATCCGCCTCTGATTCGACCCAATCATCTCCACGGTCGATGGTCGGACGGGGTGCTCCCCGACATCGCTTCCTAATCCTAGATGGGGAGAGAGGGTAGATGCGGCGGAGGCAGCACGATTACGGCCCTACGCGGTCCCACTCGTTAGCATGTAACGGTCAAAATGTGGACTCGGCCCTACGCGGCCCCACTCATCAGAGTTAATGGTCAAGCCATTGACCCGACGGCAACGTCCGATGTGACCAATTCTGGCAAGGGAGTGGGAAAAAGTGAGCAAAAGTTAAGAGTGTGGGGATGAATGAGTAGAACTAAGGAACTAGAGGCACAGAAATAAAGATCGCTTATGTATATGCATAACATGTACAATATGTAGTAGCGTGAAATATGTTTGAAATGAAAAAGAATTAAATGGAAAACACTAAATTAAAAGAAAAAACAAATCATAAACCCATAAACACCTAAACCTTTTAGTCCCGGTTGGTGCCTGCCCCCCGGCACAGGCTCGTGCCACATGGTGGGTCTTTTGGGGACTAAAAGTGCCGGTTGCAGAACCGACACTAAAGGTCCTTACGAACCGGGACAATAGCCCGTTTTTCTGCACTAGTGTTCCAACATGGTACATGCATGCATGCTGCCCTGGCCTAAAATGCATATATCTCTTGCTCGCCATGAAAACCCACACAAGCACCTTTGACCTAAACTATCCTAGGCTTCTCTTTTACATAAGGGCTTTGCCGCCTGCTCCATTAACCATAACCAAACATCAACTACATTTTTCCACATTATTAATATGTTAGAAAATAAATAAATGATAAAGCATTGCATATTTAATAACACTACAACATGAAACTACCCAAAAAAAACATTTAGGACGTATTGCGCAGTTTAGGGGCCACATGACCTTAGGGTTTGGCTCGGTTTAAATATGCTCATACATTCGTTGAGATTTATTTCACTGGACATTAAATAAGAATGTCCGACCTAATTATTTGCATATATGAAAACTACTTTTATAGTTAGGTCTATTAAAAATGTTCATACATTTTAAACAAAATATAGACGATTATAAAAAAAATGACATATATCAATGATATGCTCGTGTATTTGGAAAATGTTCATGGTTATTAAATAAATATTCATGCATATGCCGCAAAAGGAAAATAATATATAAAATAAAAAAAATAAACAATACTAATAGGTATACAATGAATATTAAAATTCTAAATAAATAAAAGCATATTTACCGAAAGTTAATTGGAAATAAAAAGAAGTTAGAAAAGAAAATGCAAATGCAAATGCCTTACTGGGCCGCCTAACACAGCAAAGATTGTGGGCCGTGACACCAAGGCTCCTGTCTTTTTTTTTCGGCCTCGCTCACTCGCGTGCGTCCCATCCCTCTCTCCAGTCTCCAGTACGATTTGAGGCGACAGGCGGCGGCGGCGGCGGCGGCAACGGCGGGCGGCGGTGACGGTCGCTGCATAACCTACCGGACGGCGGGTGCGTGCTCCCCTCTCTGTCCGCGGCTGTGGGAGGCGAATCCGGACGGTAAGTTCCTCCTCCCCCTCCTCTCCCAGCTCCCAATTCTAGGGTTCTTGTAACCGGCTAGATTTCTTGGATCCGCTCGAGCTTCTGATGCGGTATGGTGCATGAGTTCCACGTAACCTTGGGATCAAAGTCGATGAAGAAATCTCGAGTTTCCAGCGCATCATATCAACTTGCCACCCTGAATAATCTACCTGAACTCAAGCAAGTGTTGCTCAAGGGTGCCAATCAGGACACAGTTTGCGAGTAATCTTTGCCCCTCATCCAAAGAGACATTGCCATTGTCTGTAACTTATTTTGTACATTGCTGGTGTGTGTTGGCTGTGAGCCCTGTTCATGTCATGCTGGCAGCAAGCCTGTTACCGTGTGCCAGCCCAGAAATAAACGAGTTCGCCGGATTACACCGCTAGAAATATATTAAATTAATCAGCTTCAACTTTTGTTCCTTCCAAAGGCTGCTAAGATTCGTTTTAATGCTTATTATTATTTCACCGTATGTTAAATTGGTCACTTGGTATAGGTTGTGGCTGATGGAAGTTGAAATTCAGTTTATAGCTAATGGCTTTCATCCGTTTTAAATTGATCGGTGTCATTATTGCTGCAGGTCAGTAAGCACAATGCCAACATCAAACGAAGTCTTACCTGCTGTGCTGGCCCCAAAAGTTACCGCAGCACGTCATCAGGTCCATGAGCTCATTGATTTAATAGCAGAGGTTTTGGTCCAAGTCGGGTTTCGACGCTGTGCTATCAGCGAGCACAACGCTGGCCAAATCATGGGTGCTGGGCACTGGATGGCTGAGATTGAGGGGGCCCATCGAGTTCTTGTGCCCGTCCTTGCATTTGTTACAGGGCTGTTAATGGTGTATGAGTCTCAGTTTGGAGATATGATGGGGACTGAGCAGGAAGTAGAGATGAAGAACAACCTGTCCGAAGCCAAGCTTGCAGTTCAAGTTATGAACCGTTCACTTTTACCATTGGGATCCAGTGTTTTGGAATTTGACCATGTTGTGAGCAACTACTCGCTCTTGGACCCAACAGCACATGCTGATGCAGAACGTTCACTGTGCGAGGCAGCTAATATGTGTCGCTTAATTCAGACCTTTGCCGGCACTCTGCTGTTCCACCTAGAGGTTTTTGAAGGGATCTACAGTTCTGGTGTGTTGTTTCCGCGCCCCCAGTAACCAGGAGAGGTAAATACTGATTTGCTGCACTATTTCTATTGCTCCTGTTCTGTATGCAGTAGGGCAGAGCTCTACAAATGCTCTTATTCTTGT
>LR880968.1:8718438-8762855 GCA_904067115.1 Aegilops sharonensis | reverse complement strand
TTATTTAGAACATAAATCGGGTATGTGTCTATGCCACGGCTGAGTTGATGGGTTGTAATTTAGAACGTAGATTATGACACCGTCAGTCGCTTAAGATATGTTCTGTGTTGGTTAATACAGATATTACGCATACTCTTCTGCACATCAAGCTAAGCAGTGCTCCTGTCTAGGTATTTGACAAGGACCGGGTCACTAGGATTGATACTATCGCGTGACGTTATTCAAGCATAACTGTTTCCTTCAGCTCTGCCATCGGTTCTTATGGTGATTTTGTTTGTGCAGGCCTGCAGGGTAACGTAGAAGCTGTTGCTTTGGACAAGTCGTGCTAGCAGGGAAAGGCTGGCTTCATTTGAAGCAGATGAGATTCGCCAAGGTTTTCGTAGATTAGATTGGTATGTAGTTCGCGGAGTAAAATTTGATCTTGGTCCCCCTTTGCGGGTTTATGTTGAGACCGTAGACTTGATGCAGTATCTGCAGGTAGCATGTTTGTAGTAATGTTGAACAGCGTTGAGTCATTATGTTAGCATTGCCCGGTGGATGTTAAACTGGTTATCTTGCTGGGTACCTGTGGCTTATTTGTACTGATAAAAGCAGCATGGATGCATGCGGTCTCCTTTGTCTCCTACACGAATAACTTCCTCAAAGATAAACTTGTGATTTAATTGGCCAAAGAATTCTCCATTGTAGCAAGAATAAGAGCACACAAAATATGGCATTAACGGGGTGCTTTGGCTTTTTTTTTTTTTTGTTCAAAAATCAAATCATTCTTGATGTTCCAGAGAAACTACTAACCCAGCTCACCTCTATAATTTTGGCTAGGTTACATTGCTTTCAACATACGCGGCAATCTTGGATCTGAAATGCCATGATTTTGCTGTCTAATTCACCTTAGTTTTCATCATCATGGTTGAAATGCATGCTACCCAAGCCCAAGAGGCAGATAGCTCTTGCTCCCCATGAAAACCCACACAACCATCACAGGCTTGTGTTTTACATCAAAAGGGGTTGCCTCCCTGCTCCATTAAGCACAGCGAAGCAACATCGTAGCAGTACAACGTGCACGACGGCGGAAAGCTGAGATCTCCCTCATCAGTAGATAAAAGTTCATTACAGTTCACAGGAGAGGGAAACACAACAATCTACTAGGAAACTAAACATTGAACCAGCTAGTGTTCTTCCACAGGAACTGGGGCGACGAGCTTGATCAGAAAACTCAGGTTCACCAAGCGATCCAAGGTTATTCGACCATGAGCTTGCCGAGGAGATCTAGATTTCTGTCCAGGAGGGCTGATTGAGAGGTTTTGCAGACGATCTTCCATCGGTGCAGAGTGCGGCTCTAGAGCGCGCACCACACCTCCTTTGCATTGCTCCAGCGTCCTTCTGAAAACAGAGTTTATCGTCTTCCCTGAAAAATAGAATTTCTTATGAAAAGTCCACCATAAGCTCCATAAGACAGCAGAACAGAAGATATTTCCAAATGACCTGAGTAGTTTCATAGACCACAACTGTTGGGCCGCAGCACACACTTAAAAATTAAGTGATCGCTGCATTCAATCTCAGAGCAAAAAAAAGGGAAGTAGAATCATCTACAGGGTTATCCCAGGCTTCCAGTTACACCACATTACAAGTTGAAGTTGCCAAGCCTTTTTCTGCCATTTATTATACAGTACAACATATCATGCATTTTACACATATACAGATATACATACACCATGGTACCATTGGTCACAAAATTTATTATACAACAAGAAGAAATATCGGTACATACTGCAACCGTCAGCTGCCTCGCGGTGGGCCGGAGGGTGGATTGAACGAGAGCATGCTGGGAGAGTCCACTCTGACGATAACTTCTTCCCCCACGGACTCATCGCTTGAGTCGTCGTCTTCTCCTACCGCTCGGCGTTGCCGTCCTGCTGCTAGGGGTGGCAGAAAGGGAGCGAGTGGAGGAGCTATAGCTTGAGCAGGAGCAGATTTTCTGTTCATCGCATTGGAGCCCTCCGACCTGACCGAGAGCAAAGGCCGCGTGTCGGCTGCCCTTGAAGGCACCTTTGGATACGACGCGCTGTGCTTCTGGTTTGCTTCCACATGATCAAACCTCGGTTGCCGCCGAGCAGGGCGCATGCCATCCATCTACGAATGAGTTGATCCAGTTTTTCAGTCTGAGTTGATCACAAACCATAACTAGCTATGCTATCAACAAAAGAAAAACAAAAGACTCATACGTACCATGCTGCCATACATGCTGACTTGCAAGGCTCTAGCAGAGAAGCTACCAGGCTGGCTTCTGATTTCAGCTAAGCTTGTATTTCCAGGCCCTCTGGATCTCCGGAAACTCTCCGGCCACCTGAGCAAACCGACATGCTCTTTGCTCTGTGTTCGTGGTGGTCCAAGGGTTGGAGACAGCAACGACGCACTTCTTTGCACATCGGCTTCCATATCTGGCCTCCCTATTTCAAATAAGATGGCCCTTGCTCTAGCTTCCACCTGATAACTGGGTGCGGCATAGCAGTAGTCTATATGGCTTATGGCTGTAAACAAGAGAGCACTTCAGCATTCAATTGCTTTTAAAAGAAAATAAATCACTGCTTTTGCTTCAAAAAACAGCCACTGCTTGATTGATGAAAATATAGGGAACCTGAAGACTGCAGGCCAAATAAGTTCAAATCAGTGTTTGACGGCAGCAGCACAGCTGGAGGTGTGATCAAAGTTCGGTTCTCTGTCTTCAGAAATCCCTCCAATAAGATGCCTATGTAATTATGCCTGAGTTCAATTTCTTCCCCCTTAATGTAGACGTTCGTAGTAGATCTTTCTGAAATAAGAACCCTCATCTCACGCATTGCCATTTTCTCAAATATCTGAGGGAGCAAAATCCTTGCAATAACTAGAGCACTCTCCTGTAATTTCGGCGCATGGATGATTAATGGCTATCAGATATAAATTATGTGAAAAGGGTATCAATGTTGGACTAGAGTAGTAGTGATGGGTTCCTCCCACATTGGAAGTTCAATGCCAGTAATAATACTTGGTCGCAATTTGGGCAGTAAATTTTAAAACCTGGTATGCAAAAGAATTTTTCATTTTCATGGGCACACCACTACGGGCTCAGTCATTTTAACGCTATGTTTCTGCGACAGAAATTCAATGTGTTAATCCTGTAAGGCCCGGTTTGGAAGACTTCAACCATAATGGTCAATTTGTAATTACTTAGTACAATGTGAGTCTCTGTTAGTGCTGGAACTAAAAGCACTTCTAAGCAAAAAACGTGGTAGAATAAATGCTGCCACCCATCCACTCTCCCATTACAGGTTTTTTACAGGATTCTCTATCAGTAACCAGCAGGAACTTTAACCCTATTGAGAACCACACAAAAAGATCTACTTCACTCCTACTCACAGAATCAAGAAGGAAACAACAGAACATAAAAGGATTGTGCACTGCAGGAAATATCTAAGAATCAAAAATGTCAACGAGCGCATGTGTAGGCAGCATTATGAGAGGATACCTGCCACATAAAATCCTCAATAGAAGGATCAGACTGGCGCAATTGCTCTATTTTTTCAGCCTCAATGAAGAAACAATGCACCGCCGATTCTGTAATAATGTCACAAATATAAGGCTTTCCAATTAGTGCCTCATATAGACCCAAAGTACTTCCATGTGACAAAATTGGATCCAATGAATGCCTTGTGCATAGTCTCTGACTTGTCCACTGTCAAAAAAAGGCCAGGGGAGGTATATATTCATTATTGAACCAGATAATGGGAAAATATATACTTCAAGCAAAATGCAATAAAGTGGCCTTTAAGAAGAAACATACCTTTACTATTCCACTCGAAACAAGCCATACACCAGTCGGTCTTGAGCCTTCTGTGTAAAGAACTGTTCCATGCCCTTTTATTGTTTCCTTTGTATTACTTAACAATGGATCACGAAGAGCGGCAGGCAGTGCACCAACTAAAGGATGAGTATTTAGAAGTTCGCGAACTCTTGGCATTTTCACAAGTGGTGGATTCCTCTTAAGCTTCTTCAAGTCTGTCTGCCAAGTGGATCAACATACCAGAGTTAGTATATTCTGATTTTTGAACTGAAGCCAGAGAGATGAAGTTACTTTCACTTCGCAACAAGAAATGGAATCATATTTTCCAACTACCTGCAAAGCATCATCGAGATGGACTATTTCCTTTTCCTCGAGCAACCCAGTCTTCCCAAGGTCTTGAATATACTCACTCAAGTGTGTCAATACCGCATATGTTACTTGTCGAGTCTTCAATACACGAAGCACCTAAACAGTGTTGAAACAGCTTCAGAATCTAGATAACAATGCCCCGCAAAAAAAAAAGAATAAAATAAATAATCCAAATGTGCATGAAACTGAACTAGTCCCATTTTAATTCAGACAATGTGCTTTCATCCTCAAGTTTTGCAGATAAACTGCTGACCAAACGAATTTATCAAGATTCCATGAGGCTAACGAATCCATAAAAAATTGAGTTAAATTATAGGAGTATAAGCACATTGTATCCACAACCTGAGGGAATGTAACACGAACATCTTCCAGAAACTTTTTAGCTTCCTCCCCAGCAGCAATACTTTCATCGATGACAATTCTTGCAATCTCACTATCACCTGAAAAACAAGCAAAATTATAAAAATAATGAAAACCGGTGAAGAGGATTAGGATCTCTAATCCCCAGTATCTACTAAACAGTGTGAATTGGTGACTCGCAAAGGCATTCATGGTAATTGCAAAATAAAGTAAGGTTCAGCCTTAACAAGCTCAAATCATTTGGAACTTCAGATCTTGCTATACCAAGTAAGTTTGCAATGAAGGATATAACACACCATCAAGGCATCGCCAGTTTGAGCGCTAAATACCGTAACTGGCTGGTTCTACAGAAAAGCAAACCAAGCTTAAGGTAAGTACCACTTGATTTTTTTCACTTATGAACTACAACAATGGACACCTGCACCAGGAATATGTTCGAACACTCTCACACATAGCATTTCTCATGTAGGCACCAACTATTGAGACAGACATTTCTTCTCTACATTTTTCTCCACTTTATAGGCCAAACAAATGGTATAAAACTAGGACAGTACAACATTTAAAGACTGCCAAGGATATTACCAAGGAAATCATGTAGTTGTCTCCTCGCAATTCTGTGAGCACGGAGAAATGCCGCGCAGATGTAACATCCTAACTCCAATCTTTCTACTGTGAAGTATGTGACAAGCCTTCGTGGCAACCTGCTCATCTGAAGGAACCTATAGTAATTTGGGAAATGAACATTGGACCGCAAACCCTTCCAATCACATAATGATTGGCTAGAGACAAGATCCATAGCTTCATCAACTGATCTCATTAAAATATTTGCTGTAGATTGAGTTATTCGTCCCTCTTCAAGCATTCCCCAGTAAGCAGCTTGCACACCTGACAAAAATCTGTAGTCAATAATCTTTTTTTAAACTAATCATGACTACTCCATTTCAGACTTGGTGCTTCTTTGGTAGGCCATAGATAGATACAGTAAAACAGAGGTAGTAGTATGAGACTGCATATTCTCATACCTATTTCAAGAGAAGGTAGAACCATAAATGAAACATTAAGTAATAGCTCGAGAGCAAAGACAACAAAGAAAATAAAAGAATGCAAAACATTAATAAGATACACAGAACTCATAGAAACCATAAGTGCCTAACATAACAAATGAAAGATGTTCCTCACAAAAAAGAGTGATGTGATGGGCCCAATAAAGTGCAAATTCCAATTCATGTAGAGATTAGATAAATATGTACCAAAAGTACAACCGACACAAAAATAAAAGACGGCCTAAGTTCAGCTACAACCATGTTTAGTAAAATTTTGTGTGTACAGCAACAACACATGTAATAAAAAAATTGTGTGCTTGCTACTAGCAAGATATTTGATAGGATATTGACAGCAAGGATTGGTAAATAACATGATACACCCTCCGTTCCATAATGTAGTACGTATAGATTTACTGAAAAGTCAAACTAAGCAAACTTTGACCGAGTTTACCGAGTAAATTATTTATATATACAATCCCGGACATATACAACGTGAAAATATAAGTCTTGATGTGTAAAATGATATACATTTGGTAATTTAAATGTACATATTTTTGTCTATATACATGGTCAAAGTTTGTAATGTTTGACTTTTGAAAAATCTATACGCACCACATTATGGAATAGAGGGGGTATTTGATAGGACATAGTGCATTTTACTCTTATATATGTATATGTACCTCCTAAACAAACACATCTTGGCATTCTGGAAAAGATATAGCTAAAACAAAGTCGGATTGATCAATCAACCAAACATCACATTTAATTAGCACATTATCATGTATATGGCATACCATTCAAAAGCCGCACTCGAGTATCCTTCAAATTCATGGTATGTACGTGATCATCCTTGTCAGGAACATCGTGGGGATGTGCTTGTTCATCTTCCAAGTTATTCAAACATGTGATATATTTCTTCACATTAACCCAATCAACAGGCCCAAGTTCCTCATCATCCCTGAGATCACCAAAAGCCTCCAATGCCTTGTTTAGCATTTCATATTGTGTATACTTCAATACACGAAGCTACAGTTGCAGGAAATCAGATTAGAAACTGGAGCATGAAGAGAACATAACTATGCTACTTAACATTCATCGATCACATGTGATGTGAAACCAAATTACTGTTGTTTCTGATTGCAGATAACAATCACAGCAAACATATGCACCCATGAGTAGATAAAAGAAGAGCCTAATGATAATAATAGTAATGAAAGGCTCTATAAACAACTTTTGAAGATACAAGGAATCAAGAGGGTTCAACCAAAAGAGAGACTACTTTTTTCATAATTTAACATGTAAAGTTCATAAATGGAGCCTACACATTCAGAGTAATCTTCAGGTCAATAACCAATATCCTGAGAAGAGTGGCATCTTTGTGCCAACATGGGTTTGACCCCTGTGGGGCAGATCAAATCTTGTTGATCTATTTCGTTGGGTGAATAAACCTGGGTATCATGTTGCCTGCTTAATAATGTGTCGGGCGTGTTAATACTCTCGGCCTCATTATTTGTGTACGACGAATCGATTCATCACTATCCTTGAGCTCATAGATTGGGACAAAATATTTGCATAACTTAACACCTTAGCTGGGCCAGTTCACTTATTAATCTTATGAGTTAGAGCTCAAAGGGTTAGTAAAACATGCAAATGTACACTTAAGCAAAATCTTTAATCCCAAGATCAGAAGAAACCATAGATAATAATTTGTTAAGCTAACCTTCGTTGCTGACAATTTTCCCAGACCAAGTAGGTGCAACAAAAATTGTGTGGTAGAACCATTCAAAATCAATGTCAGAAACACGATGCCACCTGTGAAGAACACAAACTGCAAAAGATTTATAAGATCAGTAAAGCTCAAATAAAAAAAGATACTTTTCAGGAAAAGGGAAAGAACATACCATTGTTCCAACTTCTGGTTTCAGATAAGTTTGAACTGAATCACTAGCACGCTAGCAAAATAATTTCAGTTAATATCTCAAAAAAATGGTGGATCAGTTTCTAAAAAGATGTCTACAAATATGCACATGATGGTAACAACAGATAAGTGAGGATCAAAGGCATTGGTGTAAGAATCTTACTTTAACGGACAGAGAGAGTGATAGAGCAACAGCTCCTCGTAGTCCTGACCAAACAAGAACTGTGGCTTCTTTGATGTCCATACCATACCCAAAGTGACGCAACAGTGGATACAAAACACCGACAACTACAGCACGCGATATTTGCACAAAAACATAGAGCAGAAGAAGGAACCCCCATGATGTGCCTAAAATAGCAAGAGATAAGAGAATTATACCCACGATGTAAAGATGGGTTAGAACCAAGCTCATAATATAGAATGGAAGAACATATCAGGTGCACCCACTCAGGTGCTACTGTGTTCTCACCCTCCCAAAAAAAGAATGAAAATATCAAAATCCGAAAATGTCCCAATTGATACAAAATAAACATTGAAGAGTGGATACAGATATATGAAGATTCATACCATGCCTCTCAAAATGAATATTATCTTGTAGTACACCATCTGCAATAACAACCCCACTGAAGGGAGTTCAGATGTATGAAACATTGTGATAACAGTACCCATATTTGAAGCATTAATCATACCAAACAAAAGCAAGCATGGTCTAGTTTAGCCAGGCAAAAACAGAAGTATCAGAAATTATCTTTGCGACATGTAGAAAAGTTCAAAGCTGTTGATACCTCAGTATGAAAATAAGTGTGTTTGCAATGTAAGCAACCATTTCCCTGAATACAAGTAAAAACAGTAATCAGACATGAAGTGCACACATCACATAAAACGTAAGAAAATCCAGCGTGAACTGGAGAAATCATGTGTGTCTCCAACATGAAGAGCACATATCCTTTTACAAGAGGTTTGCACTTTGGCCCTCACACAAGTTACGACTACAAAGACGCTCCTAAAGAATCAATAAGCCATTATATGATGGCTTAAATGAGAATTCATAGTAATGCTTAATGTGCCGTGAACTGAAGAATCACAATGTACATTCTACAATCCAATTTCCCAGGAAAAGAAAGAGATAAGAATGCAATGACACTGTATGATGATACCAGCATCTTGCACTAAATGATAAATTTGTTGTTGATGCTTTAGGGCATCATTATTTTTGATGCATTTTATTTTGGTGTTTAGGAACTCCAATATAAGCTGTGAATGACATTTCAGGGCATTGATGATGAAATTGCATGTCATTAAAAATTATACAAATCTGAAGTTTAACAGGTAGACAAATAACTGACTGCTACAAACTTGTTAACTTACATTTACAAGAGGGCATAGGTTTAAATGTAAATCTACTGAATTCCAGACAATGCTCACAGAAATCCAGCATCAACAGCTTCATGGAACTCACAGGATACATGAGGGACAGATAAAAAATAATATATTTGACTAAAATTACTACGGATGATCATATGCCGAGAATTTTGATCTTTGCTAACAATAGAAAGTGACATATATTGCTTGAACATACCAGAAATGATGTAAACTTTGCTGGCTGTCACCCTTAAAAGCAGTTTTTGCAAAAGCAGCATAGAACCTGCCGACATAACAAAGTTAATACTAGAGGGAAGATAGCAAAGGATATGCAAATCAGAATGTGAAGACAAGTTTTACTAACATCCCCAAGGTCATGACGGCTAAAACACCAGAGACCTCCAATGCATCTTGCGCCTGATATAACAGTATTAGTAATAGAAAATAGCACCCAAAAAACTAGAGGACTGATCATTGTCTTGCAGAAGACATGAGAGAAAAAATAATTCATGCACAAGCAATGGCAAGCTCCAATCAATGAACACTGATATTTACTATCCTAAACAAATTGACATCTCATATGGATTGTTTTCAGCTTAACGGTACACGGTAAATATGTCCAAAAGCTGGAAAGAAAGTAAAACTATTGGCGTAGGTTAAAATGGCAATCGAACCATTTTTGGTATATCAAAAATCTAGAATCCTGTTTCTAGAAAAGCCAATGTTCTTTCGCATGACATATATACAGTTCGCTCACCAAACATCCCCCAAGTTAGTTGAAGTTAGAATCAGGAGTATAAACAGTATAGAATTTTGATTCCAACATGAATCCTCTGATATACCCTCAAAACCAGAATGTTTGTTCAAACCATACAATTATACTTGAGGAAATACAATAAGCTCTGTCCAGTTCTGTGACTTAAAACTACATAGGGACTTTGCTATTGTCTATCTAGGAGACTTGAAAGCCAAGTCAGTTTGCCAGCAAAACAGCATCCTAGTGTTGCAAAAAGGGCTGCTTGACAATCATTCTATGACTAGAGCTACAAATTATTCCAGGCAGTGACCTATTTCAAAACACTGAGCAAATCATGTCCTTATACACAAAAAAATATAATAAACAGAAATATGAGAGCTTCGATAGTTCGTCATCTGGTTATCTTACAGTGAAGAAAGCAATATAGCTGACAGCAACGGTAAGTGAAATCTCTATGATTGTATCATTGAAAATAAAGCCCAGCCATAGTACTGATGCAATTCCAAACGCAAGGCCCAGAGCAACACTGGTCAAAGAAGATACCGATTAGCATCAGTAGCATGGTTTTGTATCATCTAGTTCAGACTTATAAACCATTCACATACGCTCCAAGTGAAACTTGTGACAAGAACTTTATGATGGACCCAGCATCGAAAGTTTTTCCAAGCACCATTCGATAGAATAGCTGATAGACAACAATAGCAGTCCTGTAGAATACAAGGTCATTAAGTACAAATACAGTCCAAATAATCTTATAATTGTACATGGCGCTATTTGGTAACAATGCAATAACCCACTGGTGGGTGCGCTAGCTAGGGTTCAAAGTTCTCTGAGGGCAGAATTATCACTGTCGGTTACTTCCAGTATCAACTAAACATGAGCTTTTCATTGTTTTTTTCTTATGAACATGCCGAGCGGGTTTCTTCCTCACACACACACACCCCTTCCGGTGTCTTCTTCCTAGATGGTGCGATTTCAAAATAAAAGAACGAACTGAAAACACAAAAACAACTGTAGTAGTGAATACTTCAAATTTAAGTGTGAAGAGCACATTCTGAAGCACTTTCCTTGGTAATTTCTAGACACGACAAACATAACACAAAAACTTGTAATCGATATATTGAGTCAATCATCCTATTTTTGTTCTTACAGATTGACTTGCTCCCAATAAAATACAGAGGAACAGACAAGCAGACGGAAAAAAAAGCATGCATTCTAAGAATCAAAAGATGAACAATTTGGGAGTCACGGCAGCATACCCGTCATTCATCAAGGACTCTCCTTCAATTATTGTACTGAGCTTTTTGCTTGCTCCTAGGTCTTTTAGAAGAGCAACCACGGCAACAGGGTCAGTTGCACTAAGCAGTCCACTGAACAAGAATGATGTTTTCCAGTTCCAGTCATACGGAAAAGTGAGCTGTGGCAAATAAACCAGCTAGCATCAGAGCATTAGAATGAATGGCCTACGTCCGTTATCAATCCATGCACATACATACATACATACCTTTACAGCAGCGCCAAGCAAAACTGTTGAGATCACCACGCCTGGGACGGCAAGTAACACCATCTGCGCCATGCATTTCTGCAAAGCAAACACTTGAGTATACACTGAACAAACATGTATGCAACTGTGGTGCTACATAACAGCTCAGAACTGGAAGCTGGCAGAGAAGATTTGGGTATATAGCACTACCGGAAGTACGGAATATTTTACATCCTGTAAGAAGACTTAGAGAAGCCAAATGTGATGTGTGCAGAGCTATTTTATTTAGCAGACAAGCGGGGCCAGAAATTTGTATTAGTGGATTATTATGATTATCACGGATTATATATCTGCATCAGCCTATGACAGTAACCGGATTGATGGCAAATCGGTCCATAATGAAAGCCAAGAGCCTAATAAGAGGTAAATAAAAGTCTCTTCTTCACTGTAAATCAGACTTATTCAGTGATGTAACTGAAATCTCATAGCAGACAGATAGACAGACATCCCTGTTTGTAAAGATAGATACTACCTTGATCTGGTGCACTTCCATGGAGAAGGAGCTCTCGAAGAGGAGTGCGGGGAGGAAGACGGCGAGAAGGAGATCAGGATTTATGGCAGCCCCTGCGACATTGGAATGACAGTTAGTAACAGCAGGGGGTTGAGGTTAGTCAACTACTAGTACTACCGAATTGATTCCGAAAATAGATACCAATATCCATCCAGGCCAGGCCAGGGTGAAGTGAGCTTACAGATGCGGATGCCGGCTCCGAGCTTGCCGAGGCCATGCTTGGTCCCGTACTCTGAGCAGCATCAAAGAGAGGGGATAAATAAAATGAATAAATTGCGAGCTGTCATCTGACGGATGAGTTGGGAGGGGGCGGGACTGGGACTGGGATGGGAAAGGCGGCGGTGGACAGGAGAGGGAAGGGAGAGGGGGAAAGGGACGGACCGAGGCCGCCGAGGGCGACGCCGAGGACGAGGAGGGCGACGGTGTAGGGGACGCGGGTGCCGCGGAGGAGGTGGCGGGAGGCGATGCCCAGCACGAGGGCCACCCCGAAGAAGAGCACCGCGTCGTCGGGGCTGGGGGAGCCGGGCTCCTCCGTCCCCATCGCCGCCGCCGCCGCCGCCGCCGCCGAGGGAGGAGAGGAGAGAAGAGACGAGACTGCCTGTACTGCGCTGCGGCGAGCTCAGCTGGCTGCCACTTCTTTCTTTTTCTTCTTGGCTGTGGGATCTGACGAATCAGATTGTTTTTTTTTTTTTTGTTTTTTTTTATTATGATGGTGCGAATCCAATCACACGGCACCAGATTTGGTTAGTTTGTTTGTGTGTGTGTGTGTCGCCGTCACGTGAGTTTTGGATCGCCATTTGGCTTCTCGTGCAAACGTAGTCAACTTTGCTGCTGCCGTCTCCTTGTGCGTAGGCGTAGCTATGTCGTGGCTCCCGTGACCCCCCCAACCGCGCCATTGCCCTCCCTCCTCCGTCGCACTCCGGCCTCCGCCGTGAAGGTGTCGTCGTAGGGGAGAGCAAAGCTTCATCTGCTGCATCGCGCCAAGATCAACTCCTCCGCCGCTACACCGATTGGACACGTCGCAAGGCCCGTCAAATGTGTGTGAGCCATCCGGTATCATCTATCCCGCCAGCCATCCATCTCCCACAACCAAGGCACTCCAACCGGTCTCCTTTCCGAAACCATGCCTCAGAGAAAGGAATGACCTTCCCCGGGCGTCGGCATCTTCGATTTCTTTCGATAAGACGAATCTCGATTTTCACACAGAAAAGAGACCATGAAACATATTATTTAAATGTCATGGAAAACAGTTTAAAACACGTGAACGTTTATGTTGAATGTATGAAACATTTTATTACATTATACAAACATTTTTTAATGCCATCAAACAATTTTTTCTGAAACCCACGTATATTTTTCTGAGAAAAAAAATTCTTACATTGTATCAACATTTTTCAAATGTCATGAAACATTTTATTAAACACGTGAACATGTTTTAGATGTCCTTAACGTACTTTTAAAGTTCAATGGGCATTTTCATGGATTTCATAAAATACTCATGAATTCAAAAAATTACTTTATTTAAAAAATTATTAAAATTTCAGAAAATATGTTCACAGATTTTTTTTCATGAATTCAAAAGGTGTCCAGAATTTAAAAAAATAAAAAATAAAGTAAAAAAATCGAAGAAACCATGAAGAACATCCCAAAACCGATGATAGAGTATACAGCAATCTTGTGGAATGTGTTGGCCCATACAACATCACTGGGCCCAGAAGTGCATGTTTCCTAGTTATCCCTGCACACACCACGGGGGATAGAATTCCTGATGGGAGCATTTGGGCTGGTGTCACTGCATATTTTTTAAATTTGCCCTCCCTCCTCCGTCGCACTCCGGCCTCCGCCGTGAAGGTGTCGTCGTAGGGGAGAGCAAAGCTTCATCAGCTGCATCGCGTCAAGGTCAACTCCTCCGCCGCTACACCGATTGGACAAGTCGGATAGCCTCTTTTTTGCCCAAGGCCCGTCAAATGTGTGTGAGCCATCCGGTATCATCTATCCCGCCAGCCATCCATCTCCCACAACCAAGGCACTCCAACCGGTCTCCTTTCCGAAACCATGCCTCAGAGAAAGGAATGACCTTCCCCGGGCGTCGGCATCTTCGATTTCTTTCGATAAGACGAATCTCGATTTTCACACAGAAAAGAGACCATGAAACATATTATTTAAATGTCATGGAAAACAGTTTAAAACACGTGAACGTTTATGTTGAATGTATGAAACATTTTATTACATTATACAAACATTTTTTAATGCCATCAAACAATTTTTTCTGAAACCCACGTATATTTTTCTGAGAAAAAAAATTCTTACATTGTATCAACATTTTTCAAATGTCATGAAACATTTTATTAAACACGTGAACATGTTTTAGATGTCCTTAACGTACTTTTAAAGTTCAATGGGCATTTTCATGGATTTCATAAAATACTCATGAATTCAAAAAATTACTTTATTTAAAAAATTATTAAAATTTCAGAAAATATGTTCACAGATTTTTTTTCATGAATTCAAAAGGTGTCCAGAATTTAAAAAAATAAAAAATAAAGTAAAAAAATCGAAGAAACCATGAAGAACATCCCAAAACCGATGATAGAGTATACAGCAATCTTGTGGAATGTGTTGGCCCATACAACATCACTGGGCCCAGAAGTGCATGTTTCCTAGTTATCCCTGCACACACCACGGGGGATAGAATTCCTGATGGGAGCATTTGGGCTGGTGTCACTGCATATTTTTTAAATTTGCCCTCCCTCCTCCGTCGCACTCCGGCCTCCGCCGTGAAGGTGTCGTCGTAGGGGAGAGCAAAGCTTCATCAGCTGCATCGCGTCAAGGTCAACTCCTCCGCCGCTACACCGATTGGACAAGTCGGATAGCCTCTTTTTTGCCCAAGGCCCGTCAAATGTGTGTGAGCCATCCGGTATCATCTATCCCGCCAGCCATCCATCTCCCACAACCAAGGCACTCCAACCGGTCTCCTTTCCGAAACCATGCCTCAGAGAAAGGAATGACCTTCCCCGGGCGTCGGCATCTTCGATTTCTTTCGATAAGACGAATCTCGATTTTCACACAGAAAAGAGACCATGAAACATATTATTTAAATGTCATGGAAAACAGTTTAAAACACGTGAACGTTTATGTTGAATGTATGAAACATTTTATTACATTATACAAACATTTTTTAATGCCATCAAACAATTTTTTCTGAAACCCACGTATATTTTTCTGAGAAAAAAAATTCTTACATTGTATCAACATTTTTCAAATGTCATGAAACATTTTATTAAACACGTGAACATGTTTTAGATGTCCTTAACGTACTTTTAAAGTTCAATGGGCATTTTCATGGATTTCATAAAATACTCATGAATTCAAAAAATTACTTTATTTAAAAAATTATTAAAATTTCAGAAAATATGTTCACAGATTTTTTTTCATGAATTCAAAAGGTGTCCAGAATTTAAAAAAATAAAAAATAAAGTAAAAAAATCGAAGAAACCATGAAGAACATCCCAAAACCGATGATAGAGTATACAGCAATCTTGTGGAATGTGTTGGCCCATACAACATCACTGGGCCCAGAAGTGCATGTTTCCTAGTTATCCCTGCACACACCACGGGGGATAGAATTCCTGATGGGAGCATTTGGGCTGGTGTCACTGCATATTTTTTAAATTTGCCCTCCCTCCTCCGTCGCACTCCGGCCTCCGCCGTGAAGGTGTCGTCGTAGGGGAGAGCAAAGCTTCATCAGCTGCATCGCGTCAAGGTCAACTCCTCCGCCGCTACACCGATTGGACAAGTCGGATAGCCTCTTTTTTGCCCAAGGCCCGTCAAATGTGTGTGAGCCATCCGGTATCATCTATCCCGCCAGCCATCCATCTCCCACAACCAAGGCACTCCAACCGGTCTCCTTTCCGAAACCATGCCTCAGAGAAAGGAATGACCTTCCCCGGGCGTCGGCATCTTCGATTTCTTTCGATAAGACGAATCTCGATTTTCACACAGAAAAGAGACCATGAAACATATTATTTAAATGTCATGGAAAACAGTTTAAAACACGTGAACGTTTATGTTGAATGTATGAAACATTTTATTACATTATACAAACATTTTTTAGTGCCATCAAACAATTTTTTCTGAAACCCACGTATATTTTTCTGAGAAAAAAAATTCTTACATTGTATCAACATTTTTCAAATGTCATGAAACATTTTATTAAACACGTGAACATGTTTTAGATGTCCTTAACGTACTTTTAAAGTTCAATGGGCATTTTCATGGATTTCATAAAATACTCATGAATTCAAAAAATTACTTTATTTAAAAAATTATTAAAATTTCAGAAAATATGTTCACAGATTTTTTTTCATGAATTCAAAAGGTGTCCAGAATTTAAAAAAATAAAAAATAAAGTAAAAAAATCGAAGAAACCATGAAGAACATCCCAAAACCGATGATAGAGTATACAGCAATCTTGTGGAATGTGTTGGCCCATACAACATCACTGGGCCCAGAAGTGCATGTTTCCTAGTTATCCCTGCACACACCACGGGGGATAGAATTCCTGATGGGAGCATTTGGGCTGGTGTCACTGCATATTTTTTAAATTTGCCCTCCCTCCTCCGTCGCACTCCGGCCTCCGCCGTGAAGGTGTCGTCGTAGGGGAGAGCAAAGCTTCATCAGCTGCATCGCGTCAAGGTCAACTCCTCCGCCGCTACACCGATTGGACAAGTCGGATAGCCTCTTTTTTGCCCAAGGCCCGTCAAATGTGTGTGAGCCATCCGGTATCATCTATCCCGCCAGCCATCCATCTCCCACAACCAAGGCACTCCAACCGGTCTCCTTTCCGAAACCATGCCTCAGAGAAAGGAATGACCTTCCCCGGGCGTCGGCATCTTCGATTTCTTTCGATAAGACGAATCTCGATTTTCACACAGAAAAGAGACCATGAAACATATTATTTAAATGTCATGGAAAACAGTTTAAAACACGTGAACGTTTATGTTGAATGTATGAAACATTTTATTACATTATACAAACATTTTTTAATGCCATCAAACAATTTTTTCTGAAACCCACGTATATTTTTCTGAGAAAAAAAATTCTTACATTGTATCAACATTTTTCAAATGTCATGAAACATTTTATTAAACACGTGAACATGTTTTAGATGTCCTTAACGTACTTTTAAAGTTCAATGGGCATTTTCATGGATTTCATAAAATACTCATGAATTCAAAAAATTACTTTATTTAAAAAATTATTAAAATTTCAGAAAATATGTTCACAGATTTTTTTTCATGAATTCAAAAGGTGTCCAGAATTTAAAAAAATAAAAAATAAAGTAAAAAAATCGAAGAAACCCTGAAGAACATCCCAAAACCGATGATAGAGTATACAACAATCTTGTGGAATGTGTTGGCCCATACAACATCACTGGGCCCAGAAGTGCATGTTTCCTAGTTATCCCTGCACACACCACGGGGGATAGAATTCCTGATGGGAGCATTTGGGCTGGTGTCACTGCATATTTTTTAAATTTGCCCTCCCTCCTCCGTCGCACTCCGGCCTCCGCCGTGAAGGTGTCGTCGTAGGGGAGAGCAAAGCTTCATCAGCTGCATCGCGTCAAGGTCAACTCCTCCGCCGCTACACCGATTGGACAAGTCGGATAGCCTCTTTTTTGCCCAAGGCCCGTCAAATGTGTGTGAGCCATCCGGTATCATCTATCCCGCCAGCCATCCATCTCCCACAACCAAGGCACTCCAACCGGTCTCCTTTCCGAAACCATGCCTCAGAGAAAGGAATGACCTTCCCCGGGCGTCGGCATCTTCGATTTCTTTCGATAAGACGAATCTCGATTTTCACACAGAAAAGAGACCATGAAACATATTATTTAAATGTCATGGAAAACAGTTTAAAACACGTGAACGTTTATGTTGAATGTATGAAACATTTTATTACATTATACAAACATTTTTTAATGCCATCAAACAATTTTTTCTGAAACCCACGTATATTTTTCTGAGAAAAAAAATTCTTACATTGTATCAACATTTTTCAAATGTCATGAAACATTTTATTAAACACGTGAACATGTTTTAGATGTCCTTAACGTACTTTTAAAGTTCAATGGGCATTTTCATGGATTTCATAAAATACTCATGAATTCAAAAAATTACTTTATTTAAAAAATTATTAAAATTTCAGAAAATATGTTCACAGATTTTTTTTCATGAATTCAAAAGGTGTCCAGAATTTAAAAAAATAAAAAATAAAGTAAAAAAATCGAAGAAACCATGAAGAACATCCCAAAACCGATGATAGAGTATACAGCAATCTTGTGGAATGTGTTGGCCCATACAACATCACTGGGCCCAGAAGTGCATGTTTCCTAGTTATCCCTGCACACACCACGGGGGATAGAATTCCTGATGGGAGCATTTGGGCTGGTGTCACTGCATATTTTTTAAATTTGCCCTCCCTCCTCCGTCGCACTCCGGCCTCCGCCGTGAAGGTGTCGTCGTAGGGGAGAGCAAAGCTTCATCAGCTGCATCGCGTCAAGGTCAACTCCTCCGCCGCTACACCGATTGGACAAGTCGGATAGCCTCTTTTTTGCCCAAGGCCCGTCAAATGTGTGTGAGCCATCCGGTATCATCTATCCCGCCAGCCATCCATCTCCCACAACCAAGGCACTCCAACCGGTCTCCTTTCCGAAACCATGCCTCAGAGAAAGGAATGACCTTCCCCGGGCGTCGGCATCTTCGATTTCTTTCGATAAGACGAATCTCGATTTTCACACAGAAAAGAGACCATGAAACATATTATTTAAATGTCATGGAGAACAATTCAAAACACATGAACGTTTATGTTGAATGTATGAAACATTTTGTTACATTATATAAACTTTTTTTTAATGCCATCAAACAAATTTTTCTTTTGAACCTCACGTATATTTTCCTGAAACAAAAATTCTAACATTGTATAAACATTTTTCCAATGTCATGAAACATTTTATTAAACACGTGAACATGTTTTAGATGTCCTTAACGTACTTTTAAAGTTCAATGGGCATTTTCATGGATTTCATAAAATACTCATGAATTCAAAAAATTACTTTATTTAAAAAATTACTAAAATTTCAGAAAATATGTTCACAGATTTTTTTGCATGGATTCAAAAGGTGTCCACGAATTTAAAAAAAAATAAAGTAAAAAAATAAAAGAAACCCCGAAGAACTTCCCAAAACCGATGATAGAGTATACAGCAATCTTGTGGAATGCGTTGGCCCATACAACATCACTGGGCCCAGAAGTGCATGTTTCCTCCTTATCCCTGCACACACCACGGGGGATAGAATTCCTCCTGATGGGAGCATTTGGGCTGGTGTCACTGCATATTTTTCCCAGCACCGACACATGGGCCTCTGCCAACTCACTCACTCGGCTTATAACAACACCCCAACAGGGAAATATTAGGTGATGCCAACTATTTCACACTGCCACGCTACCAATTTCAAAAGTTCAAATTTAAACGTTTCAAAAAAAAACTTAGAAATATTGTCAATGTACGCAACACATGTGGCCACAAACACTGAAAATTGAAATCCAAACTCAAAATATGTATTCATAAACAAGAAAGTCAAATCCATAATGAATATTGTCAAGAAAAGACAAGAGTAAAAATGACACTATTCGCATTTGGATTTCTCCTTTTTTGCTTCTCCATCCGTATTTCGATTGGGAAGTTTTAGGGGTGTAGGCACATGTCTAGAGAACAGTCATGATTTTGACAGATTTTTTTGATAAATTTATTTTAATTGGTTTTTTAGACATTTTTTTGGTTGTATGGGTGCACAGTGCTCCAATCTGGCGCATAAGGCGGTGATGGGAGCACAAACATGCACCCCTGTGAGGTTTGGGCCTGCCCAAAGCGGGGAATGGGGTGCCTGTTTTTTTCTGTTCCCCTTCCCTCTTTGGTTTCTTTTTTCCTTTTATTATTTCACACTTTTTCTTTTTCTTATTTTTATTTTGCCATTTTTATATTTCTTCTTTCAATGAAATTCAATAAATTCTCATGAATTTGGAAAAATGATCGGACATACAAAAGTATTCATGATCTTTTTTTAGAAATTATACTTCCTCTGTAAAGAAATATAAGAGTGTTTACATCGTGATCTAAACGTTCTTATGTTTCTTTTCGCAAGGAGTATGAACTTTTGTAAAAAGAAATCATGAATTTACAAAATGTTCTTGGATTTAAAAAATTCTTGATTTGAAAAATATTCTCGAATTTGTAAAAATGTTTCAGAATTTTGAAATAAAAATCACAGACCTGAAAATTGAGAGTCTTTTTTGGACTTTTTGGGACTTTTCCAACAATGCCTCTCCCTGCACTTATTGTCCTGCTGTCCCATGGTGTTGTTTGGTTGTTATTTTTCTATACACTAAGTGTAACATGGTCATTTAATAACCTCTAAGGAGGGATTAGGACTTTTTAGTCTATGAAAACAAACAGAGAGGAATTTTTTAGGGACTAAAGACTTTTTAGTTGGGACTAGAAAAAATCCTAGGACTTACGAACCAAACAAAGCCTTGCTTCCATGGGACGATGCTTCGGTGCCTTAAGGCACCTACCTTTGTGTCTATGACAGATGGACCCACATGTCAATGACCCAAATGCAGGTGCCTTTAAGGCACTGAAGCTGTGTCCGCTTCCATGTCATTCCAACCCTTTCCATGCCATCATTGATACCACCAACAAATTGACCCGTCAGCACAGCACGGGTGCATGTTTGGCCGGATTCTTCAACCAGCCAAGCGATACTCATCAACTCATGGACCAGTCAGAAGGATTAGCAAGTGATGTATAGACCAATGGCGCATGTACAACACCATAGCTGCAGCTAATCTTCAGACCCTGCAGCTTTCCCCGTCAGTTCTATTCATTCATTATTTTTTTAATAACCAGACGTACATACGTACCAACAAGGAGTAATAACAACACAATAATACTGTATTATTCTACAGTTTACCGTACTTGGACTGTGTGATGGGGCAGCTAACCATGATTTGACGCTAATCTGGTCCACGGTCTCTGAGCAAAACAATTTTTTTATGCCCAAACGAGGGGATGCCCTTACTAACACGGTGATGGTCCTGCAGAGTGCAGACTTGCCCCAAGGTTTTAAAAAACTGACGGTCCAGATTTGTCGGCACGGGCTCGTGATGCATCCGAGGTACACTAGGGCGGCTTTATCTGCCTTTTTACCTGTAAAATGTTGGTAAAATGCAAACAAAATGCCCTTTGCTAAAGAGAGACAGATTCGTCTCTGATTGCCCTTTTCCTCTTCCAAGAAAATAAGGTTTGGCATCTTCCGTGGAAGTACTACTACACGCCACAGTTGACCACACAAAGAGAGAATCGTGCCGTCCTGTCGCAAGAGTGTAGACGCACGCGGCAACGGATGCCATGGCGTCTCTTCTTGCAGCCCGTGCCAATAACGTGAGCTTGCTCCAAACTAAGCAGATATCAAGGTGACCTTCTATACGATTGATTATTTGAGAAGGAAAAAGGGAAATAATTTACTACCGTTTGAAAATCAAGCAATTATATGATTAGTCGCAGCATATATAATCATGGCAAACGCGAGCACTAGCATGTAAATCTCTATCGCACCAGATGAATTGAACATGCAAGACAACGTCATGAAAACAACAAACCATGATCAAACAGTACAACACATTAGTTTGTAGGTGCAGTTGTCATGTCTAGTGCAGAGATGATGTTGTTGGCGACGACATTGGTGAAGACGACGACGGCCCTGGAAACAAACAGAAAGGATTCAGGGAAAATCGATTAATCTCTTGGGGCGGCCGAACATGCGAAAAATGTGGCATGCAAGTCGGCCATTGTTGGGCCGCTCCTAACAAATGCATTTCGTGTTGATCACTGCACGCGTCCCTTGTTTGAATATTCTTTTCTTTTCTCTTTTTTGCGAATCCTTGTTTGAATATTCCCCCTCTAGTTTGGCAGCCAAAGACGATCACTGTCTCTCTCTCTGTCTCTCTTGCCGACATGCCGGTCGACCAGCGCAGTGCAGTGCAGTGCCAATCACATGATTCACACCGCCGCGCCGACGGTACAAAAATATAGTCCAGCGGCGCGGCGGGCTACCCCGACGTGGAGAGGACGAGGCGTACGTCGCGCCGGACACAAAGGACGGCCGTCGCCATTAGCAGCGGTGCTGCGACGCGATGCGATAGTGCGACCAAAACAGGATTCTTTGGGTCATTTTCTGCTGGAATAGATGTTGCAACAACCACCACGTCGATCCATCCATCGATCTCCATCCACACCTACATTCCCTGATTGCATCATCGTTGGTTACGGATAGCATTTTGGCCGATGATCTTTCTTGCCCGTCCTTGGTAGGCACCTGCCCTAACCACACCGATCTTATCTTTTTTTTTCTTTTTTGAAAAGAGGGGTATGCCCCAGCCTCTGCATCTGAATGATGCATACGGCCAAACACCGATTTCATCTGATTCTCATCTCCCTCCATCTATACATACACCCGGCAACGTCCGGCCGGCTCTACCTTTACCTGTGCGTATGGCTGTGTCTGTCCATCCCAAAAATGGTATGGAAAATGCAGTTAGCAGCCGGCCAGGAGCGGTGGAGTGGCCGTCTACTGTACGTACTGCTCTTCATATATGCATGCAGTATTCATTGGTTGCATTTCCGGCAAGTTGCTGAAAACATCTGCCGAAAGGTTTTGTTGGAAAAGCTGTTTGTTACAGTATGGACGGCCAAATTAATTCTCTAGTTTTGTTCTTGCGAGAAGAAAAAAAGAATAAGAGTTGTTGCTACAGTGCAGGCATAGGACCAGTACTAGGAATTACCCCCTCCGTTTTTATTTACTCTTCATATTAGGGAGTTGGCTGAAGTCAAACTTCATAAAGTTTGATCAAGTTTATAGAAAAAATATAAACTTTTACTATAACAAATATATGTGATGTGAAAGTACATTCAATAATAAATTTAATGATATTGATTAGTTATTGTATATGTTAATGTTTTTGTTTATAAATTTTGTCAACATCTACAAAGTTTGACTCTGGCTAAAACTAATACGCGGTCTAAATAAAAACGAAGGGAGTACTTCTCACAAATGCACAATAGTTAAGGCAGAATGATGAGAGCATTTAATAAGCAAGATTAGGAACTGACCACTTGGCCAAAGTAATGAAGGCATAGCAGCCTGTTTGGATGGAGGCCAGCTCCTTGCCCAGGCAGCAATCTCAGCCTTAGGCTTGAGAAATCCAACGCCTGAGATTCCTGCCTGAGTCAGACAACTTTCTCAGGAAGCAAACCAAACAAGCCCAAGGTCGATAGCGACTGCAAACTGACCGCTGAGAAACACCAGTTAATGCATGCATGGGGAAGCCATTTCAATCCCGTACTTAGAGCATCTACAGTCGGCTCCCCAAACCCGTCTCAAATGCCCGGGCAAACAGCTTGGTCATTGACCGGTCCTAAAAAAATGATTCAGACGGGCGCCTCAAACGGGTCTCAAACGTACAGACTGACGGTGAAGTCAGTGTCCGGACATAGAAAAACCAACCTAGACAGGCGCCTCGAACGCCCTGGCTAACAGTTGGTCCGTGGATGTATAGATGACCGGATTTGCCAAGTCCGGCTGAAGATGCTCTTAACCTGTTTCTTTTTTACTTTGTGTATTAATAATTTTTTTTTGCGAATGTACTTTGCGAGTATTAGTATGTTTGTATAAAATCAAACTTCACAAAGCTTGATCAGAATTTTTATGAAAAACATCAATATCTGCAATAGCCGATAAATATATCTAGATTATATTTCAGGATGAATCTAATGGTATTAATGCGGTATAGTGAATGCTAATATTTATTATATGAATCGATCAAACTTTGAAGAGTTCTATATTATACTTCAAACAAAACTAATAGGCGGAGCACTACGTGTTTTTTGGCATTTGTCGTTGGCAGTAGACGCAGAGCATTTTTACACGGCGGCTAATAGTTGCAGCGGCAGTGATTAATTCTCCCGAGTAGTGCTACCTACCAGTAGAGTAATCACTGACCGCATGTGCGTTGCTCTAAGCTGCAATCAAGGTGGAAACACGGCCCTTGGCTCGCGGCGTGCGGTGCGGTGCACGGAGGGATGGAAGGAGGTGAGCGTGTGCTCGCTCACTCATCCAAGATGCAGTCCAGTGACTAAAAATCGATGGATCTTCAAGCTGAGACGCCACGAGAGTCATGGGTGCACGTGGAGAGATCCCCGGCATCGTCGCTGCGGCGGTGCTCCTCCGGATCCAACACACACAGCTCGATGAATCAATCATGGAGCCATGCACACGTTCGCAGCACGGAGGAGCCACACACTCGCTCCCCACTCCTGCTAGGCATCAAAATCACAAGAATAAATAAATAAATAAATGTGTCAAACTGGTAGGGGTCGTCGAGCAGTCGAGGGAACGGAAGTACTAAGTACTCCTGCATGAGAATATATTATGCTAATAATGGCAGGATGTTAACGCTATTCTTCAGTTAGCCGTACATAGCGCTCGTGATGGGGCGGCTAACCATCAGTTGACGCTGCTAATTTAACCCACGATCATCGAACCGACGAGCCATGCTCTCACGTCGTCCATTGCATACACTGTGATGGTTCCTGCAGACTGTTGAACATAAAATAAAACTGTGATGCATGGCGTTTTTTCCCCTAGACCTCTAGGGTTTTCTCGTCCGGCGGCGACTCCTCTGGAATCACCGTGGCCGACCTAGGAAGAGGGCCTCTAGCCATCTCCTTCGCCGGCAAGGGTTCCTAGCGGGTGGCATCTGGCCACCGGAGCTTGGGGTAGGCATGACCTCGCAGGCGGCGGGGGCAACGAACGTCAATGGATCAGCAACAACAGAGGCGTCAGGGGAAGCAAGGGCACCCGATCCAGTCCGGAATTTGGATGATCTCTTGAACAGACTGGAGATTACAGAGGAGGAAGACGACGCTGTGGATTTGTCGGGTTTGATCGGTGCCCCAGCTCGGGAGACGAGATGGGCGCTGATTCTTAGGGTTTGCGTCAAGACCCCGTTTAGCCATACTGCTTTCTACACAGCTATGCAGGTGGCCTGGGTGTGTGCAAAGGAAGTGAAGCTCAAGCCGCTTGATGATTACACGTTCACGGCTGAGTTTCAGTGCTTTGGAGATTGGAATACGGCGATGCATGGAGGTCCTTGGCTGTTTCGAAACCAAGCAGTGATAATAGAGGAATACGATGGCCTAACGAATACTGAGAGTCTTCAACTGGACTCTCTTCGTGTTGGGACCAGAATTATGGGTCTCCCAGATTTACTCCGGAATGAGCCTGTAGCGAAGATGCTAGCATCAAAGATGGGAGAGGTCTTGGAGGTTGAACTAGGATTTAATGGTGTTGAGTATGGGAAATTCGTCAGAGTGAGAATAAAAATCAAGATTGAGAAGCCTTTGCTGCGGTTTGTCTCAGGGAATGTGGAGGCAAGGAAACCTGCCCAGAAATTTCGAGTGTTGTATGAAAAAATGCCCCGTTTCTGTGCTCAATGCGNCAGGTGGCCTGGGTGTGTGCAAAGGAAGTGAAGCTCAAGCCGCTTGATGATTACACGTTCACGGCTGAGTTTCAGTGCTTTGGAGATTGGAATACGGCGATGCATGGAGGTCCTTGGCTGTTTCGAAACCAAGCAGTGATAATAGAGGAATACGATGGCCTAACGAATACTGAGAGTCTTCAACTGGACTCTCTTCGTGTTTGGATCAGAATTATGGGTCTCCCAGATTTACTCCGGAATGAGCCTGTAGCGAAGATGCTAGCATCAAAGATGGGAGAGGTCTTGGAGGTTGAACTAGGATTTAATGGTGTTGAGTATGGGAAATTCGTCAGAGTGAGAATAAAAATCAAGATTGAGAAGCCTTTGCTGCGGTTTGTCTCAGGGAATGTGGAGGCAAGGAAACCTGCCCAGAAATTTCGAGTGTTGTATGAAAAAATGCCCCGTTTCTGTGCTCAATGCGGGACAATTGGACATATCGCAGAGCAGTGTGGAGATGGGCTGCACGATCCCTTGAAGTTCCAGTATGGGGATTTTATGATGGTGCCACAAGAGGAGTTCTGGTTCCAACCACGCCGTGAATTTGTGGCCACCCCTGGTGCAAGTTCTATGCGTGGAAGGGGAGCACGTAATGGTACTGGAGTGGGCCGAGGTAACAGAGGAGAACATCAAGCTGGGGATGCTGATAGAGAAGTCCCCAATACTAAGGTGGGGAATGGCGCTGTATATGTGCCAAAGGAAAAAAACAGTGAGAATTTAGGAGAAACATCGGAGAGAATGGCTAGGAAGAGATTGGCAGTTTCAAATGAGAAGGCCCCTGGTGGGCAGCTGCTCCTTATGGGAGGAGAGAAGGTTTCAGATTTAGTGGGTTCTTTTGAGTCCAGGGCTACTACTAGTACTGATGCTAGCTCACCTCTGAAGATCCAAGAGAAAAAACGTCACAGAAGAGATGATGGTACAGTTGAGATGGAAGATGATCTGTCTGGATCGGCGGCGTCCCGAGAAGACGACCGCCGGGACCAATGAAAATCTTAAGCTGGAATTGCCGAGGTTTGGGGACGCCCTCGGCAATTCGGTCGCTGTCGGAATTACTACGGCAGCATAGTCCTGATGTTCTTTTCCTCTCGGAGACTCACTTGAATGATTCGAGCGGGGAAAGATTGCGTGTGAAGCTTGGTTTTGATAGTAAGTTTGTTTCACCGAGCGATGGAAGGAGTGGAGGTTTGATCATGATGTGCAAGAACAATGTTAATATGCAGCTGAATTATTATCACGGCAACTTTATTGATGTTGTGGTCAAAGGAGCGGATCCTAGTACAGACTGGAGGTTAACGGGTATGTATGGTGAGCCGGTTTGGAGATATAAGCATCGTACATGGAAACGTTTCCGTGATCTACATGCCAAGGGTAATCTGCCTTGGGTTGTGATAGGGGATCTAAATGAGATTTTGTATTCATCAGAGAAAGAGGGAGGTAATGCGAGACCCTTATCATATATGTCCGCGTTTAGGGATTGTTTGACTGATTGTTCGCTAGAAGACCTTGGTTATATTGGCAACAAATTCACTTGGAAGAGGGGGAGAATCAGAGAGAGACTGGATAGAGCTGTGGGGAACATGGCATGGGCTGGTATGTTTCCTGATGCAGCTGTGCACCACCTTACTATGGGTGGTTCGGATCACAGGCCGATTATGATCGACACATCTACGTATATTTTGCCTACTAGCGGCACGAGCAGACGGCGAAAACGCTTTGAAGGCAAATGGCTAAGGGAGGAAACAGTGGGTGACTTGGTGGCAACGGCATGGGAATACTCGCCCCCAAATACACCGATCTTGGCAAGACTTGTAGCAGTACATGATGAGCTGCATGAGTGGGACAAAAATGTACTAAAGGCTCCTCGTAAGAGAATCAGGGACCTGACGAAACAACTTGACCGTATATTAGCTGGTCCGATGGATGAGCATACTACTCAGCGCCAACATGAAATAACAACGCAGTTGGAACTTGCGTTGGAACAGGAAGAAGTGTACTATATGCAGCGGAGTAGGAGTGATTTACTTAAGTATGGGGACCGCAATACAGCGTTTTTCCAGCACAGTGCATCAGCTAGGCGCAAGAAAAATATAATTGCGAAGCTAAAAGATGCAACTGGTGTTCTTAGAGAAGGAAATGAGGAGATCAAGCCTCTGATACAATCTTATTTTAACGAACTCTTCACATCAGATGTCTTGGGGACCGATGAAACCTTGCTAGAAAGAGTTACACCACGGGTCACTCAGGTGATGAATGATACTTTGCTCAAACCATATACGGCAGAGGAAGTTCGAAAGGCGATGTTTAGTATTGGCAATTTCAAGGCCCCAGGTACTGACGGGCTGCATGCAGTTTTTTATAAAAAGTTTTGGTCTGTCGTGGGTGATAAGGTGACAGAAGAGGTTTTGAAGGCCCTCAATAGCCGTGTTATACCGAAGGGGTGGAATGATACAGCAGTGGTGTTGATACCGAAAGTTGATTGCCCTGAGCTTATTTCCCAGTTCAGGCCAATAAGTTTGTGTAACATCGTCTATAAGGTAATCTCTAAAGTACCATCTAATAGATTGAAAGTTTTATTACCAGATATTATCTCTCCGACCCAAAGTGCCTTTGTGCCGGGGAGATTGATTACAGATAATGTCTTAGTGGCTTATGAGTGTTTCCACGCGATCAAGAAAAAGAGACGAGGAAAGAGTGGCTTGTGTGCGGTGAAGCTCGATATGCATAAGGCCTATGATCACGTCGAACGGAATTTTCTCCGAGATATGATGACCAGATTGGGCTTCCATAGTTCATGGGTGGAGATGATTATGGCTTGTGTTACTTCTGTTAATTACAGAGTGTGGTTCAATGGAGATGAAACAGAGGCATTCACTCCTACAAGGGGGCTCAGGCAGGGAGACCCCTTGTCTCCTTATTTATTCTTAATCTGTGCTGAAGGGTTATCCAGTCTATTAGCGCACGAAGAGTTGATCGGTGGTATCCAAGGGATTAGGGTGTGCTGTAGTGCACCATCAGTTTCACACTTGTTATTTGCTGATGATTCCCTTATTCTGATGAGGGCGGATACGTTGAATGCCACGTCACTCACAAATGCTCTAAACATGTACTGTGCTAGCTCAGGACAACTGGTTAGGGATGCAAAATCCAGTGTGTTCTTCAGTCCCAATACTTCAGTGGAAGTGCGAGCGGATATCTGTTCACAACTTAATATTGTCTCAGAGGCGATTTCGGATAAGTACTTGGGGTTACCGTCAAAAGTTGGAATTGACCGAAGTGATAGTTTTCAATATCTAGTTGATAGAGTTTGTGCACTTATTAATGGGTGGATCTCAAAAATGTTATCAATCAGCGGGAAAGAAACTCTTTTGAAGGCAATGGCACAGGCTATCCCGGTTTATGCCATGTCGGTTTTTAACATCCCGAAGAATATTTGTAAGGCTATCTATGATGCTATTGCTAGATATTGGTGGGGCGACACGCAAGAAAAAAAGAAGATCCACTGGAAGGCGTGGTGGAAGATGTGCATTCCTAAGAAAGAGGGAGGTATGGGCTTTCGTGATTTACATTGTTTTAACAAAGCTATGCTAGCGAAGCAGTGTTGGAGGCTACTATCCGATCCATACTCTCTATGCGCCCAAGTATTACGGGCGAAATATTATCTGGATGGGGACTTGATGAATGCATTTTTGAAAAAAGGTTCATCATATACTTGGCAGAGTATCATGGCGGGTATGAAAACCTTCAAGCTAGGGGCGATTTGGCGACCAGGGAATGGTGCTTCAATTGATATTTGGACTGACCAGTGGATACCCACAAGCCATGACCGCAAGGTAATGACCCCTAGGGGGCTATGTTTGTTACAGAAAGTCCAGGACTTGATTGATCCAATTTCTGGAAATTGGGATGAGCAGCTCGTGCGTGAAAACTTCTGGCCGGTTGATGCAGAGAGGATATTGCAAATTCCGCTGTCATCTCATGGACAATCAGACTTCATCTGATGGCATTTTTCGAAGTCAGGTTGCTTTACTGTCCGCACAGCGTATCATATTACATGGAAAAATGAATATAGGACACGAGCTCGGTTGGACTCGGGAGGAGGCAGAATTGATCCACACCCTGTGTGGAAGTCGCTTTGGGGAAGAACTGTCCCTCCTAAAGTACATGTGTTCAACTGGCGGGTGTTACATGGGATCGTTCCATGCTACTGCACATTAACAGATCGTCATATGAAGTCCCCTGTAATATGCCCAGTTTGTCGAACTACCCCTGAGGATCTCCGCCATATGTTGTTTACATGTGACAGATCCAAGAAGGTGTGGGAGGAACTCGGTTTGAAACTTACCATTGAAAACGTTGTAGCACAAGAGAGGTCAGGTTCAGTTATTTTAGAAAAGCTACTCTGTTCGGACCTCGAGGGAGAAGCAAGGATCCCGATTGCAAATGGAGTTGAGATGATTATGGTAGCAGCTTGGTACCTCTGGTGGGATCGTCGGAAAATTAGCCACTACGAGAATTGTGGCACCCCGGTCCGTACAGCAATGAGTATACGGGGCATCGTTGCTAACGCCTCGCTATGAAACCAGGGGTAAAGGACAGAAAAGTGAGATGGGAGAGGCCTGCTATGGGGGTCTTAAAGCTTAATGTGGATGCAAGTTACCATTCTAGTGAGGGATCAGGAGCAACGGGAGCAGTAATTCAAGATTGTACGGGCGCTTTTATTGCAGGATGTTGTTATTATAAACAGCATGCTATGGATGCACCATCCATGGAGGCTCTTGCACTACTACATGGCTTACGTCTAGCTGACAATCTGGGCATTTCAACTCTGGTAGTAGAGTCTGACTCACTAGAGATTGTCCAAGCTATTCTTGATCCGTCAGATTACCGTGCTTCGGCGGCGGTTGTTACTGATGACTGTCGAAAGTTATTGAATGCGTTCGGCAGGGCGACTATTGTTCATTGTGCTCGCGAAGGTAATGCGGCAGCGCATGGGCTTGCTCGGGCTAGTTACAGAGGAAATTTTTCTGGAGAGTGGCGAGATAAACCTCCTGATTTCTTACTCCCCTTCCTTGTAACTGATATGATTATTGTTTAATAAAGGTTGCCGAATCTCAAAAAAAAGAAACTGTGATTGTGCAGATTTGTCGGCACGGACTGCTGATGCCTCCAAGGTAGTACAGTCGGCTTTACTACTTATCTGCTTTTTTACCTGTATGTATAAAAAATCTTGGTAAGATACTCCAAAGTCACACTCCCTTGGCTAAAAAGAAATAAAGAGCTCTATCCCAGAGAGTGAGAGAGAGAGAGATATTCGTCGCCGATTGACCTCTTTTTCCTCCCAAGAAAGAAAACAACAAAAAAAAACTGTCCAAGTTTGGCATCTTCTGTATAACACGCCACAGTTGAGCAATCAACAAGACCATGGTGTCCAGTCGCAAGCGTGTAGTAGAAGCGGCCTCGGATCGTGTCATCTCTGGACCAAAAGAAAATTTTCTGTTGCTCCCACTGTCAAAATGTATACGACTGTTTTTATCTGAAACTGTTACGGAATGCCTCTGAAAAAACCATCCATCATCTAACATCTTTGTAGCACAGTTTTCTGCTGCTCTTGATCATCTCTCATCTAGATGTATTTTAGTTCTAGATACTTAGTTCTAGATACAACCATTTATATCCATTTTTACGATAAGTATTTTGGGACGGAGGGAGTACAACACCTGATCGCCATTGCCTGCCATATCATACAATTTCTTTTTGTCGGCCGATCAAATCTCCATCTCATCTCATCTGCTAGACTGCTGCTACATATACCGGCATATATATAGATACATATACTGCTACTAGTATATCATCATAACTACTGGAAGAAGAAAGAAAAAAAAGAAGAAAAAAATGTCAAAGAAGAAGCGATCCAAGTGATGGATGGATGGATTCACTGCTGGAGCTTGTTGGCTCTGATGTGCGCGATGGCCTTCTTGAGCAGCGGGCGGAACCTCTTGAGGTCGAGCCGGACGTCCTGCTTGTCGAGGTACACCTGCTTGAGCGAGTCCCACCCCTTGCTCTTCACGCCGTCGGGGTCGGTGAATATCGGGTGGTCCGGCGGGTACTGCTCCGTCAGCGTGCTCTCCGCCGGCGCGATCCGGTACTCGAGGTACTTCAGGCCCATGTCCCTGGACGGCGCCCGGAAGTAGCCGGCGACGAACTCCAGCCCGCCCAGCGGCACCACCTGGATCACCACCCCGCCCGTGGGCAGGAACACCATGTTGGTGAGCCCGGCGCCGTGCACGCCCAGCATGGCGTCGCACGTGTTGGCCAGCTCCGCGAACGGCGCCACCTCATGCGTGCCCTCGGAGACCACCACCTCGAACCCGACCTTCTGGGCCGCGCGCACGATGTCGTCGGCGTTCACGAACCGCCGCGTGCTGGCGCGCGCGATGAGCAAAAGCCGTGGCCGGGCGCCCGCGGCGGGCACGGCGAGGCCGCGGGGGAGGCCGTAGACGCCGCGCATGTGCTTGGTGAAGTCGACCATGGAGTAGCCGTTGGGCGCGCGGAGCGGGTCGATGCTGAAGTCGGCGTGGCAGGTGAGCCCCACCTGGACGTGGCGGAAGCAGCGGGTGCGGTTGTCGGCGGCGAGGTCGACAAGGTCGTAGTTGGAGAGGCTCTTGAAGACGGGGAGGAACTTGCCGATCCACCACATCTGCATGTCGGAGACGAGGAACTGCACCTCCCCGCCGTACCGCTTCGCGGTGAGGAAGAGCGGCAGGATCACGTCGGTGTAGGCGTGGAAGTAGTTGCCCGTGTACCCGCGGTCCGAGAAGAGCAGCGCCGGCACCGAGTGCTTGATCGCGCACTCCTCGTCACCGGCGCCGGCGCCGGGGAGAGTCATGGTGGAGCGCACGGTGATGTTGGTCACGTGGCGCATGGCGTTGGGGTCGACCTTGCGCGGGTACGGCCTGATGCGCCACTCCTCGGCTCGCGCCGCGCCGACCATGGTGACCGTGGCCTTGGCGCCGTGGACGCGCACGTCGCCGTCCAGCTCGCACCAGTCGATGCGCCGGTTCGACGTCATGTCGCACAGCGGCTTCCACTCCCGCCGGGGCGCCGTCGCCGCCTCCTCTGGACCTGAATAACAATTCCACGCATCAAAAACACGTTGATCTTCAGCTAGTAGTTGGCCATGAATGATCAGAAAAATGATTGGCACGGAAAAGTGAAGCAGCGGCCAAAGAAAATCTTTTCTTGCGAGAGCTCAGCAGACAAGAACATTATTCGTGTAGGACCAAGCACTACTACTTACACTAGTCCACGAAATGAAATGATCTAAGCAAAGGAGGGGTCTAGAAATGGGGCTTTCGCGTCGTCAGATAGGGGGGTCTAGAGGGGATGAGGCATCGCCCACATTGCTCTCCTCACAAGAAAGCTGGGGAAGAGGACGCAATGGGTGAAAGCAGAGGAGTGGTCCAGTGTCGCAAGGACATTGTTTCTTTGGGATAGGGAAAATGGAGCTCCACAAAAATGTGTCTACATTTTACAGCAGATTGATTGCTCAAACTGGTAGAACAAATTCCAGTGCTTGAGGTGTTCTTTTTACCATGGAAATGGAAGAAGAATTACTAGTAGTAGATGAGATGAGATGAGATGAGATTTGTACGTGGCTGCTGCCTGAGAGGCTCTGGGATGAGGGGAATCTGCTGGACTGGAGGAGCCTTGGCCTCCTCCTGCTTGGGAGCCTCTGGAACTTGATTGGTAGGAGGAGTCTGCTGGACAGGAGCAGGAAGCGTCGCCGGGTCAGATTGAACCACGGGTTGTGAGCCGCCATTGTTGCCGCTCTTGTTTGGAGAATTGGCAGTGGCGAGAGCCTCCTCCTGCACTAGCAGCTCCTGGTCCTCAAGAACACCTGACCAACCAAACACCACCCGCAAAGCTCAGCTTGTCAAATCCAACAACTCACTCCCTTTTTCCCCAAGAACAAAAAGAATATGTGAAGCCGCATCTTATCTACTAATCGCTTGGTCGATTGGATTCTGGCTCACCTTGTTCTTCTTGCGTGCCGTTTGCCGACAGCGGAGGGAGAAGAGCGCCGCCGCCGCCGGCGTTGGTTCCGGCGTCGTCATCGTCCTTGGCGGCCTCCACGGCCGCAGCAGCATCGCCGTCCCTGCCAAAGGTGTCATCTTTCTTCGTGTCCGCCAGCGACGCGTCGTGGACCAAATCTAAAGCGAAAAAGTAGGGGGCGAAGGGGAGATTAAAAAAAATACACCAGTCTTTGTCACCGGAACCGGATTGCGTGCGAGCCAGTAGAAGCAGCGAGGCCACAAGAGCTGGAGCCACCGCCATGGCCGGGCCGGGCGCATACGAAGCTGCTGGGTTAAGCTTACCTTTGTTGCCGCCGCCGCCGTCGCCGTCCGTGTCCAGGACCTCGGCCTTGCTCCCCTCCCTGGATAATGTCTGCTCCGGCACGCCCAAATCTGAAGACAAGAGGGGGGAACGAACACGGCGTCAGTCAGTGAGTCAAACTCGTCGATTGGCAAGACAGATTCGGCCGAAATGTTGGCGCGGGGATGGATTACGCACCGAATTGGCTCTTGGAGCCGGCGGCGGCGGCGGTCGCCGGCGAGCCAATCCGGGTCTCCAAGGGGCTGACTGCACACATAGACATCGAGATTGGTCCGTCAGAGGCGCGGGCGACGAGGTGAGGTGAGGATGCGGTAACTGAATGCAGATGCGCGGAGGGAGTGGAGGAGGAGGAGAGGGGCGGGGCGTGGCTTACCGAGGGGTGCGATGTGGATGGCGTCGAACCTGGCGGTGGAGAAGTAAGCGCAGGTGACGAGGAGGAAGCCAGCGACGAGGCCGATGCCGAAGTTGCGGGGCTCGACGGTGCGGGTGAAGGCCTTGAGCAGCCTGGCGGTGTCGTGGTGGTGGGCGTAGTAGCCCGCCGCCTTGCCGCCGCCCTCCATGGCCGCCGGGCGCCGCTCTCCCACTAGCGCTCGGCTCTCTGCCGCTGTTTCTCTCGCCCCCCTTGCTCTGTCTGTCTGACTCTCTGCTGGCGAGGGAGAGAGAGAGAGAGAGAGAGAGAGAGAGAGTCGTGTCGAGGTCGAGGGTGAGCAGAGCAGAGCAGAGGCGAAGCGCGTGTATATCTCTGAGCTAATATAGCGAGAGAGAGAGAGAGGGGCTGACCTCACGTGTCTACAGACAGCGCCGGAGCAGACAGCGGTACTGGAATGGGTGTGTGGGGCGAGCGGACGCGGTGTTTATACTTAACTTAAGTAATAACTCGTGAGCTATACTAGGATTACACGGAGCAAAAAATTGGCAGCAGATTCTCAGTAAAGTGGAGCAAGCTGAGCGTGTGTGTGAAGGCGAGAAGAAGAGGCAGCGGAGCGCAGAGGGAAAACGGGTGCCGGTTTTCTTTTCTCCAGTAATCCCTCCGTAACTCGTGGCTGCGGTGTTTGCCAGAAAAGAAAAACAAAACAAAAAAAGGCCGCGGCTTTCTCCCGTTCCGTGCTGTAGGACTGGTACTTTGTTCCCGTAAAGAGTGGAGAGATGGGTGACCAAGTGGGGAGCCAGTCCATCCGTTCCGTTCCGTCCCGTGGCTGCGGCTGCGACTGCTCCTGCTGCGAACGTGCTCCATGATTGGATTGGATCACCGACGCTGCCTGCATGCAGTGCGACCTCACCTCGCCTGCGCCTGCTCTCCTGCTGCATCATGGATGATGACTGACTGATCCAATCCGGAGGTGCAGCGACGACGATTCCACGCACGGTCGCCTCGCCATCCGGTGCCGCCGTGCATTGCGCTGAGACGAGGCCCGCCGTCGCAGGCCGCAGCGTTTATCCCGTGACTGACCCAACCCAACACAACCCATCCCGCCACGAATCGAAATCAGGGGCCTTGTTTACACCTTCAGTGCGGTTTACGCAACGCCCATGCATGCCTCCTTGAGTGAGTGATTACTCGGGAGCGTTAATCACTGCCGCTGCCGAGATCAGCAGCGTAAATGCCCTCCATCTACTACCGCGAATGACACTTAGTGCTACTGCTGCTACTCCCTCTGCGCTGGATAGAACTAGTAATGCTGGGGATTCTCCGTGCATGCATTAACTAATAATGGTGTTTCTCAGCGGGCAGATAGCAGTCGCCGTCGACCCATTCCTTCATTCACTCGCCCAACTGCTCAGCTCCTTCCAGCACCAAAGCGGCTTCCTCCCTATATAATCCTGCTGCTTAAATGCCATCATCATTCTGCCTTAATTACATTTTGCTGTGCGTCTTCTGTGACAAGCAGTACTACGTAGTAATTCCGACGAACAAGGGCTCCTTGACTGATTTAGCAGCAGGAACAGAATCAAGGAAATTTCTTCTCTTTGTGAGCCACTGAGTTGTGTGGCCAGCTCTGCACGCGCATCTGGAGGTAAATACTCCACCGCTCGCTCGCTCCTGCCTGCTGCCCACATTTTCCATGCCAATTTTGGATGGACGGATACGTGCACACGCCTTGCTGGAGGAGAATCAGATCGCATCAGACGAGATCGGTATGGATACGTACAGTACAGATAGCCAGGACGGACAAGAAGATGATCCAAAAGTCCACAAAATAGTGCCGGTAACCAACGATGATGCAATGGCACGATCGATACGTATCCATCCATGCGGTGGCTGTTGCGACATCCATTCCAGCAGAAGATTGCCGAAAGAATCCAGCCTTGGTCGCACTTGCGCATCGCCTCGCAGCGCCGCTGTTAATGGCGACGGCCGTCCTTGTTCCGGCGCGGCGTACGCCGCCTCTGTCGTCTCCACGTCGCGATGGGCTGTGCTTTTCTACTGTCGGCGCGATGGCGTGGTTGGCACTGCACTTGTTGACTCGCATGTCGACCGGAGAGGCTGTGATCGACCGGCTTTGGCTGCCAAACAAGCGAGTGACCAACGCGGCATGAATTTGTTAGGGGGGAGCGCAACCATGCCCGACTTGCACGCCACATTTTTCGCATGTTCGGCAGTCCCAACAAATTAATCGATTTGTTCTTGCATTGCGTCTATAGACGATGAAACATTTTCATTTTGGACGCAAGTCAATTCTACTCCCTCCGTCCCGAAATGTAAGACGTTTTTTTGATATTATGATAGTGTTAGAAAACATATTACATTTTGAGACAGAGGGACTACGTGCCAACCATATGCACTTGTATGTTCCTCCCTGTGGTAGTATGAAATTCTTGGGTTTACGTCGCGGTCAGGGACATGGAATACAAGGGAATTCATTTAGCCGCGGGGCCCTACCCGGAAGTGTGACGATGGTGTGAACTGAGCGTAGCTGGGATGCTTTGCTTCCTTATGATGAAACCAGACAAACAGGGTTGAAAAGGAGGATTTCAAGTCACAAATTTGGCACCGGTGGGAGCTGTTCATTCGCCGAGGGAAGACGTTTCCGTCGACTATGAATACACATGCGATGACTTTGTCAAGCTAATTTTTTTTGTACCAAATTAGAATCTCAAAGACGCTCATAATGATAAGGTGTACGTATTTGTTCATACAGTTGAGTGTGGCATCTGCCTTTCTATTGCATCCAAGTCCCGGCAAAGAAGACAAAAGGGCTCTGCCTATCAACAAGACACAATGCGCCATGGAGGGCTCATCGACGAGCGTTGAAAGCAGCAAAGCATGGCCTCCAAGCCAGACCGACCTCCGCCCTTGCCACCACAACAACCGCCGCTCCCACCACGATGAGATCCGAGGACGCCGCCCTAGGCTTGAGCTCCGCCACTCATCACAACAATCAGGGGGTTCCCCCACCCACCTTCTCATTGAGGAGAAGGGCACAGTCGGTTACATGCGCGTGAATGGTCTGTTGAAATACAGACTGTGACCTTGCAAGCGCACGGTTTCTTTTTAATGTTTATTTCTAGTTTCTTGTTATTAAGTTTTTTAGCTAGAAACTTAGTTGATTGATTACCCATAAGTATAGGGGACCGCAACAGCTTTCGAGGGTAGAGTATTCAACCCAAATTTATTGATTCGACACAATGGGAGCCAAAGAATATTCTCAAGTATTAGCAGTTGAGTTGTCAATTCAACCGCATCTGGATAACTTAGTATCTGCAGCAAAGTGTTTAGTAGCAAGGTAGTATGATACTAATGGTAACGGTGGCAAAAATAACGATAGCAGTTTTGTAGTAGTTGTAACAGTATGGACGGAAAAGTAAATAAGCAAAGCACAATATGTGAAAAGCTCGTAGGCATTGGATCAGTGATGGATAATTATGTCGAATGCAATTCATCATGTAATAGCTATAACCTAGGGTGACACAGAACTAGCTCCAGTTCATCAATGTAATGTAGGCATGTATTCCGAATATAGTCATACGTGCTTATGGAAAAGAACTTGCATGACATCTTTTGTCCTACCCTCCCGTGGCAGCGGGGTCCTAGTGGAAACTAAGAGATATTAAGACCTCCTTTTAATAGAGAACCGGACCAAAGCATTAACACATAGTTAATACATGAACTCCTTAAACTACGGTCATCACTGAGAAGTATCCCGATTATTGTCACTTCGGGGTTGTCGGATCATAACACATAATAGGTGACTATAGACTTGCAAGATAGTATCGAGAACTCACATATATTCATGAAAACATAATAGGTTCAGATCTGAAATCATGGCACTCGGGCTCTAGTGATAAGCATTAAGCATAACAAAGTCATAGCAACATCAATCTCAGAATATAGTGGATACTAGGGGTCAAACCCTAACAAAACTAACTTGATTACATGGTAAATCTCATCCAACCAATCACCGTCCAGCAAGCCTATGATGGAATTACTCACGCACGGCGGTGAGCATCATGACATTGGTGATGGAGGATGGTTGATGATGACGACGGCGATGAATCCCCCTCTCCGGAGCTCCGAACGGACTCCGGATCAGCCCTCCCAAGAGAGATTAGGGCTTGGCGGCGGCTCCGTATTGTAAAACGCGATGAAACTTTCTCTCTGTTTTTTTTCTCTGCGAAACGGAATATATAGAGTTGGAGTCGAGGTCGGTGGAGCATCAGGGGGTCCACGAGACAGGGGCGCGCCCAGGGGAAGGGGGCGCGCCCCCCACCCTCGTGGATAGGGTGTGGGCCCCCTGGCCTTGATTCTTTCGCCATATTTTTTATATTTTTCAAAAGTTATCTCCGTGGATTTTCAGGTCATTCCGAGAACTTTTGTTTACTGCACAATAAACAACATAATGGCAGTTCTGCTGAAAATAGCGTCAGTCCGGGTTAGTTTCATTCAAATCATGCAAATTAGAGTCCAAAAAAGGGCAAAAGTGTTTGGAGAAGTAGATACGTTGGAGACGTATCATTGATTTCAACGTGATTGTCGGTGTCAAAACCGGCGGATCTCGGGTAGGGGGTCCAGAACTGTGCGTCTAAGGCTAATGGTAACAGGAGGCAGGGGACACGATGTTTTACCCAGGTTCAGGCCCTCTCGATGGAAGTAATACCCTACTTCATGCTTGATTGATCTTGATGATATGAGTATTACAAGAGTTGATCTACCACGAGATCGTAGAGGCTAAACCCTAGAAGCTAGCCTAAGATTCTGATTGTTCTCTTCCTACGGACTAAACCCTCCGGTTTATATAGACATCGGAGGGGGCTAGGGTTATACAGAGTCGGTTACAAAGAAGGAGATCTAGCATCCGGATCGCCAAGCTTGTCTTCCACGCAAAGGAGAGTCCCATCCGGACACGGGACAAAGTCTTGAGTCTTGTATCTTCACGGTCCAATAGTCCGGCCAAAGTATATAGTCCGGCTGTCCGGACACCCCGCTTATCCAGGACTCCCTCAGTAGCCCCTGAACCAGGCTTCAATGACGATGAGTCCGGCTCGCAGATTGTCTTCGGCATTGCAAGGTGGGTTCCATCTTCGAATACTCGAAAGTAGATTAAGGATCGTGTCGGGCTCTGTAAGATAATTTCCGCACACCACCGTAGAGAGCATAAACCTTTACAAATCAAATCTGCTGACAATTTTTCATGGTGTCCCCTTATGCCGCGGCCTGGCTTAATACGAACCGGTTTTTCTGGGCCTGCCACGACACGCACTGCAAGGTGGCTTTATTGGCACGCCTCGTTGAAGCAGAGATTGTGTTCCCCTTATTGCGGGATTCCCATCAATACGGGCGCGGGCAACCCCACTACGGTTGTTGGTATGACTCCGTGTTTTTAGGCAAGTCCCAAGCGGGTACGCTGAGGACGCTTGATATTCACCCCCTTTATAGAGGGACCGAGGCCTATCCCTCTTTCCTACCACGCTTGCGCCTTTTCGCATCTCGAGTTCCAACACCCGAAACCCAAGCTTAGGCACTTCGGATCTTCAGTCATGTCCGGATCCAACCTTCAAGGCCGGTGGATGGCCTCCTCTGTCATAGAGAAGGACATTGCGAAGCTCAGGGAGGTCAGATATCTAACCGCCGACATCAAGCACAGGCTTCCTGCTCCAGGGCAGGTCATCCCTACTCCCGAGCCCAACGCGAGCGTCGTATTTATTTCTCACTTCCTCCGTGGCTTAGGCTTCACCCTCGATCCCTTTGTGAGAGGGCTCATGTTCTATTATGGGCTAGATTTTCATGATCTAGCTCCGGACTCCATCCTTCACATCTCGTCATTTATCGTCGTGTGCGAAGCCTTCCTCCACATTACTCCGCACTCCGGCTTATGGCTCAAGACCTTCAATGTAAAGCCGAAAGTGATCGAGGGGCCACACGCGGAGTGCGGAGACGCTGCAATAAACAGAAACGCCGATGCCCCATGGCCATAGGGATTCTTCCCGGAGGTGCCCGATCTATGGCAGTGGAGGTGGTTCTATGTCACGGCTCCCAGGGGCACAAAGTGGGTGGCTCCCCTCGACTTCCGCTCGGGCCCTCCGCCTCAACTGGCATTGTGGGCCAACGTGGGGCTGGATTGGGGGCGTGCTAATGACGTACCGACATTGCAGAGCCGCATTTGGGAGCTTCTTGAGAGGGACATCAGTCTTGTCAGCGTAATTCAGGTAATGCTAGTCCGGCGGATCTTGCCGTGCAAACGTCAGCCTCTCCGGATATGGGAGTTCAACCCGGAAGGTCCGCGAACTATTCAGCACTTCTTCGGCATGACGCTCGAAGGGATGTGTAGGTTATTCTTCGGACCACAAGTAAAGTGTCCGGACACCACCAAGAATGCGGGCCTGAGCTGCAACCGCCCAGATACCCAAGTAAGTAACCTGGAAACCGAACACTTCATTTATATTTATCACAACATTATTCTGAAAACCATCCGCGGCCAGGATTGGCTCAGCAAGGCGGAGAGAATCAGGTGTCCGGCACCACTTCCCGAAGGCTCGCCTAGTCCTGCAATAGCCAGGATGCTTAGTCGTGTGCTAAGTCAAGTGCCCTCGGGGAAAGACGAAGGGAAGAACAGAGAAGCAGAGCTTCACACACTTCACACCCAAACCAGGGGAATTGCTATTTCCATGAAGGAGGATAGTCGGGGAGGGGAATCTAAGGTCTCCTCCCCTCGTGGGAATAAGAGGGCCGCCTCCGAAGACTTGGACAAGGAGGTGCCTAAACAAGGGAAGTAAACTTCACCAGGGGTCCCTGCCCCGGAGGGCGTCCTCACCGCGCCATGCCCGCAAACGGGCCAGCCCTCCGCCGAGCTGTAAGTTAATCGTAAATACAAAGCTACCGCTTCCTCCTCCGAGGACAATAACCAGGATCCATTCTTTGCAGTCCGGCTAGTAGCTCTTCTCGACAGAGTTCGTCTTCGGGGGATCTTCTTACGGAGATGATGGAGAGTGAAACCCCACCTGCCTCTCCGCCTCATGGGGCGGGTGACCCCGAGGTGTCGTCACGGAGGAGTCCAGATTCGCCGAGGCCAGAAGCTAATACTTCGGCCGCCTTCAGCCCGGAGCGGTCGGCTTCCACGGGGGGCAATAAGAAGGGTCCGGCACAGTCCGGAGACCGGCCGGACACGCTGACAGGCCTTTTGGAGCAAGCTTCTCTCTCGGAGGATCACCGTTCGTTAATGGGCACGGTGCTAGAGAAGATTTCATCCGCCACAAGCTGGTTGAATGAAGCTTTTACGAGCCTGCTCAAAGGCTTTGAGGTACATCATGAAATACATAATTTTTTAGTTGTACCGCACGCGCTAGGTGTGCTCCGTATCGATAGTAGCCACTGAGACTCTGGTTGCCAGCCCTAGGCGGCAAACGGAGGATCACACTCTTAAGTAATGATTGCACTGCATTCATGCACAGGTGGCTAAGGGTCTGGCGGTAGACCGAACCGCTGAATTCGCCGAACTAAGGCGACAAATTGAGGTTGTGGACGCCGACATCACGCTTGTGAACGAGTGGCTTAACGAGTCACAGAGTATGTGCTATGTTTTCCTTATTTGTTACAGGAAATATTAAGAGGAGTATAATGTTAATGTGATATGCTTCGGCTGCAGGTGGAGCTGCTGCCGTGGAGGCCCTGAGGGCGGAGCTTGCCCTAGCCAAGGAACAAGCCCGGGCTAGCAATGCGGCTGCCCTAAAGGCGGCCGAAGATTTGAGAGCCGAACAGGTTGCTCATCACCGAAGCGAAGATAAAATAGCCGAGATGGCTGTGGAGCTGAGAGACGCCGCCGGCCGGTATGAGCTCCTTGAAAAGGAGAATCGGGCGAAGTCGGCTGACCTGAAGAAGGCCCTTGATGCGGCCAAGGAGACGCGTTCCGAAATTAGGGATGCGCGGGGGGAGCTTCGACAGGCCGGTGAAATCGCGGCTGGAAGACCCTATTTGTTGCGGATGAAGTTCTTAGATCCAAAGTACGCTCCTCTGGATCGGCGCTGGAGCGCTGCAGACACGTATGCTGATCTGGCAAAAAGTACCGCTGATGCGACCAAGTTTTTCGAGGATCAAGAAGATAGTGAAATAGAAAGGCTGTCCTGGTCGCAATTCAATGCTCCAACGCACCCGTTGCCATTGAGTGAAAGGATGGCCGCTGTGGCCGAGCTCCATAGGTTGTCCAGTTTTGCAATGAGGTCTGTAATAGACCATCTATGGCCGAAGGGACCGAAGTCGGACAGTTATTTTGGTTTAGTGCAACAATTCCTTGGCACCGTATCACGAATCGATGCCATGAGGAGGTCGGCGTGCATAGAAGGTGCGCAGATGCCTCTTGCCCGTGTTAAAACATATTGGGCAGATATGGAGGCCACCATCATTGCAACTCCGAATCCGGCGGGAAGCCAGGATCCAACCAAGCACTATTTCGAGCAGGTAACAGAAGGTGCTCGTTTAATAGAGGCTCAATGCTCGAAGAGTGTCATGTTCGAGTGACAGATCGTTCCGTTGTAAAAACAATTGTATTTTAATTATACAGGCTATGTTTATACTTTCGCCCGAAAGTGTTATTGTGCCTCCTGTGCGGTCGTTTGATGTATATATAACCTGAAAGTTAGCAGTCGTTGGCTTCAGCTCCCATGCATACAATGCGGGGGTGTTAGGAAAAATGTGCGTAATCACACTAGATCCAACGTCTTGGTCCATTAAGGAGGTGATCGCACGTCGAACTAGGCAACCAGACTATAAAGCTTTAACACTTTCACTTAGCCATAGGAGTTTGACGGTGGGGCTACTATTTAGCACCTGGTACCTTCGCGTGCATCCGGATACGGGCGCGTGTGTACATGACTGGGAAACGGACCTTCTTAATGCGGAGGAATCCTAAAGATTCTGATGAGTCCTTGAGTGGTTGACCAGTCTCTCGCTATATCATGACAGTCAGTTTTCGGCTTTCTCTACTGAGGTGCTCGTCCGGAATAACCAGGGCACAATCGCAGTAGTTCTCCTTTTGCCGCCTTAGTCGATAGAAGCGGAACGTAAGGTAGCAAACGCAGGAGCCGGGCAAAGACATGATTCGGAGCTGATGCATATAAGGCCAAACTCGCGACGCCGAACACTCCCGAAGGTATTCAGACTTTATAACATATACTGGGCTGAGTAGCGCCCTTGATTATGAACCCTGTATTTCCAAGTACGTGCGTTAGTCTGTCGTGGCGAAATGCCAATAACGCCAGTATCCCCTGTGGGTGTATTGAGTACCCATGGGATGTGAAGCTACAAGAGACAATAAAAAGGTTTACACATGGGCTTAATCTAAAGAGAAACCTTTGAGTGGGGCCCTGCTGCACGCCTGCGCCTTTGTCTCCGTTGTGCCGTGTCCTGGTAGGGTGTCGCACGAATGTTGTCTACAAAAAGGAAGACTCATGTAAAAGAGTATGGCGTAAGCGTGCGAAGAGTTGGTTATTATCAATGGATAGTAGAAGTGTAAGACATTGGCCTGTTAATAAGGTCAAGCCAAAAGGTGGGCCTTATTGCATGTTTGCAGCCCTTAATGCCCTCTATGGGATTTCGTGTATAACACCCAGCTCAGGTTTATCTGGGCTGTTACCGACGGTGGTGCGCCGGACTCGTCTAACCGTGTCCGTGGTCTTAACGACCGATCATGCGTTCTGATAGGAGAGCCCGCTTAGTGTCCGGTTGCTAGAGCCACCGCATACTCTTCCGCACATAAGGAACGCTCTATATTTTCGCTAACAGTGATGACGCCACGTGGACCGGACATCTTGAGTTTAGGGTAGGCATAGTGTTGGGGATGCAACTACTGAGTGTGAACCGCCCTGGAGGGGCCGGTTTACCCTCGTCCATGATCCAGGCCCACGGAGGAGGCCCGGAGCCCAGAGGCGACTTAAGGTCCATTTATGTGAACCGCCTTAGTGTTGTAACTTGTGTTGTAAGACAAGAGAGAAGAGACCGAGCCGGACACTTGTATGAGCCGGATCGGGACTCTGTAGACCGGCCGGGCGTCAACCCGTGTATATAAGGGGACGACCCGGCGGCGGTTTGAGGACAGAGAATTCGAGGCTGAGGCGAAGCTATCGCTCCCTAGCCGCCGAAATCATATCAATCCCATCACAAACTAGACGTAGGCTTTTACCTTCATCGAAGGGGCCGAACTAGTATAACTCACGTGTCTTGTGTCCGCTTTAACCCCTCTAGGTTAACCCGTGCGATGGCCCTA
>LR880968.1:8621711-8658938 GCA_904067115.1 Aegilops sharonensis | reverse complement strand
ATACCTCTCCGACAATCGGAGTGACAAAACCTAATCTCGAAATACGCCAACCCAACATGTACCTTTGGAGACACCTGTAGTACTCCTTTATAATCACCCAGTTACGTTGTGACGTTTGGTAGTACCCAAAGTGTTCCTCCGGTAAACGGGAGTTGCATAATCTCATAGTTACAGGAACATGTATAGGTCATGAAGAAAGCAATAGCAATATACTAAACGATCAAGTGCTAAGCTAACGGAATGGGTCATGTCAATCACATCATTCTCCTAATGATTTGATCCCATTAATCAAATGACAACACATGTCTATGGTTAGGAAACATAACCATCTTTGATTAATGAGCTAGTCTAGTAGAGGCATACTAGTGACTATCTGTTTGTCTATGTATTCACACATGTATTATGTTTCCGGTTAATACAATTCTAGCATGAATAATAAACATTTATCATGATATAAGGAAATAAATAATAACTTTATTATTGCCTCTAGGGCATATTTCCTTCACCATCACCTTCCCCCATCTATATCCAGCGGTCCACTCTCCCGCAACCCGCTGTACCCTCTACTTTAACATGGTGCTTTATGCTTCATATTATTATCCAGTGATGTGTTGCCATCCTATGATGTCTGAGTAGATTTTCGTTGTCCTATCGGTGATTGGTGAATTGTTATGATTGGTTCGAGTTGTATGTTTTATTATTGGTGCTGTCCTATGGTGCCCTCCGTGTCGCGCAAGCGTGAGGGATTCCCGCTGTAGGGTGTTGCAATGCGTTCATGATTCGCTTATAGTGGGTTGCGTGAGTGACAGAAACACAAACCCGAGTAAGGGGATTGTTGCGTATGGGATAAAGGGGACTTGATGCTTTAATGTTGTGGTTGGGTTTTACCTTGATGAATCTTTAGTAGTTGCGGATGCTTGCTAGAGTTCCAATCATAAGTGCATATGATCCAAGTAGAGAAAGTATGTTAGCTTATGCCTCTCCCTCAAATAAAATTGCAATAGTGATTACAAGTCTAGTAACGTAGTCAGTTGCTTCGGGACAATTTCACAACTCCTACCACCACTTTTCCACACTCGCTATATTTACTTTATTGCATCTTTATCTAAACAACCCCTAGTTTATGTTTACGTGTTCTTTATTATCTTGCAAACCTATCCTATCACACCTACAAAGTACCTCTAGTTTCATACTTGTTCTAGGTAAAGTGAACGTCAAGCGTGCGTAGAGTCGTATCAGTGGCCGATAGGACTTGCGAGAGTATTTGTTCTACCTCTAGCTCCTCGTTGGGTTCGACACTCTTGCTTATCGAAAGAGGCTACAACTATCCCGTATACTTGCAGGTTATCAGCATGTTGTCGGCTGTTGTTGTGTCCGGTGTTGATTCCGAACTGGTATGCGATCAATCTGATCGTTTTGGTGACCGTAATCCTGCGCCGGAGCATGTACCCTAGATCCATAGATCGACCTGGTCGCGCCGGCCTTTTTGTCCAGGAGCTCACGTAAATCATGTGCGGCATCAGTAGCTGCTCTGTCGCGGTCATGAAGTGGTTGGTCCGGCCTATTGGCCGTATTGTTCTTCGGTGGAATGGCCTCATCGTCGAATTCTGGCAGCAGCTTGTGCTTTGGGTAGCTCTTAGTGTGGCGTTCATCGCCATATTTTTCTTCAGTGTCCAGCACTTTATTCCATCTGCGGTTGAGCGTTTCTTGCGCGGCCTTAAGCCTTTGCTTCTGCTTCTTTAGGCTTCTCGCAGTGGCCATAAGCCTTCTGTGGAGGTTATCTCGTTCCAAACGTTTTTTCGGGATGATGAATGCATCATCGTCCGGACTGTGCTCTTCTCCCGAGGCAGGTTGATGAGTTCGGCCCTCGGGATCGCTGTGATCGGGCGTCTGCTCCGGACTGTGTTCAGCGTGACCTGGCTCATCCTGCTCCATCGCTGGGTCCATATGGTCGTTGTTGCCTTTGGACTTGACTAGGTTGTCGATTTTTCTAGCGCTGTTAGCACTATTTTTGCTGTGGCTGGACTTAAAGCGGCGTCTGCGCCGTCGTTTTGGCCTTTGTCCGGGGGTTTTATCCTCCGTTGTGTCCTTTTTGTCGTTGTTGTCCTCCTAAGGCGTGTCCACCATGTATATATCATATGATGAGGTGGCAGTCCAGCGCCCCGTGGGCGGTGGTTTTAAATCGTCCCCTGCGCCGACGTCCATACCGTCGGTGTCGTCAGAGTCAAAGTCAAGCATGTCTATTACGTCATCGACGGTGGGTATTAAGTGGGTGGTGGGTGGGCAGAGATTTTCTTCGTTGTCCGAATCCTCCTCGAGCCGGACACAGTTCGGCCAAGAGTCCTCTGATAAAGAAAGAGACCTTAAAGAGTTTAGCATGTCGCCAAAGGGTGGGTGCTGAAAGATATCCGCAGCGGTGAACTCCGTTACCGGAGCCCAATCGGGTTCGATGGGCCTGGGTGCGTACGGTCTGGAACCTACAGCCGGACACAAGTCCGGGGGTCCAGTGAAACAGACTTCCTTGGGGGTGGAGTCCGCGTTCGTCTCTACCACCGATGAGTATGCGGCCTCCAGGGCGGGGTCCATCCACCCGTCCTCGGACGACCCGATATGCCCCGGATTTAGGTCCAGAGCTATTGCAGGTGCGATATCCCGAATATTGTCTGACAACAGGTCTAAGCCGTGCCCGTCGCGACTGTTCGGCACTCCTGGCGTAGGCCTGAATCCGTCGAAGATCAAGTCTCCGCGGATATCGGCCGTGTAGTTCAAGTTTCCGAGTCTGACCTGATGGCCAGGGGCGTAGCTGTCGATCTGCTCCAGATGGTCAAGGGAATTGGCCCGCAGTGCGAAGCCGCCGAACACGAAGATCTGTCCGGGGAGAAAAGTCTCCCCCCGGGTCGCGTTGTTGTTGATGATTGAAGGAGCCATCGAGCCTTGCTGTGACGACACAGAGGAACTCTCAATGAAAGCACCAATGTCGGTGTCAAAACCGGCGGATCTCGGGTAGGGGGTCCCGAACTGTGCGTCTAAGGCTAATGGTAACAGGAGGCAGGGGACACGATGTTTTACCCAGGTTCGGGCCCTCTCGATGGAGGTAATACCCTAGTTCCTGCTTGATTGATCTTGATGATATGAGTATTACAAGAGTTGATCTACCACGAGATCGTAGAGGCTAAACCCAAGAAACTAGCCTATGATTCTGATTGTTCTCTTCCTACGGACTAAACCCTTTGGTTTATATAGACACCGGAGGGGGCTAGGGTTATAAAGAGTCGGTTACAAAGAAGGAGATCTAGCATCCGGATTGCCAAGCTTGTCTTCCACGCAAAGGAGAGTCCCATCCGGACACGGGACGAAGTCTTTAGTCTTGTATCTTCATGGTCCAATAGTCCGGCCAAAGTATATAGTCCGGCTGTCCGGATACCCTCTTATTCAGGACTCCCTCAGTGATCACGACATGAAACCATTCGGTTCTCCTATATATATGACCCACCACCAAAGATGCATCAAATGGAGCTAGGTGTTTTGCTTTTCTCGTCGTTGCTTTGTCTGTGCACCCATGAATACGAGAACGGTTCTCCAAAATCTCTCGCTCTTGATAAACAGCATCAGAAAAGGGCGAGGTATGTTTTTGAGAAGCGCTTCGGGAAATTGAGTGCGTTCTGGTCGCCATCCTTCCAAGTCAAGCGATGCCTTACACCGCCTTCATTCCGGCATTGTCGTCAACAACATTGTGTTGGCACTACGACTCCATCTACAAACTGGATATGATCTATTACATTCGTTTCAAAATATAAGTCTTTTTAGATATTTCAATATAAAGCAAAATGAGTGAATCTACACTCTGAAAATATGTCTATATACATTATGTAGTTCATATGGAGTTTCTAGGAAGACTTATATTTAGGAAAACAGAGGAAGTACTATTTAATCATGGTCACTACATGCATGAAGTTGTTTTACTTGTTGTACAATTTTCTGGTGATGCACTAAGTTGGTCATGATATGTATTCCGGAATTAATCATGTTGATTAATTTTTAATAGTAGGAACTTTTTTTGTTCAAGTAATCAATCATGCCGGGCAGCGGATCTGCCTCCAACTAGTCTGGATCCGTCGACTGGGTTGTCATCTCGTGCGGGTTAGAGGACGCAATGGCCGTCCGCATTGCACTCCGCCGCTCCCGGGAGGACAGCACTCGACCGACGGTAGTATCTGTCCAGCGCGACTCCTGGGGCAGGATCATCACGGTCCCTACAACTGGGAAATCTCTCCTTTCCCATTATCGGCCGGGCGGACTATGAGTCCCTCCGAGACCGGTCTGCCCGCCGTGGAAAGGAGAGGAAAGGGTCACCAAGGCCCGTCCTGCTGCCGACATGACGACGACGAGAGCGGTTGATGCGGCGGTGAGAGAATCCGCAGAGGAGGAAGCCATCCACGCCCGCATTATGAAGAAGCGGCAGCAGAGAAACACGCTCGCCCTCGCTGACCGGGTCCTGTACCGGGGGTGGCTAGCGCTGAGGAGCCTGGCCTCGCCAACTACAAGGGGACCCAACAGACCCACGACGTGATGCAAACGCTAGGAGATCAGAAGACCTTCTTGACGCCCAAAACTAGGGGCGGCGACACTCAGATCACATCCAGTCTGTAAACCCTAGACCTTTCCTGCCTATATAAAGGGTGGCCTGAGCTCCTTTGAGGATCCATCTTGAGATAGGAGAAACTCTCGGTAGCAACATCATACATCGTTGTAACCCCTCGCACGAGGTATCCTCCACTATGAATAACCAAAAACCAGCAGAACGTAGGGTATCACTCTCCAGAGGCCTGAACCTGGATAAACTGCTCTTGTGACCTCCGATCTATGACTTCCAGCTACGCTTGGACCCCTACCAAGGGATCTGACGAAAATCTGCTCCATCACTCGCCCCGAGAGTAGAATCGGGTGGTGCGGGCCATGGCCGGACTGCCACCAAAGAAGGAGAAGGAGGACAAAGACGATGAGAACGGCTCCGACGACGAGCAGATCCGACTCGATCTCTACTGCGTCTTCAACCGGTACTTCCGCGAGGAGGACGACAAGGCCGCCAGCAAGGACAAGGGCAACCGTGGATATTCTTCTCAACCATAGCCAAACATGCCAAATTTTGATAGTCCGATGGCATGTTGTAGTAGCTGGACAATGTAGCATTGTTTACATAGTTACATGTGTTTGTATGGATTTGAGATATGCTAATTGAGATGTCTGGTTGTGAGATTGGAAATTTAAGGCTTGACTGTTCAGCGCGTCCGCGGGTGTTTGAGAGGTCGTATTTGCCAAGTACGGTCGTAGATGCTCTTACTTACATGATGTTGTTTTACTTGCTGTTCATGTTCATTTCATCCGGTAATGCGCTGCGCTCACCATGATATATATTCGGGAATTAATCATGTTGATTATTTTTTCAACATGATATATATTCAGGAATTATTTCTTTTCAAATAATCTTTTCAAATAATCAAGCATAATGAATCATATACTATCGTATTAGTTTTTTTGGCGGGGTCATATATCTGATTATCGGTGATATGGGAAGCTCATATTAAATCGGCACAGGATCCGTTACCACGTGTACAGGCGCTAGCGACACGACAGCAGGTCCTCTCTTTCCGTGGTCAACTGTGGCGTGTACCAGAGAAGATGCCACTCCAAGTTTAGATAAAATGTTTGTTATTTCTCCTCGGGAGGGAAAAGAGCAAAGTACGAGTATTTTGCTCTACCAAAAAAGGAGCATGCTTAGTAAAAAAAAATACTGGCATAAATAAAATAAGATAGCCTAATGCACATCGGAAGCATCACAAGTCCGTGCCGACAAATCTGCACCATCCTTTTTTTTTTGTTTGGACAACTGTGCAGGAGCAGGACCATCAGTGTGTGTGTGTGTGTGGGACGACGTGTGCACGTTTCGGCCCAGAGCATCTCCCCCCGTCAATGCTCCTGACAGCGCATAAACAATCTGTTTTCTTTCTCAAAGATGGTGGATTAAATTATCATCAAATGATGGTTAGCCGCCCCCATCACACACGCCAAGTACTAGGGTTAACTGTATCCTACTACCGCTAGTATGAGTCGCCGTCTGTCTGCGCTAGAAGGTCCATTGATGATGCAGTATCGGTTGGTCATCGAGTGAGTGATTTGATGGAGGATCAATGTATGTATGTGTGTATGTATCAATGTATGTACTTCAGTGGATGTAGCCGTGGACCGGTCGATCGCACCGACCGTTCCAAGCCACTCAACATCACGGCACGATGCGTGCTCATGTGCCGCGTGAAGATCCAGCATACTGTACTAGCCTGTATTGGTGACAAAGTAGTCTTGGCCGTAACACTGACAAAATAAAAAAATTCCCTGCTATGCATTGTCCAACTTGGTTTGCATATTCATTAAAAAAAAGTTGTTTTTTCTGCATATTGCAGTTGTCACGTACTGTATGTGCAGGTAGGAATCAAGAGGCACGTGACCGGATCACCGCAGCGAGTGAGTGACACAAGTGCAGCAGGAGGCGCCCTGGAGGCCGAATTTCGTGTTTTGACCCTTTTTGGAAATTATTTCAGGATCTGATCCCTGTTCAATTTCTTTTCGAGATTTGACCTTTTTGCCTACCGCCAGGGCCTCTGGCGGTAGGGTTAGATAGCCTACCGCCACGGCCCATGGCGATAGGAAACTTATTCACGTCAGCGCGTGGAGACGAAACCTTTTCCCTCCGTCGCACCTCCGATCCCTCCAATTAGTTTTTGCAATCTTGCTACCGATTCGACGCATTATTTGCTTGAAATCCCTCATGTTTTTGAAATTAGATTGATTTTTTTCACCTAAGATTGATTGTAGTTGTAGTTCTTAGTTCTTTAGTAAGTAGTGGTATTGGATATGTACTCTAATCAATAGTTTATATGTTAGTGTGAAGATGAACCCTAGTTCATAATTTTTTTTGTTAAAAAAATTATGATGTAATGTTGATAAAGGGATGAACCCTAGTTTGATGATGCATGTGATATGATGATATGATCTAGTGTGAAGATGAACCCTAGTTTGATGATGCATGTTGATATGATGATATGAAGATGTTGTTTGGAAAATTTTGTTTAAAAATATGAAGCTATGATGTATGTTGGAGGTTTTTTTTGATATGATGCATCTTGATATGATTTGATCCATCATGTGTAGTAGATGTTGTTGGAGGAATATGCTTAAAATTTTATCTTGATATGATTTGAGTTCATTGTTTGTTTATGTATGCTTATGCTTATGGTGCTTTTGTTTATGAAACTCTATTAAGGCGGCCACCTCTTGCGGACAACATCGGCCCACGGTACTGCATGTTGGACTGTGCATTCGACAAGGGTCATCGTGCCCGTTTCATAGAGAACGGAGAGGTAAGTGATATGAAGGAAATTTTGATCAAAGTTCTCGGATTGATGAAAATGATTTCCTAACTTTTTGGCGTTCACTTTTTGACAGACGTTCCAGCCACTGCGCATGAGGGGTCACGGGGTTCATGGGCATATGGACTACAACGAGCGCTACGCGCCGTTCTTCAAGAGAGCCCGTCTGTTGGGTTTCGTTCTGCAGTTCAAGCGTCAGCCGCCGACGCTTGTCCACGCGGCCCTCACAGCTCTGATTGACCGTTGGAGACCGGAGACCCATTCTTTCCATCTGCCATGCGGGGAGATGACGGTGACCCTAGAGGACTGGGGGATGATTACTGCAATGCCGATCGAGGGTCATGCACTCACCGGTCGAGTGGAGAGGGCCAACTGGCAAGAGAGGGTCACCACCCTCATCGGCGACTGCCCCGGTGCCAAGAGTAACCGTACATCCGGTGTGCCGTTGATCTGGCTCTCGGAGCACCGGAAGACATGCCCCCAAGGCGCAGATGAGGCGACTGTGGAGTTGTACGCGAGGGCCTATCTGTGGTATATTCTCTCGGAGGTCGTGTTTCCAGACAGCTCCGGGAACTCTGCTAACTGGGCGTATCTGTTCTTCCTAGCGGACTGGGATGCAGGGTACAGTTGGGGGACGGCATCTCTCGCCTACCTATACCGTTCGGTAAGAGAGTGTCTAATTGCGTACCTACCTACGAAATTGTGTCCATGACATTTTCTTATATCTGATCCTCATTTGATGTTTTGCAGCTTGACGACGCAACGCAGAGGACGGGAGACAAGTCCAATATGGGTGGCTTTGTCTGGGCCTTCTCCATTTGGATGTGGGAGCGGCTGCCGGTGGGGCGTCCGGAGAAGTTGCGAAGACGCCCATGGGAAGACTATGGCGAAGAAGGCGACGAAACTCAAAACCCCACCGTAGCTTACGAGTGGGACGTTGTCAAACTCTACACGGGCCTAAACAAGACTTCGTACAAGACCTACACCAACGAGTTGGACGCTTTGACGCATATGCAGGTATATGAACTCGCCCAACACCTTTCTCTTTGATTCCACTATTGACCGAGAGTGCGAACTTACCAAGGTATATGTAATAGGTAATCTGGTGCCCGTATCGACAAGAACGAGAGTGGGACTTTGATCTGAACGTGATGTGCATAGCGGACCGTGGTCTCTGGCGGTGCATCGTGCCCATGATCTGTGTGTACGCTGTCGAGTGGCATTTGCCACAACGCGTGGCCACACAGTTTGGGATTTATCAGCATACCCCACCGGGCCAGCCCATCGATACCGGCGGCCACGCGCTCCACCTGTGAGCTCTTTGTTCTTCGTGAGATTATCATGTTTCTTGTTGCTTATGATGATCTCATTGCGCTTATGATGATTCTTGTTGCTTATGCCTTGCAGGATGAGCCGGCAGAAGAATCAGTCGATCACAGACTGGGGAGAGGAGCATAAGACTCATGTGACGGAGTGGAACCGACGGAGGTACCGTAAAGACGTGGAGAGGAGAGTGACTAACTGGGATGATTACCTGGGCCGACACATGAGGTGGTACGATGATGGCCAGAAGCACCGTCTTCGTCTCAGGCCTCAATGGACGGCGGAAGACATCGCGGAGCTGGAGTGTGCTGACCCCGATGAACATGCATACCAGACCGGCATCAGAGACATGCACGGTGGATTTAAGGAGTTTGCACCCCTCATCAACAGAGTGGTAAGTTCGAACCGACGGTTGATTTTAAAATATTTTATCCGTCGTCGTGACTGACTTATGCCGTTGCAGTCCGGTGAGCTGAACAGATGCATCTTCGATGCCTCAGATGCACTAGGTGATCTTCCCGGGAGCATAGAATCGGAGACCAGAGTCAGGGGGACGATCAAGGTACATTTTCAGCCTCCTCGGAACAGATGCATCTTTTTCACTTGCAATCAGTCGATCTGATACTTATTATGACCTTGCTTCATTGTGTGTGCAGAAGTTCGTGCAGCGTTGTCGCAAGCTGGTAGGGCTGCTTGGGTGTGCTGGAGCTGGGTCAGTTGAAGCTTATCAGCCTATAGCCACACAGGGTATCATCGGCTCATCGAGCCGTGCTCCCTCGTCGTCTAGGTTGGTTGGGGAGGAGGAGGAGGAGGCCACATATGAAGAAGGGGAGGAGGAGGATGAGAGCAACGGGGAGGAGGAGTACGATGAAGATTATGGACCTCCAGCAACTCAAACGTCTCAAGCATCTCTGCTGCTGAAGAAGAGGAATCCGAAGACGAAGGATTTGCTGAGTCCGGAACCTTTCCAGAGACCGGTTCCTCGACGGCCCAAGAAGAAGACCGAAGAGACTCGTTCAAAGAGTAACGAGGACTGTACCTCCAAGAGGGGAAGGAGCAACTGATTATGCTCTTCGATAGTTGGCTCTTTTAGTTTGGTTGAAATTCGTTTGGTTGAACTTTTCTAGTGGTTATGAAACTACGTGGAACTATGTGTTTGCTATTTGTGGATCTATGTGTTTGCTATTTCTGAAACTATGTGGAACTCCGTTTACTAATTAGTTGAAGTTCGTTTGAAATGTTCTATGCACTTCAAATTTGTTAATGTGTATGTGATGCCCAAGTTTAATTGTTTGTGATTTGTGATATTGTTGTCATATTTGTGAAACTTGCTATAATATTACTGTCATATTGAATTTGAAAAGAAGCAAGTAAATGAACTTAAATTCATAAAACACAGAACCCTACCGCCAAGGATCCTGGCGGTAGGGTCAGCCAGCCTACCGTCAGGGCCCTTCAATTCTTCGTTATAAAAACATTATACTGAAAAAACAGGACCCTACCGCCATGGGCTCTGGCGGTGGGTACTTAACCACGTTCTGCGCAGTCAAATGGCCGCCGTCCCCCTCCGTCGCACCCCTACCGCCATGGGCCATGGCGGTAGGCTATATAACCCTACCGCCAGAGGCCCTGGCGGTAGCAAAAGGATCAAATCTTAAAAAAAAAATTAAACGAAGGTCAGATCCTGAAATACTTTCAAAAAGGGTCAAAACATGAAATTCGACCCGGCCCGGAATCTGCCGAGTGTGATAGATGCAGTGAGATATAATAATGTTAATAATTGGCAGCAGCAAAGTTTGACAGAAAGTCGATCCCTGACCTGACCGCTGTGGTAGCACATGGCGTTATCGGCTGACACACACTCCCACACTCTGTTCAATCAGCCAAAGCTCCTCCATGCATCCATGTCACACGCCGGCCATGTGCGTGGGTGTGTAAAAGTGTCGGTACGGGTTCTGGGTTCCGGGCGGGAGCACGACCAAGGATCCGAAGACCGAACCAAACAACCCCTTAGTTACGGCGACCGTAACAGGAACGAGCCGAACGACCAAGCCCAATAACCGGGCGTGACATGAGGCTCCATCGCCTCGATCCGATCACTCCCTTTGCATCGGGCAACTGCTGCCCGTAGTGGCTGGCCACAACACAAGCAGGACACGACACTGTGGGAATAAAACTTGGACCCTCCAAAGCCAAACCCCGCCAGATTTTCTTCCGCCGTGCTCCCTGTCCCTGGCTACCATACTCTGCCCGCGTCAACTTATCGTTACAAAGCACCGCTTTTTTTTTTTTGCTTCTGAAAGCTACGCGGCTTGGAAGTTTGAACAACATGCAATTTTTAATACTTGGGTAGTAGTAGTAAAATAATCCCACTCTCTGATAAATGTCATTCCAGGCCAAATGAAGAGGCACTCAGACAAACTCACAGGCTTCGCGCTCGGCTCGGTTGGACCGCGGATTCCGACGGACATGGGTCCCCGTCCGTCCGATCCGTGCACCGCGCGGCCAGAGCAACAGACAGGGGCCATGTTTGCGCCGTAAACTCCGCCTTCAGTACAGTTGACGCAACATTCGGACGGTGATTACTCTACAAGTAGCATCATCAATGACTGCCACGGCAAGACTACTCTAGCTGTTGTGGACTGTGGTACAAAGGCAATGAATTTTGTTCATTAACTCGTCTTTCTTCGCGCTAGCCATCGACCCGGCCGCTTCTTTCTTTCATTCATTAGGGCGGCAAGGAGATCAGTTCCAGGGTACAACCATCATTCCGCCTTAATTGGGCGCTTGTTGAGTTTCCTCCACATGGGCCTCACTCCGGGCTGATTTAGCAGCTTGGAAACGGAAAGCTTGCCAACCAGCCTCACTCTGTCGTCCCCGCGGTCGCTTGATAGAAGAAGAGGCAGCACCCGTTGCCTTCGTTCGCATCGACTCATACTGAGATACTGCTGCAAGAAGGAAACAATATCCGATTCTTCTTCTTCTTCTTTTTCTTTTCTCCTCTCGCATGCATGAACAAACAGCTTCTCCAACAGAGTCTTTCGCAGGTGTTTCCAACAACTTGCCGCCAAATTCATTGCCAACAATCTGCACCAAGAACCGGCAACCGCAATGAATACTGCTTGCACATCTTCTCAAGAGAAAAACGTACGGTACACTGCCACCCCGCCGCTGCTGGCTGCCAACCACATCTGCCTTGGTGCCGTTTTTGGGATCGACAGACACGGCCATCCACACGCCGCTGCCGGACGGACGGATGGAAGCGAAACAGATGAGATCGGTGTGGGTGTGTACTGCTAACGAACGATGATGCAATCGGGGAGACGATCGTTTCCGTCGTCCGTGTGTGGCGTATGTATATGCGGATGGAGACCGATGGATCGATGGATGTGGTGGTTGTTGCAACATCCGTCACAGCATAAAATGGCCGAAAGAATTTTGTCTGTGTTGGTCGCACTTCCACATCACGTCTCCGGTACAGTACTTCTCGTCGTCCTTCCGGCTACTGTTAATGGCGACGTCCGGCCTTGTTCCGGCGGGACGTACTTCTCGTCTACACCACGTCGCCAGTGGACTGCCTTCTGCTGTCGACGCAATCAATGGTTCGAATGTAATTGGTTTTACTGTACTGGTTGCACTGGTTGACGGGCCAGCATGTCTGTATCGAGATGTTTTCACTTGTCTGCCAGGCCAAAGTGGAGGGAGAATATTCAAACAAATTTAATTAGGAGCAGCCTAACAATGCGAGACTTGCATGTTCGTTCATACGTACCAGAAATTAGTCAAATAGTCCTTGAGCAATTTGTTACAGTATGTTATGTCACTCCGTGCGTGCACGTAATTGTTTATGTCGTGGTCAGGGAATACGATCGTTTGTCGACTGATTTACAGGGAATTAAAGGCGGGCGATGTGTATGTGCGATTATGACATCACGTCACGATCGTCCGATTCGATCAAAGCGGCGATGGCAATGTATATGCTGTGAAGCATCGATCGACGTGTCCGTATATGTTTGTGACGTGGTAAGAACAACAACGGCCATTGTTTCTGACACACAGGAGGACGCTACTAATGGGGATTTGGATCTCGGATCATTTTTTTGAAACAGATGGAGACTTTGACTCATCTTATTAAAAAAGAGGGGAGAACAAACTTAGTTCAACGAGGTCAATTACACCTCAATAAATGAAAAAAAAGCTATTGCCACCACACTCATGCTTGTGGCGTGGGCACTGTGAAACGAGAGGAATGCACGGGTTTTTCGCAAGAAGTCTACACTGCCTTCCATCGTCTTCGCGCATGTTAGGAACGAGGCTAAGTTGTGGGTGACCGCCGGTGCTAAGCACCTGGGCTCTATTATGCCGCGAGAATAGGCTTTTGTCTCATTTGTTGAGGAGTAATGACCTCGCCATAAACTTCTGTTACCCTTCTTCTTTATTAATGAGATGAGGCAAAACTTTTGCCTCCGTTAAAAAAAAAAGCCTACTCCCGCGACAACAAAGGACTCGAATGTTTCTGCCCCGCGAGAACCCAATTCCTAGCTTTTGTTTTGATGTTGTCTATCAAGATAGTTGTCATTGTCGATTTGGTGCAGAAAGCTCTTACATCTCTTTCGTTCCACACCTCCCAGGTGACAAGCATGAGAAACGATGAGATCACCTTTTCCCCATGGCCAAGCCCAAGAACCGTCGCCACCCACCAAGCATGAACCGTGTGAATACCTCCCCAACTCGCGATCCAACTCCAGCGCATCAAGCCAACCCGTGATGTCCAGCCATATTCTGAGAGCGTATCTCCATTCGAAGGTTCTTGGATTGTCGACTCTCTTGGCGGTTCTAGTTTCTTGTTCATGGCACTCGTCAAGCAAGACTTTGGTCGTGATAACTCACCGTTCATGATCAACAACGACAGTAGTCTTATAGTCCGCGGCGAATAACCGACTCCGACAAAAGAGAATATCCATGTAAAGTTTCCCCACTTCCGGTTACGAGTATCTACAATCACAATTAGCAAATGTGAGCCCCTATACATCTATGGACAAGCCCGGACGCATTCGCGGACAGCGACGAGCAGGTCCCTACTTGCCCCCTCTACAACCGCACTCCTCATATCTCAATACCCAAATACATGCAAATTCATGCACGTCGATCATACACCACAAATTTATCATAAATTCAATGATATAAAGATAGTGTTGCACGAATAAATTCATCACATGCCAAAATAAAATTCAACGATTCATACATGGATAGGCAATACACGAATGAATCAATGACTTTGGTTGCCGTGGTCATTGATCCTCTTCATGCCGACCAACAATTTCTTCCGTTCATCATCCAAAAGGTTGATGTCCCGCAACATGATGCTTGACTCCTCCGTCTCTCTCGCAAGCCTCAACTTCTCTCTCTCGAACTCAAGCCTTTGCATTGTCACCGTTTGTTGAAGCTCCCATTTTGCAACCTTCTCTTGCCTCTCCAATTCTGTAATGTCCTTCTCCAAGGTTAACCTTTCCCCCAGTCGAACTCTATCTTCTCCCTTTGCACATCAACGAACATCTTGTACCTTTCCTCCTTCACCTCATCGGGGAAAAAATGTCCGCACAAGTGGCGAACAATTTTCTTGCCGCGCCATCACGCGTCACCCTCTCATTCTCGCACTTGTTCCCTATCATTTGCCGGTTTCTCTTCGACACGGTTGCTTGCATGTCCGCCCCACCATTTTCCTCTTCCTCCTTGTCCAATCCAATTGATTGAGCGGAGCTAGAACCATAGTTTTTCTTCATCTTCTTCATGTCGTTTTCAATCTCCTCGAGGACGGTTTGCCACTTGTGTTACCCTTTCAATTTCATCCAACAATGGAAAAAAAATGAATGCTTTCTTATCCACTTGATGGTACAAAGCCGCCACCAAAGTGGCATGGGTTTGAACTCCGATAACGCTTTTGTTCCAGACAGCAACTTGTTTGAGATAACCAACACATTTTCTCACGACCTCTTGGATGAGTGACCATCTATGTTGGGAAGAGCACGTGACACGATTGGTAGAGATTGGTTGTGGCTTCATATAGTGTTTGTGCTCATGGTAAAGTTTGTGAATAATTACATGAGTGGTCAATAATTACATGATGATCGAAGGCGATGTGGGAGTGGCATGGAGCATGGAGCATCTCCCCTGGCGCGTGGACCAGTTGATCGCGAGGGATCTGTTCGAGGAGTACTCCTACTACTACCAGTTGAAGCAAACACTTGGTTTTCACTCAGATAATTGCACTAGTAGGGAGCGTCTGGTGACGCGATCGTATCGTCGCTGTTGGCGGGACTGTTCCGTAGAGGGTCGCTAAACTATAAGTCCATGCCACCGTCTGTCCGCGCTAGCACGTCCGTGGATGCAATATCAGCCGTTGATAGAGACTGAGGTTGAACTAAGGCATGGATCGCGCCGACAGTTCAAACTTGAAAGCCGTGAAACCGTGGACACCAGCACACTCATGGGGGCTCTTCCGTGCTTCGTTTCAATCAGCTGAAGCTCCCATGTCCCATGCATCCATGTCGCCCGCCATGTGTGTGAAGAGAGTGTCGCCATGGGGCTGAGCCCGCGCGAACCATATGAAGTTGACGGCAAATACGCTGTATAGCCTCGTGTTTTTTTCTTTTGCCATACTTGATTGTTACGTGGGGTCTTTGGTGGACGTGACAGCCTCATCACTCGGGCTCGGGTGAGACAAGTGCTGCCGTACCTAGTGGCCATATGTGTAAGCACAAGACAAGGTGGCGCCGGACGCTGCCCATTTTCCTTGTCCTGCTCCCTGCCTACCCGGCTTTCTACTACCACCGACTGATTTTATTCTTCTTGTCGTGAAAGCGTTTACGCACACATGGATGCACTTACTATTGAAACTGCAAAGCTCCAAGCTGTTCACATAATAAACCAACGTTCTCCTACCTTGGAAACCAACCTGAGACTTGATGATAGGGAGCGGACGTGTACTGGTGATAATACGTGCGTTGGATGGATAACCTAGCTAGCTATGGTTAGCTATGCGAAGCACTCCTGCAAGGCTACAACTACAAATAAAACGAGCCACATTCCGCATACAATAATCAACCAGTCAATGTGTGCTGATCGACGCGTCACGGGTCGGGCTGGTAGCTAGCACCTCCGAGTCTGACCGAGCTGTCGCCGAAGTACGTCCACGCAGCGGCCGTGTGTGCGCGTGGACACTCTCGTTCAGTCCTCCCTCGTAGCTAGCCGGTCCATTCTTTGATGACGTAGTTCCAACAAAAAGAATGATGAGGCAACAGAATTCGTCGGCGAGTTGAGGTACGACGGGCAGTCGGTTCGGTTGGATCCCTATTCCTTCCCTCTTCTTGATTTATTCATTCTTCTGAAATCGTGAGGCAGCGCATCACATATACAAAACAACATTTGATGGCTAGCTCCGGCATCCCCTTATCCGCGGACGGATGCCGGAGTCAATTTACATATCAGCGTTGAAGATGCCCCTATGCATATTCATTTAAGAAAAAAAAAGTTGTTTTTGCATATTCCAATTTGTTATGTGCAAGTACGACACGATAGGCACGTGAGTGGGTCACCGGAGTGACGAGGTGTCAGGGGAAGGAAACAAGTCAAGGATGGTGGCCTGGAATCTGCCGACTGTGATAAGTAGATCAACTTGAGATATAATAATACAGTACCAATAATTAGCAAAAATTGACAGAAAGTAGATCCCTGACCTGACTGCTGTGCTAGCACATGGCGTAATTGGCTGACACACACCGGCACACTTCAATCAGCCAAAGCTCCATGTGTCCTTGTCAGTTGTCACACGCCATGTGTGTGGGTAAAGTGTCGGTACGGGCTTCGGGATCCGAACCATGGGTGCTTTAGTTACGGCAACCGTAACAGTAGAACAAGGAAGCACCAGAATCGGCCATGACTGGAAGGCTCGATCGCTTGCCGTGTCTGGCCGTTGGACCCGACATGGGTCCCCGTCCGTGGCACGAGCCGTGTTTCTGTCCTGATCTTCATCTTCATTACTAGTAATACAGTTTACGCAACATTCGGACAGTGATTACTCTACCGGCACTATCAATCACTGCCACTGCAAGAGTACACTGGGAGTAGCGTAAATGCTTGCAGCTACTGCGACCGTGAGTGACATGTCCTGCATGCAAGAGTCAGCAACACGCAGTGGTACGAAGGCACTGAATGATGTTGGGGTTTCTCCGTGTATTATTGACTGCTCATTCTCCCCGGGTCAGTTTCCTGTTGACCTCGACCCGGGTTTCTTCATTGGAGGAGCTGGACGAACAAAACAATTTCTCCATCTTTTCTCCCGCATGAACAAGAGGATATCAGTTGGTAGTATACTTAATTCCAGTCATAGCAAACGGCATCTCCAACAGAGCCTTTCGCAGATGTTTTCAACAACTTGCCGCATAATTCATTGCGGGTGTGTGTGTGTGTGTGTCTATCAAGGTGCACCAAGAACCGGTTGGTGTGATTGGTTTCACCGCGCTGGTTGACGGGCCAGCCAGAGAGGCAGTGATCCATCGGAGTCCAGATGTTTTGACTTTTGTGCCAAACCCGAACTGGAGGAGAGAAAATTCAAATAAATTTTGGAGCAGAGCAGCCTAACAATGCCAGACTTGCGTGCCACATTTCTACTGGTAACACGCATGCTCGCTCGTCCAAGCATTTAGTCAAATTGTCTTGGGTAACACATCTGGATTTTGGACCCAAGTTATTACTTCTTTCTTCGGATGTTGCAAGTCTTAGCATGCGCCAGATCAATTGTCTCACTCTCACCCTGTACGTGCACCCGGTAAATTAGTTATACTACCTCCGGTGTATAAGTCATTCGCGTAGTTCTAGGTCGATAATTTAACTATCTAAATATGTATTATATGTGAAAAAAATATATTAAAAAAAATACATCCGTGTGGAAATCTAGTGGTATACTTTTCATGGCATATAACATATATTTAATTCCTCAAATCGATGACCTAGAACTACGCGAATGACTTATACACCCGGACGGAGGGAGTAGTAGAATACAGGCCTGTACTGTACATGAGCCTTTGATCTATTCCCTCGGTTCTCTAATGCAAGAGCATTTTTTGACACTTTTATTTTTAAATCTAAATGCTGCTATATTATGGACCGACGGAGCCGAGCTGATTAGCCCATGACTGTGGTTTTTTGGCTGGTTGATTAGTCCATTGTACACGCGTCCTCAGCGGTCAATTTGTTGGTGGCATGTGTCAATAATTACACTGAAAGGGATCGAAGGCGACGTGGGATTAGTACCATGGACCATCGCCCTGCCGTGTGGACCAGCTGACTTGATCACGAGGGATCTCGTCGAGTTTGCGCCAGCAGTGCAGGCAAACCTGTCGTTGTCTCTCAGATAATTACACCAGTTTAGCCTCGTGCATTAGCGGTACTATTTTCAATATACAACCGTATCGTCGATGTTGGACTATTCCCGCTGAGAGTCACTAAACAAGTAGACGTCACTGTCTGTCCGCTCTAGCACGTCCGTTGATGAGTGTCATTCATTGATTGACTGAGGTTGAATTAAGACATGAATCGCGCCGACAGTTGAAACTTGAAAGCCATGAAATCGTAGACGCCAGCACTTATGCCAAACTCCAACGTTGGACCTCATTTGGTCCGCCTGTATCCGTTTTGTCTTAAACGGGCATACGGAACGGGCGAATCGTGCGACTGCAATCTCCAAATTATGTCCGTTTGGCGTCTGGCTAAACCCATTTTCGGAGCAAACTTGTTCTTGGTTTGCATCCAGATGGACAAGGAACGGACGCGCGAGCGACCTCTTCTTGTCCACCCTCCGGCCCGCGTGTCGGCCGTCCACCTACTTCCCACCGGCCCATTTTAAGCCACAAGCGTGGGTGGGCCTGCTTGTTAGCCACCCGGCAACTCCAGGCGCGTCCTTTTTATTGTGGAAGCCATGTACTGACACACTTCCACTTCCGAGCCATGTGCCTGTTTGAACCCCCGACATGCAAACTCTGGCTCCGGCCGGCGCTCATCCACCTCCTCACTGGCCGCCATGGTGTGGAAGTGAATCCCCAGCAAGGAGAAGCATGATCACGAGGCTGGTTCATCCTCCGGGCCACAGTCGCCCCTGACATGTCCTTTTAAATGTGAAAGTCATGGACCAACCAATCCACACACTTTCACTTCCTGACCTACATGCCTCCTCGTACCCTGACACACAAACCCTAGCTTTGGCCGCTACTCCTCCACCTCCTCGTCAGCCGCCATGGTGCGGAAGTGGATCCCGGCAAGGGGAAGCATGGCCACGAGGCTGGTTCGTCCTTCGGCCGCAACCGCTCCAGCACCTCCGTGCCGCCCGCATTTAGCATCTCCCGCAGCCCTGCCTCGCATGCTCGTGAAGGCCAAGATCTGTCAGCGGTATTGGAAGACGGGCAAGCCGCTGCCGTGGAGCGACGTCCACCTCCCCAACAACTGGCACCAGTTGGTAGATCGGGTGCCCGTGCCTCCAATCCCGGTGAGCGGCCGCGCCCGGCTTGAGGAGATCAACCGCCGCCGCGCCCGCCTACCGCCAAACCTCGTCAAATACGTAGGTACACCGTCGACTCCCCGCTCTGGGACACGTGGTTCCGGGACGAGCACGATCTGCGGCGGCAATCTTATTCTGTCAGTCGTGCTCCGAGCCCGCCATTGGCGCGCTCTCAGCCCGCCCCGGCCGCGCGATCGAGCGCGTGCTAATGCCTACGCCCTCCCCGCCACCACCACCTCCCACGTCTGTCGAGGAGGAGGAGGAGCTGGTGAGGAGGGTGCTCGAGCACTCCTTCCGGGAGCACGACTGTGCCCAATGGGAGGGCCTCGATGAGATGATGGGCCTCTTCGCCGCAGGCAACGTTGCCATCGCAGAGTTGCACGTCCAGGAGGAGGCCATGGAGGAGGTGAAGGAGGACGCCGGCGAGGAACCACCCTCTGTGGCATTGTTGGGACAGTCCTGGACATGGACGGAGAACGTGATGTGCACGCTGCAGTACGTGTCCATGCCGCCCGTGTGGGTGGGCACCGACACGTGGTCGTCGTTCCCGCCACTGCTAGAGGTGGTGCAGGGGCCTCTGGCCTGGCAGCCGCCGCAGGGGCCGCCAGCCCACCTGTGACAGCCACGGCCCTACATCAATCTCATCATGGAAGACGAGGACGAGGACGGCGGCGGCATCATAGACGGGCACGTCGGTAGCAAAATATATCCTTTTATGTTTTTTAATTTTGAATTACGTTTAAATGTGCGGCCTAGACTTTTGTGGACCGTTTTAAGTTTATCGTAAGTTTTAATTAAGTTTATTGAGATGCGGCGACCGGTTGGGTACAGCAGTAGTCAAATGTTTAAAACTGGACACGGCCGTCCATTTGCTGGATCCAAATGGACAAAATATGAACAAAGCGGACTTCCGTTCTAGGCGTTGGAGTTGGCGTGCGCTCTTCCTCGCTTCGCTTCAATCAGCCGAAGCACCCATGCACCCATGTCTCCCGTCACGTGTGTGAATAATGTGTCGGCCGGGGTTCCGGGCTGCATGCCCACACGGTTGCCCACGGGTCTGAATTACGGGCGCGCGGGAACCATGACATGATTGTTGTTATATAACGTGGCGTGGGGTCTTTGGTGGACGTGACAGGCTCGCTGGCCCTGGACCCCCTCATCACCCGGGTCCGTCAGATAAGTGCTGCCGTACCTAGTGGCCATATTTTCTCAAAAAAAAAAAAAACCTAGCTAGTGGCCATATAAGCACAAAGACAGGTGGCGCCGAACGCTGCCCAATTTCCTTGTCCTGCTCCCTGCTGGCTACCCAGCTACTATGACCGACGGAATTTTATTCTTCTTCTCCTTCTTCTTGTGAAAGCTTTCACACACACACACAGACACAGACCGATCGACGTGTATTGGAACTGCAAATCTCCAAGTCGTTCAGATAAAACGACCTTCTCCTAATAACTTTTGAAACCAACGTACGTAGAGACCCGAGAGGGTGTCTACAAAGAAAACCTAGCCATGGTTAGCTACAAAGAAAACGGAACCACATTCGGCATTCAATCCATCAATCAATGTATCACGGGCTGGGCTGGGCTGGTGGCACCTCGGAGTCGATGGAGAGCTGTCGTCGACGTGCATCCACGCGGCGGCCGGTCCATTCTTTGATGACGCAGTTGCAACAAAAGAAGAATGATGAGACAAGAGAATTCGTCGGTGAGTTGAGTTATAATGTTACTCCCGTCGAGGCCGATTGATTTGTTCACTCTTCTGAAATCGTGAAGCTGCGCATCATATGAAGTTAGGCTGGACGGGATTTGGCTTCCTTCCCGTCTTTGTTTTGTCAGGCAACTCCCAAGGTTGACCTCACTTGGAGAAAAAATAACAACCACAGCAGACGGAATGAAGGAATACTCCGAGGAATGATCAAAGGCGATTCGTTTTGTTTCACCGGAGTTCAACTCGCAAAGCCACCGGCCGCATGTGCTTGTGGTTTGTGTTGTGGGTGCGCGGCACGTCTACGGCCGGCATGCCGGGAAACGGAGGAAATCGCGCCGCTAACTCAGGACCAAACGTACGGTTACTACTTCTGCACGACTAGGCTCCACCGTGGCCGGTCTCTCGTGCCGGCCAGTTCGTCTCACTACTTTTTTTTTTCTTCTGAAAAGACCATCATAGACAGCTTTATTAACATCGAACAAGAATTACGTCGTTCACTAGCTTGGGGATATCTCACTTCTTCTCTTGGGCCTACTCGTGCACGCGAGTAGACCGTGCACCGTACGATGCCACTGCTTCTCTCTCTCTCTCTCTCTGGCGGGAGCCACTACGTCTCTGTTCGTTCAGGAAAAAGAGGGCACATCCACAAGTACTGTTTCTCTTATTGAGGAACTCCAAAAGTACGTAATAGGCTTAGCCCAACACTGTTTAAAAACTGGCTGAGCTCAGCCTCTAATCAGTGCCAAAAAGATGAGGCAGGCAGGCAGCTCCATGTCTCACCTAGAGTGAGACCAAGCGTGCTCTCGCGTTACGCCCCTCACTAAATGGGACAGCGCAGCCGCGAGGGAGGCCATGATCTCGTTTTCCCCCCCACTTTTCTTCTTCTTGTTTTACTTTCATTTATACTTTCAAATACTCAAAAAAACATATTACAAAAAATACTTTACATAAAACTTGAAACAATGCGAATCAAGCATTTGAAAAATGTTAAATGTGTATAAAAATGTTTCTCATGTATACAAAAAAATATGCAATGTGCCTAAAAAATCAGATTTTGTATTAAAAATTTGTTAAGAAAGCATTTGAAGAAAATTGTTAATCAAGCATTTAAAAATGTGAAATGTGTATTAAAAAAACAGTTGACCATGCAATTCAATAAAAGGGTCGCGCTAACTGCCACACGTGTGGCAGGAAGGGAGACGCACCACACGTCTCTAATGTAAACAGATTGCCACGTCATCGCATGCATGCATGCAGGAATCTTTTTGGATTTTCAGTTTTTAAAATGTTTTATCTCTTAAACGAAAAATCCGATTGAAAATCCGTTTTCACCATTAAATCCCTCGCGATGAGATCTTCGAAACTAGATCACATGTTGATATGTTTTCATGAAATTTTTTTTGGATTAAAAGTTGCCATGTCTATTGCATATGAATTGCCATAATGTTTACACTGAAGTTGCCATGATATATTTCAGCTATTTTCTTCTACATTTTAAAGTAAATTTTGACATTTATAAAACGGGGAATTAAGAAACTAGACTTGCCATGAACCATAAAATTGCCATGGTTCATACAAAAAATAATTTTCATGGTCAAAGTACTGAAGTTGCCATCATCAAAATACTAAAATTGCCATGATCTACAAACTAAAATTGCCACATGGCAACTTTAGTTTAAGCCCTATGACAACTGCAGTGTAAACATCGTGGCAACTTCTGGCAAAAAAAATTTCGTCAAAACATATCAACAGGGGTCTAGTTTTGAAGATCTCGTCGAGACGGATTTAATGGTGAAAACGGATTTTTAGTTCGCTTTTTTATTTAGGAGATACAACATTTTTAAGCCGAAAAAAAAAATCTGCTGATGTCATCTATTCATACGTGGCAAAATGAGTGGTGATGGAGGCGTGTGGGCGATGTGCAAACGCCCACACGTGTGGGCGTTAACATTTCCGTTCAATAAAATGTCAAACCTGTATTTGAAAATAGTTAATCAAGCATTTTAAAATGTTAAAACGTGTATAGAAAAAATGCTGACCGTGTAATAAAAGATGATAATATTGTATTCGAAAAATGTTACTCGAGTATTTGACAATTGTTAAAAATGTGTTCCGAAAAACGTTGACAATGTATTCAGAAAATGTTAACTAAGCGTTTGAAAAATGTTAAATGTGTATAAAAAAGGTTTCTCATGTATGCGGAAAATATATACAAAACACAATGTGTGTGAAAAATGTTGATCATGTATTTAGAAAAAAATTAATCAAGCATTTGAAAAAAAGTTAAACAAGTATTTGAACAATATTAACCGAGGAGTTGAAAAATATTAAATGTGTATAGAAAAAATGTTGACCATGTGTTAAAAATATGACAAATTCAACTGTGAATAGTGTCATCTTTGTGTAAATTGTGTTTGACACTATTCACATTTGATTTTGTCTCTTTTGTTTCTCTAAGTGTAGTTTGAATTAGGAGCTTAAATTTTTTGAGATTGTACATCAAACATGAATGTGTGTCTCCAAATATTTTCAGAGGTTTTGAACATGTTTTGTATCTTCAAAAAGATTGGCAGATCTTACACTAGTCTCCCTCAATGCGACCCAAATCAGGGTTGGGCCAGATTTCATTGATTCTCTGAATAATTTACTGAGGAATAGTATGAAAAAATACCATGGGCTGGGACGAGACGCCCCAGGTTAGCGTCCACTAAGCTCCGCCACTGCTATGCATGAAAATATGTTGATGTTCAACGAAACATTGAACATAGAGCAAACGAGTACATAACAAGCCGCAAATCCTCATAACTCGGGCGAAAGTAGCATCGCCGTTTAGACAACGGACATAGTTTTAAACTAAAATTACCTAAAAAGTAAATAAAGACGGAGATGGCTGAGTTCTCCATCACTTCCTCGATGTTCCTTTGCCCTTCCAGTTACCGGCACGCTGTAGCCCTCCGTGTAGGCATCAGCGGCAGGAGAGGGTTTTTCATAGTTGTCGGACAAGGATGAGATGTAGTCGGGCATTCTACTGCGTCACGAGCTTTGTCCCTGTTGCGGCCGCCACCTCCTCCTTCTCCGATTGCTCGATACCGAGCCGAATGACCTTGGCGTTCTTCCGATCGTGCCGTCGGGCGTCCGTCTTTGCAGGTCATCAGTCACGGGCCGTACACAGCTGCGAGGACGTGCTCCTCCTCATCGAGCAAAGTCGTCAGTCCGCGTCGGCGATGGGAGGATTGCGCTATCGCCTCCGCCGCCGTCTTTGCCCTCTCCCTTGAGGAGCAGCGGTCGGAGGGTTGGGAGGGCAGCGGGCCAGCAGTGTGGAGTGGGCCGAGCGTGTGGTGTTGTACGGGCCTGTGCTGCGGCGGCGGGAGATACGGGACGCAGCGGAGCCGGAGCTGTCGCTTTTCTCGATCCGCCAGTGTTCTAGCGCGATGTGGACGGCCAGCTCCTCCTCGTGGCCCCGTCTTGCGGACGAAGGCATCCCGATTATTCTCATTGCTGGATCCAGCGCCACCGCCGCTTTGGATCCTCATAATTGGACAGAGAGGGAGAATGGAACGGACGGGGAGCAATGTGGAGAGTGAATTGAAGCTAGTGTCCGCTCCGGGTGTGGGTCTTAAGTGGGGATGGTGTGGGATATGTACAGAGTTTGAGGGGTACCGGTCAGACCGGACGATGCACTTCATGGTTGAGGAGCCCGGCTGGGTCATGTTTTTTTTGTGGCCGGACACTTATTGACGGTTGGTTCGATCAGTTTGGGATTGGGTAGGCCGGGTGTTTGAGAATGTTTCAAGGTAAAATATACTCCCTCTGTTCCAAAATATAAGTTTTTTTAAAGATTTCACAATGGCTACATACAGATGTATATAGACGTAGTTTAGAGCATAGATTAATTTAATCATTTTGCTATGTATGTAGTTTATTATTGAAATTTCTAAAAAAAACTTATATTTTGGAACGGAGGGAATACCTGATTAAAAAACCTTCGTGGCTCCGGACAGCCATGGCACGTCTCCAGGCCAAATGAGGGAGGGCTCAGACAAACTCGTAGGCTTGCGATTGCCTCCTTCTCACTCCGCTCGGTTAGACCGCGAATTCCGAGAGGACTGCTATTGCGCGCTTGCGTGTTGAGACGCTTGGTTTCTGACAGAGCGTGGTTTCCTTTTTAAGCATCCGACAAGGATAACTTTTTCTCCAGCGCTTCGCCTATGGGAATCGCGCACTGCAACGCGCGAGCGTGAAAAAGCGATTTCGGAATTCCGATGACGACATGTGTGTCCGTTCCCGTCCATGCACCGCACCGCACGGCACGAACCACAGGCCGGGTCCAATGTTTCTGTCCCGATCTCCACCTTCATTACAGTTTACTACGCAACATTCGAACAGTGATCACTCTAGGAGTAGTATCAATAACTGTCGTTGCAAGAGTACTCTAGGAGAAGTGTAAATGCTTGCAGCTACTATGAGTGTCATGCAATAGCCAGCAACACGCAGTGGTAGTACAAAGGCAATGAATTTTGTTGGGGCTTCTCCGTTCATTAACTGGTCTTCCTCCCAGGGCAGTCGTTAGCAGTCGCCATCGACCGGGCAGGTTCTTTCATGGGCAAAGAGATCAGTTCCAGGGAAATGGTGGGTGCTTGCTGTGGTTGGTACTAATCCTTGTTGCTTAATTGCCATCATTCGGTGTTATCTGGGCGCTTGCTAAATTTCCTACACAAAAAAGGCTCCGGGCTGATTTTTAGCTGATTGAGAGGCAGAGAGAACAAATTCTTCTTATACTCTTCTTCTCTCGCATGCATGAAGAAACAGCTTCTCCAACAGAGCCTTTCGCAGATGTTTCCAACAACTTGCCGAATAATTTATTGCGAGTGTGCGTTTGTGTGTGTTGGGGAGGGGCAAGCTGCTCCAAGAACGGGCAACCTCAAGAGAAATACACGGCTACCCCACCGCTCCTGGCTGCTAGCCATACTGCCGTTTTTGGGATCGACAGACACGGCCATCCACACATGTAGGTAGAGGTAGAGCGGCCGGTCGCTGCCGGACGGATGGATGGAAGCGAATCAGATCACATCAGATGAGATGAGATCGGTGTGGGTGCGTGCTGCTAACGAACTGTATGAGGCAACGAAACGATCGTTCCGTCCGTGTGTGGCGTATGTATATGTGGATTGCGATCGGTTGATACGGGTAGAGGTTGTTGCAACATCCATCACAGGAGAAACTAGCCGAAAGAATTTTGTCTTGGTCGCACATCCGCATCCGCATCGCCTCCCCGATAGCTGTTAATGGCGACGGCCTGCCTTGTTCCGGAGCGACGTACGCTTCGTCGTCTCCACGTCTACTTCTTGTACTGTCGGCGCAATGATTGGTTTCACTGCACTGGTTGACGGGCCAGCATGTCGGCCGGCCAGAGAGACGGTGATTGCTGTCAAACCCAAACTGGAGCAAGAAAATTCAAACAGATTTAGGAGCAGCCTAACAATGCCAGACTTGCATGCCACATTTTCTCGCACGCACGTTTCGGTCGTCCAAGAACTTACTCAAATTGTCCTTGGTAACACATTTGGAATTTGGGCACAAGTTGGTTCTTTCTTCCGATGTTGCAAGTCTTTGCATGCACTAGAGCAACTTTGTACTCCCCGCGCGCGCAAAAGAAAAGGGGCATGCGATGTGTACGTGCGACTACGGCATCAGATCAAACTGATGACGGCAATGTATTATGCTGTGAAGGATCGATAGGAACGTGTCCATATACGCTGGTACTAAGAAGGACACGGCCGGCCATTGTTAGTGACACATGCGAGAAAGAGACACAAGAAGAATATTTCGATCTATTCATGAAACATCATGCCTGTTAGAAAGTTATGTTTAAATCTTGCTTATCTCCACTTTGTAATCTCAACCAACATATCCTCTCTTTCTCTCTCTCATAGTTATCCTCTGTACCGGCCTGATCTTATACGATGGGCCTCTCATCTTGTACGCCAAGGCATGGCTGTTTGCCACACATCAATATAAACCAAACGCGGCTCCTCATCGAGGAGTAGGAACGCTTCCCAATCTAACATGGTCATCAGAGCCACCTCTTCCAAATACATCTAGCCACAACAAAATCACAAACCACAACCGCCGCCGCCGTCGCCATGCCTTCCTCGTCGTCCGTCTCCCTAAACCTCGGGTCACCACCGACGGAGAAGCTTGCGAGAGGAAACTTCATCCTCTGGAAGGCCCAAGTCCTCCCAGCCCTGCGAGGCGCGCAGGTGACGGGTCTACTGGACAACAGCGACGCAGCTCCGCCCAAAACGGTGGAAGCCGCGCAGGCGGACAAGACTACGGCCATGGCGCCAAACCCGCAGTATGCGGCCTGGATCGCCAAAGATCAACAGGTGCTCTCATGTCTATTGAACTCCATGACTCCAGAAATACTTGCGCAGGTCATCGAGAAGGATTCCACCTTCGAGTTGTGGACAGCGGTGACAGCCATCTTCGCCTCCCAATCGCAGTCTTGGATCACAAATCTGAGAATTGCGATCACCAACACCAAGAAAGGCACCATGTCAAGCTCTGCCTTCATGGCCAAGATGAAGAGTCTCGGCGACAAGCTAGCAGCCGCCGGTCGTCCCGTCTCTGATCCGGAGATGGTGGCTACGATCCTGTAGTTGCGGCGATCGGTGCCATCAAGAACACAATCACCGCCGATGACCTCTTTGCCCAAATCTCTGCGTTTGATCAGAGAATGGAGATGTTGGACGATGCTTCCTCTGGTGGCTTTCATACCTCTGCAAACGCTGCCTACAGAGGCCGCGACCAAGCTTGTGGGAAACCCTACCGTGGGCGAGGCACAAGGGGGCGCGGCCGTGGAGATCGGCANATCACAAATCTGAGAATTGCGATCACCAACACCAAGAAAGGCACCATGTCAAGCTCTGCCTTCATGGCCAAGATGAAGAGTCTCGGCGACGAGCTAGCAGCCGCCGGTCGTCCCGTCTCTGATCCGGAGATGGTGGACTATATCTTGGCAGGGCTAGACCGTGACTACGATCCTGTAGTTGCGGCGATCGGTGCCATCAAGAACACAATCACCGCCGATGACCTCTTTGCCCAAATCTCTGTGTTCGATCAGAGAATGGAGATGTTGGGCGATGCTTCCTCTGGTGGTTTTCATACCTCTGCAAACGCTGCCTACAGAGGCCGCGGACAAGCTCGTGGGAAACTCTACCGTGGGCGAGGCGCAAGGGGGCGCGGCCGTGGAGATCGGCAGCCGTCTCCTGCTCGCGGTGGGAACAGCTATAGAGGACGCCAGCGACAGAACCAGCCTCAACAGGCGCGTGATCAGCAGCAGCGCGACAACCCCGAGTGCCAAATATGCCTCAAGTATCATCCGGGGGGGCGCGACTCTGCTGGTGGCGCTATGAAGATGGAGAACCAGAAGAAAAGGCGGCGCATGCAGCCACCTACGGCGTAGATACCAACTGGTACGCGGGAGCCACAAATCATATCACAGGAGAACTTGATCAGCTGACGATGCGGGAGAAGTACAACGGAGGCGATCAAATCCACACGGCAAGCGGTTCTGGTATGGCAATAACACATATTGGTAGTTCAATTGTTAAAAACCCCATCAAAAACTTGCATCTGCAAAATATTCTACATGTTCCTGAAGCAGCAAAAAGTCTTCTTTCTGTTCATCGATTCACTCGTGATAATCATGTTCTCATAGAGTTTCATCCCTATTTTTTCTAGGTTAAGGATCTGGCCACACGGAGAATCATTCTTAGAGGACGGTGTGTGGGAGGTCTATACCCACTCATATCATCATCATCATCATCATCATCAGCGTCAAATAAACAAGCGTACCTCGTCGTCAAGCCATCTTCTGCAAAGTGGCACAGTCGCTTGGGTCATCCGTCCTCAGTAGTTGTTAGACATGTTCTTAGCAAAACTAAGCTCCCCTATGAGCCTAGTGTTGAGTCAGTTTGCGATCCGTGTCAACAAGCAAAAAGTCATCAATTACCTTACCCTGTCTCTACCAGTGTGTCCACTGCACCTTTGCAACTTATATTTTCATATGTATGGGGGCCAGCTCCCACTTCCGTTGGCAGATTTTCCTATTATGTAAGTTTTATTGATGACTATAGTAAATTTACTTGGATTTACTTGTTAAAGAAAATATCTGATGTATTCCAAGTTTTCATCAATTTCCAAAACCTTGTTGAACGCAAACTGAGCTCCAAAATTATTGCTATGCAAACAGACTGGGGATGTGAGTATGAGAAACTCAACTCATTCTTCCAAAAAACTTGGCATTTCTCATCATGTTTATTGCCCTCACGCTCACCAACAAAACGGGTCTGCTGAAAGAAAGCACCGTCACATTGTTGATGTAGGGCTTGCATTACTAGCTAATGCATCCATGCCACTTAAGTTTTGGGATGAAGCTTTCTTAACTGCTACGTATCTCATCAACTTGCTCCCTAGTAAGGCCATCAAGCTTGAAACACCCATCACACGACTCCTTGGCATAACACCAGATTACACATCACTTCGCATCTTTGGTTGTGCATGTTGGCCGAACCTTCGACCTTACAATACACGCAAACTCGCTTTTCGTTCAAAGAGGTGCGTTTTCTTAGGGTATAGTCCCATGCACAAAGGAGTCAAGTGCTTGGATGTTCCTACAGAAAGAGTCTATATCTCGCGAGATGTTGTATTTGATGAGTCCATCTTTCCGTTTGCATCTCTACATCCCAACGCCGATGCCCTGCTTCGAAAGGAAATTCTTCTCCTTCCTGAAAATCTTCGGAGTTTTGATAAAGGGGGAGACAATTGCACTGATCAATATGATGATAATATTGCTAGCACCAGTTCTGCTCTTGTTCCTGTGCAGGTTCGCAGCGAAAACGGTGCCCAAAATGATGTACAGGATGATCAAAACGAGGGTTTATTTCATGTGCCACAAGAAGACAAAATTGGCGCTGGAAACAGAGCTGATCCGGCGGCGCCAGCAACTCATGTTCGCCTGTCAGCCTCGGATCGCGGGACGCAATCGTCCTCGGATCACGTTCCTGGCGGGCGCGAGCGCACTCCCTCATCCAGCCAGCCTCGCGTATCTCCCTCGTGCTCCACGCCTCGATCCCGCGTCTCGCCCAACCAGCCTCGCATCGCCACGTCATCAGCAGGCGGGGCCGCATCGCCCTGGTGCTCCGCGCCGCGATACCCCTGCATGCACCAGGTGGAGCGGGATCTTCTGCATCCGTAGACCCTGCGGATACCAGGGTGATTCGTGGAGACGGGGCCACACCGGACTCTACAGGATCTTATGCATCAACGCCGGTGGGATCTTCTGTAGCCGACTCCCCTGTGCAACATGAACAGCCAGCAGTGACACGTGTTATGACACGTCTTCAGAAAGGTATTAAAAATCCAAAAATACGTACTGATGGCACAATACCATATGGCATGTTGTGTATCTCAGGTGAACCAACAACGTTGAATGAGGCACTGGATGATCCAAGGTGGAAGAAAGCCATGGATGAAGAGTACTCAGCACTCATGAAAATAAAACTTGGCATCTCGTACCAGATCAGAGAGGTAAAAATATTATTGATTGTAAATGGGTGTACAGAGTTAAAAATAAGGTAAATGGAACCATTGACAGGTATAAGGCACGTCTGGTTGCAAAAGGATTTAAACAACGCTATGGTATAGATTATGAAGATACCTTCAGTCCTGTTGTAAAAGCTGCTACAATAAGACTTGTTCTAGCTATTGCTGTATCCAGGGGATGGAGTTTGCGTCAGCTGGATGTAAAGAACGCGTTTTTGCATGGTGTTCTGAAAGAGGAAGTCTACATGAGACAGCCACCTGGGTATGTGAGTAAGAAAACACCACATCATGTATGCAAACTTGACAAGTCACTTTATGGGTTAAAACAGGCGCCTAGAGCATGGTACTCTAGGTTGAGCGCTCAGTTTAGGTGCCTTGGCTTTTTTGCATCAAGGGCTGATACATCATTGTTCATTTACAACAAGGCAAGAGTAGTCATTTTTCTGCTCATCTATGTTGATGATATTATTGTTTCAAGTTCATCACAAGATGCTACTAATGCCCTTCTACATGACCTGAGCTCAGATTTGCCTTGAAGGATCTAGGAGAGTTGCATTTCTTTCTAGGTATTGAGGTTAATAAAACTCAAGATGGTATAGTGTTGAATCAAGAGAAGTATGCCAATGAGCTTCTGGCTCGCATGGGAATGAAGAACTGTAAACCTGCACTTACTCCATTGTCTTCTCCAGAAAAACTTTCAGCTTATGAAGGAGAGCCTCTTCAAGAGGTGGAAAGTACAAGGTACAGAAGTACTGTTGGAGCATTACAATACTTGACACTTACACATCTAGATATTTTATTTGCTGTTAATAAAGTTTGTCAGTATTTACATGCTCTTACCGCTGCACATTAGTCAGCTGTCAAGAGGATTGTGAGATATGTAAAACATACTGTGAGCTTAGGTCTTAACTTCAGACATTCCAATTCTACACTTGTCAGTGCATTCTCTGATGCTGATTGGGAAGGCTGTAGTGATGACAGAAAATCAACTGGAGGCTTTGCAGTGTTTTCTGGATCCAATCTCATCTCTTGGTGTGCAAGAAAACAGGCAACAGTATCAAGGTCAAGTACAGAGGCTAAGTATAAATCTTTGGCTAATGCCACTGCAGAAATTATTTGGTTGGAATCACTACTTGAGGAACTTGGAGTTAAGCTGAATCGTGTCTCATGTCTTTGGTGTGACAACTTGGGTGCAACATACTTATCTGCAAATCCTGTATTTCATGCTAGAACAAAACATATTGAAATTGATTTTCACTTTGTGCGTGAAAGAGTTGCAGACAAGAAACTTGAGATACGATTCATCCATTCCAAAGATCAAGTAGCTAATGGATTCACCAAGGCGCTACCAACAAAACCGTTTGAAGAATTCAAGAGGAATTTGAACCTAGGATAGTTGAGATTAAGGAGGGTGTTAGAAAGTTATGTTTAAGTCTTGCTTATCTCCACTTTGTAATCTCAACCAACATATCCTCTCTTTCTCCCTCTCGTAGTTATCCTCTGTACCGGCCTGATCTCATACGATGGGCCTCTCATCTTGTACGCCAAGGCATGGTTGTTTGCCACACATCAATATAAACCAAACGCGGCTCCTCATCGAGGAGTAGGAACGCTTCCCAATCTAACAATGCCGATGCCAGTATTAAAGACACAAGAAGCAATAGCAATTGCATCCATGTCCGTAAATCTCCTAGCAAAGAGAAAGACTACGTACAAGCAATGGAGGTACCCGAATGTGTGTCGCCGTCATCGCTCCGCTTTCATCAGAGTCCGGCAAATCTTGTTGTAGTACACAGTCTAAGGCTTCAAAGAACCAGCGCATCAGAACAACAACGGTCACGGGAAAAAGAAGCCACCCAAGCGGGTTCCCTACACATAGCCCAAACATCCTGGCTATCCAGCACCCACCTTACCCAGCCCATATTTGAGACGGATATGAGGAGGCCCGGACACGCCCGAACACCGTCACCACGTCAAACCAGCCCAGTATGGCTCACGTCGCTCCTATCATTGTCGTACTAAAACTCCATCCGGTCGTTTGAACCCTAGTCAACCCTACTTGCTCGAGTCCTCACAGCCTCTCTACCCCCCTCCCCTCTCCTCCTCTTCCCCTTCCCAATACCTCCCGTCACCTCCGCCAAGGGCGGAAGCATATCTGAGAGCAGCTCCGACGAGATCAACTGGGCTAAGCTGGTCGCTGACTCGCTGAGCTCGTCCGCGCCGGACCGGAGGAGCTCGCGCTCCATATAGTGTTTGTTTGCTCAATTTGACAAATATTTCAAAATTAGAATTGTTTGTTTATTGTGATTTCTACGCATTTAACTAGTAATACAGGTAATAAAAAGGACCCAACAAAATGTAGAGAAGGCTACCTCAGTAGCAACACAAGACAAGTCCGCACGTATCTGCACCCACTCTTTGTCAAGCTTTGCAAGGTCCCCTTCTCAGAACAGCAGCAAGTCAGCACCATGTCAAATTCTCCAATTACGGTAATATACGACGAACAATCGTCCTTTAGGAGCTATATTATCCCTCTAGGGGAGCTAGTATAGTTGGCCATATATGGTCACACCCCTTCTTCGTTCCACTTTCTATTTTAGAATTTCGGGTTTCAAAGACTTTTTCCACAATAGAGGCTTTGTTCTTTTTGAGCAGGAAGTATGCATGGGACAACGTGAGAGCATCTTCGCCCGTAAAAGACATTATTTTTGTTTGAAGATGGGCAATTTAATTAGCATTAAATGATGGCTAGTTGCCCCATCACACATGCTAAGAGGGTGCTTGGATCCAAGAGACTTATTTTAGTCTGACTAAAAATAGTCTCTTTAAAAGGCTAAAGTTCCAAGCACCCCTGACTATATAGGGGCTGAAACTAGTCTTGAGACTAAAACTTTTTAGTCAGGAATACCCCTACTAAAATGTGGATTAGTCCATTCTCTCCTCATTTAACTCCTCTCCTTTAACACAGGCGAGTTCTGGATTGGAGGGTTTGAAGAATAATAAATGCTCATTAACTTGATTTTAGTCTCTTTAGTATTTGGATCCAAGCATGGGTGAGGCTACCAAGTTTTAGTCCCATTACTTTTAGTCATGAGACTAAAACGTATCCAAGCACCCTCTAAGTACTAGTACGGTTAACTGAATAATCTTAATACTACCAATGACATTGTAGCATCCTACATCTGATTAAGTTAGAGGCCAGTGCCGTACATAGGCCTTTGATTTACATCGCTTGTTAATCCTACTTACTCCATTAGTGTAGCTTGGTTGGTTGTTGATGTGGGAGTGGCATGCATGGAGGCATGGGCTATTTGATCACGAAGGATCTCGTCGAGTGGTGCTACAAGTGCAATTGCAAGCAAACGTGTCGTTTTCCCTCAGATAATTGCACTAGTTTAGCGGTAGCGTATCGTCGCTGTTGGCCGGACTGTTCACGCGGAGGGTCGCTAAACAAGTAGACGTCACTGTCTATCCGCGCTAGCACGTCCGTTGATGCAGTATCAGTCGCTGATTGATTGAGATTCGATTAAGATGTGGGTCACGCCGACAGTTCAAACTTGGAAGCCATGAACTGGATCGTAGACACCGGCACACTCATGCCAGGGCGCTCTTCCTGGCTCCGTTTCAATCTGCTGAAGCTCCCATGCATGCATCCATGTCGCCCGCCATGTGTGTGAATAGAGTGCCGGCCCGGGTTCCGGTTGTCCATGGGGCTCAACCTGTACTGCCCCGTGTGAAGCCTCGTGTTTTTCCTTTTGCCATACGAGTATGATTGTTACGTGGGGTCTTTGGTGGACGTGACAGGCTCGCTCGTGCCAGCCTCATCTCTCGGGTTCGGTTCAGACAAGTGATGCCGTCCCTAGTGGTCATATAAGCACAAGACAGGTGGCGCCAAACCCTGCCCAATTTCCTTGTCCTGCACCCTGGCTACACAACTGTGACCGACTGAATTTATTCTTCTTCTTGTGAAAGCTTTCACACATAGTGTATCTTCGAATCTCCAAATAAAACGACGTTCTCCTACCTATATAAAGAGAGGGTGAGGATGTGTAGTGGTACGCGCGTTGGATGGATAGCTAGGCGAAGTAATGGCTTGGCTGTCGGAGCAGAGTTGCATAGACGAGAGATTAAAGGGGTTGTGTTCTGCGCCGCGTGTGACAGTCCATATACCACCGGTTTTGGAGTTGCCCGCACTCAAAACTGTTTTGGAGGGTAATGCATTAGACCATGTGAAAAGGACACCATTTAAATCCATTGAGACGACACTATATGAACTGTGATTTGGCAAGAAACCAAAGTTGCTGTTTCTTAAAGTTTGGGGTTGCAATGCTTATGTGAAAAAGTTTCATCCTGATAAACTCAAACCCAAATCGGAGAAATGTGTCTTCATAAGATACCCAAAGGAGACTGTTGGGTACACCTTATATCACAGATCCGAAGGCAAGATATTCGTTTCTGAGAATGGATACTTTCTAGAGAAGTAGGTTCTCTCGAAAGAAGTGAGTGGGAGGAAAGTAGAACTTGATGAGGTAATTGTACCTTCTCTCGAATTGAAAAGTAGCTCATCACTGAAATTAGTTCTAGTGATGCCTACACGAATTAGTGAGGAAGTTAATGATGATGATTATGAAACTTCAGATCAAGTTTCTACCGAACCTCGTAGGTCAACCAGAGTAAGATCCGCACCAGAGTGGTACGGTAATCCTGTTCTGGAAGTCATGTTACTAGACCATGACGAACCTGCGAACTATGAGGAAGCGATGATGAGCTCAGATTCCCCGAAATGGTTTGAGGCCATGAGATCTGAGATAGGATCCATGTATGAGAACAAAGTGTGGACTTTGGTTGACTTTCCCGATGATCGGCAAGCCATAGAAAATAAATTGATCTTCAAGAGGAAGACGGACGCTGATAGTAGTGTTATTATCTACAAAGCTAGACTTGTCGAAAATGGCTTTGACAAAGTTCAAGGTGTTGACTACGATGAGATTTTCTCACTCGTAGCGATCCTCAAGTCTGTCCGAATCATGTTAGCAAATTTTCACATTTTATGAAATCTGGCAAATGGATGAATTTCTGGAAGAAGAGTTGTATATGATGCAACCTGAAGGTTTTATCGATACAAAGGGTGCTAACAAAGTGTGCAAGCTCCAGCGATCCATCTATGGACTGGTGCAAGCATCGCGGAGTTGGAATATACGCTTTGATGAGTTGATCAAAGCACATAGTTTTATACAGACCTGTGGTGAAGCCTGTATTTACAAGAAAGTGAGTGGGAGCACTACAACATTTCTGAAAAGTATATGTGAATGACATATTGTTGATCGAAAACAATGTAGAATTTTTCTGGAAAGCATAAAGGAGTATTTGAAAGGAGTTTTTCAAAGAAAGACCTCGGTGAAGCTGCTTATATATTGAGCATCAAGATCTATAGAGATAGATCAAAACGCTTAATAAGTTTTTTCAATGAGTACGTACCTTGACAAAATTTTGAAGTAGTTCAAAATGAAACAGTCAAAGAAAGAGTTCTTGCCTGTGTTGCAAGGTGTAAAATTGAGTAAGACTCAAAGCCCGACCACGGCAGAAGATAGAAAGAGAATGAAAGTCATTCTCTATGCCTCAGCCATAGGTTCTAGTTCTATAAAGTATGTCATGCTGTGTACCAGATCTATTGTATACCCTACACTGAGTTTGGCAAGAAAATAGATCACTGGACAGCGGTCAAAATTATCCTTAATGGAATAAGGATATGTTTCTCGATTATGGAGGTGACAAAAGGTTCGTCGTAAAGGGTTACGTCGATGCAAGTTTTGACACTGATCCAGATGACTCTAAGTCTCAATCTGGATACATATTGAAAGTAGGAGCAATTAGCTAGAGTAGCTCCGTGCAGAGTATTGTTGACATAGAAATTTGCAAAATACATACGGATCTGAATAACGACGAAATTTTCCTATCCCTAAAAAAGAAAAAGATGGTTCCCGAGCGAGTCAGTCCCATTTCGATGACGAACGTCCTGCTAGCTTGATCTGGTGGCCTTCTCTTGGCCAGGACCCTGGCACAGCACTCTAAAATGCATGTTGGTGGCAGACCCGTTGACTAAACTTCTCTCACAAGCAAAACATGATCACACCTTAGTACTCTTTGGGTGTTAATCACATAGCGATGTCAACTAGATTATTGACTCTAGTAAACCCTTTAGGTATTGGTCACATGTGTGAACTATGGGTGTTAATCACATGATGATGTGAACTATTGATGTTAATCACATGGTGATGTGATCTAGATTATTGACTCTAGTGCAAGTGGAAGACTGAAGGAAATATGCCCTAGAGGCAATAATAAAGTTATTATTTATTTCCTTATTTCATGATAAATTTTTATTATTCATGCTAGAATTGTATTAACCGGAAACATAATACATGTGTGAATACATAGACAAACAGAGTGTCACTAGTATGCCTTTACTTGACTAGCTCATTGATCAAAGATGGTTAAGTTTCCTAACCATAGACGTGAGTTGTCATTTGATTAACGGGATCACATCATTAGGAGAATGATGTGATTGACTTGACCCATTCCGTTAGCTTAGCACTTGATCGTTTAGTATGTTGC
>LR880968.1:8606290-8621496 GCA_904067115.1 Aegilops sharonensis | reverse complement strand
GAGAAAGCTTTTTCTAGTGATTATTGACTCTAGTGCAAGTGGAAGACTGAAGGAAATATGCCCTAGAGGCAATAATAAAGTTATTATTTATTTCCTTATTTCATGATAAATTTTTATTATTCATGCTAGAATTGTATTAACCGGAAACATAATACATGTGTGAATACATAGACAAACAGAGTGTCACTAGTATGCCTTTACTTGACTAGCTCATTGATCAAAGATGGTTAAGTTTCCTAACCATAGACGTGAGTTGTCATTTGATTAACGGGATCACATCATTAGGAGAATGATGTGATTGACTTGACCCATTCCGTTAGCTTAGCACTTGATCGTTTAGTATGTTGCGATTGCTTTCTTCATGACTTATACATGTTCCTATGAGTATGAGATTATGCAACTCCCGTTTACCGGAGGAACACTTTGTGTGCTACCAAACGTCAGAACGTAAATGAGTGATTATAAAGGTGCTCTACAGGTGTCTCCGAAGGTACTTGTTGAGTTGGAGTATTTCGAGATTAGGATTTGTCACTCCGATTGTCGGAGAGGTATCTCTGGGCCCACTCGGTAATACACATCACTATAAGCCTTGCAAACATTGTAACTAATGAGTTAGTTGCAGGATGATGTATTACGGAACGAGTAAAGAGACTTGCCAGTAATGAGATTGAACTAGGTATTGAGATACCGACGATCGAATCTCGGACAGGTAATATACCGATGACAAAGGGAACAACGTATGCTGTTATGATGTTGTTATGCGGTTTGACCGATAAAGATCTTCGTAGAATATATAGGAGCCAATATGAGCATCCAGGTTCCGCTATTGGTTATTTACCGGAGACGTGTCTCGGTCATGTCTACATAGTTCTCGAACCCGTAAGGTCCGCACGCTTAAAGTTCGGTGACGACCGGTATTATGAGTTTATGTGATTTGATGTACCAAAGATAGTTCGGAGTCCCGGATGAGATCGGGGACATGACGAGGAGTCTCGAAATGGTCGAGACGTAAAGATCGATATATTGGACGACTATATTCGGACATCGGAAAGGTTCCGAGTGATTCGGGTATTTTCGGGGGTACCGAGAGTTACGGGAATACGAGGAAGAAGTAATGGGCCTCATGGGCCAAGTGGTGGAAGAGAGGAGGCAGGGGCGCACCCCCCTAGCCCAAACCGTATTGGACTAGGGGGGCCGGCCCCCCTTTCCTCCTTTTCCTCCCTCTCCTTCCTTCTCCTTCTCCTCCTTCCTTTCCTCCTCCTAGTAGGAGTAGGAAAGGGGAGTCCTACTCCTATTAGGAGGAGGACTCCTCCTCCTAGCGTGCCCTACAGGGGCCGCCGGCCTCCCCCCTTGCTCCATCATATACGGGGGCAGGGGGCACCCTAGAACAATAATTGATCATTGATCTTTTAGCCGTGTGCGGTGCCCCCCTCCACCATAATCCACCTCGGTCATATTGTAGCGGTGCTTAGGCGAAGCCCTACGTCGGTAGCAACATCATCACCGTCATCACGCCGTCGTGCTGACGGAACTCTCCCGTGAAGTCTGCTGGATCGGAGTTCGCGGGACGTCATCGAACTGAACGTGTGCTGAATTCGGAGGTGCCGTACGTTCGGTACTTGGATCGGTCGGATCGTGAAGACGTACGACTACATCAACCGCGTTGTGCTAACGCTTCCGCTTTCAGTCTACGAGGGTACGTGGGCACACTCTCCCCTCTCGTTGCTATGCATCACCATGATCCTGTGTGTGCGTAGGAAAATTATGAAATTACTACGTTCCCCAACACCCTGATCCAGGGTCACCCTGCCGTTTATCAGCTTGACCGTCACCTTCCAGGAGCAGCCGGTGTTGTTCTTGAGATTGAACTCCGTCAGCACCACGACGAAGTGCTTGGTGAAGTCCAGGGGCATGGGGATGCACTCAAGTTTCGGTGCAAGGATGACCTTGCAGAAGTGAGTTGGGCCTTCCTCCTGATGGTAGTGGCCGTAGTTGCGGCGCTTGTTGCTGGGGGGCTCCTCCATGCCCTCGCCGTCGACACCCTCAGGCGTCTTCGGGTCTTCCTCGGCAGTGGGCGACAGCACAACCTCGTCAGGCATTGGGTGAAGGGGCTGCTTGCCCTTGTTGTCAACGGCCGGGAGCACCTCCGTGCCCATCTCATTGCTCTCCTCGATCTGCACACAATTCATGGAATCAAGCACAACACAGAGTTCATGGCTAATTGAAAAGCAGTTCATGGCTAATTGAAGAGCATGGAGTTAAAACAACATGACTGTCACTCTTCTCCTCCTCTCCATCCCCCCTATATTCACTCACCCTGCCCACCACTACTTACCCACCCCCTCTCTTCTCTCACTGTCAACCTTCCTCCTCCCCATCGCCATGAGCTCTAGCTCCAGCTCCAACGCCAACCCCTTCCCTTGGGGTATTGGCTGGAGGGCCTTCTTCCTCGGGTGGACGGCTGGTGACCAGACCAAGTTCGAGAACACCATGGAGGTGTGCTCGAACTTCGGCTCCATGCTTGAGATGCAGAACGAATCAAATGCAGTGCTCTTGAAGGCCAGTAAAGAAGAGCTGAAGACGCTGATTCCTGACCCAGCGGAGGGCGCGATGGCAGTTGACATCATTCGTTGGGCCATGAATCAGGCCGTCTCCGTCGATCCTAAACAGAGGAAGAAGTGGTGCAAGTACAAGACCTACTGGGCTCCTAATGACCGCTGTGCCGCAGTGTACTGGGGGAGACAACTATCGCGCCGCCGGCGGTCATCGACGGGGAGTCTAAGGAGGAGGAAGAAGAAGCGGTGCAGATGCCAGCAAGGGCGCCGGAGCCAGGCCGTCGTTCCTGGCAGATCGACCTCGACTCCGTCGAGGACGACGACGATAATCCGTCGGCCCGCACGGCGATGAAGAAGAAAGATGAAGGCCATCGGCTCGACCAGCCGCTCCGCAAGCTGGTGACGGCTGCCGCGGTCAGCCGGTGTCCATTGTCCACCCCCAATCCCCCTTTTGCATTCCGATCTTGCATGTATGAACTCGTATGAACTATGAGCTACCCCTATGCTTATCTACATATTTCCCATTCCCCTCCACCGTCGATCGAATCTATCGTCGTGGATCGAATCTAGAGTGCATGTCGAAGAGATAGAAGTGCTTACCGCCATTGATGGAGTCCGGTGGTCTTCTTCCTCTGCTCCGATCCGCCGCCGCCAGTGATGGAGTCCGGTGGTGTTCTTCCTCTGCTCTGATCCGCCCCCGCCGGTGAGACTTGGGAGAGTGGGGAAGAGTGGGGAGAGGGAGCGGTGAGGGGCGGTGAGGCTAATAACCGCCGGCGCTTCGGGAAGCAACGCGGCTTCTCGAGCATGGCCGCGCGCGTGCAGCCGCCGCCGCCCACGTGCACCGCTCGGGCCTGACCCTGGAAAAACTGCCGATTTGTGGGTTTCCAATGAGCCAGGCCCAGAGCTGCTTTAAGTTCCGTGCGATGCAGGCCCAATAATAAAAACAGACAACCAAATAGCCCACACACATCCCGCGCGGACCTGTTTGGGCTCGATGCGGGCAACCAAACACGCCTCAAGCGAGGCAGCGGCCGTTCGTGCTCGTACGTACGCATGGACACTCTCATTCATTCCTCCCTGCTGTTGCTATAACTAGCTAGCCGGTCCGTTCTTTGAATGATGACGCAGTTCCAACAGAAGAACGAGACTAGAGAGTTCGTGGGTGAGTTGAGTTATGATGGGCAGTCGGTTCGGTTGGGTCCTTCCACCCTTCGAGGCCGATTGATTTACTCATTCTTCTGAATGGTGAAGCAGCGCATCATTCATATGTTCCGGGGATGTTAATAAGTTAGGCTGGACCGGACCGGAGTAGAGAGTATGCGGCTAGCCGGCTGGTCAACGTGCAGACCACGAGGGCGCAGTGCAGCAGAAAAACAACAGCATCAACAGACGGAAGGAGGGAATAGTCGAGGAATGATCAAACGTGCTTCGTTTTGTTTCACCGGGGTTCAACCCGCAAAGCCGCCAGCGGGCGGCGGGATAGCATGCGCCGCATCTGGTTGTGGTTGTGGTTGTGGTTGTGGTTGTCGAGTGGGTGCGCGGCACGTCTGCGGCCGGCGCGCGGGGAAAGGAGCAAATCGTGCACAACTCTCTTTCTCTCTCTCTCTCGGTGCTGCCCAGTTCGCCTCACTTCTTCTCTGGGACCCTACTAGTGCACAACTCCCGAAGCTGCTTTTTTTTGTGAGGCAAAAGTCCCGAAGCTGCTAGCCCTAGCAGTTCAAAGGCTCAAAGCAGAGAGCCCACAGCTCTGCCTCGCATCTAAGGCTAGTCATTAGGAAGTAACTTAGACTAGTAACATGCATATGTTACTAGTCTATGTTACTACCTCCATGATGGTAGTGTCATAGATGTGGTAACATAGAGGGCTTCATTTATTACTTTGTAGACTCATTTTACATTAAAAACCGCTATGTGATGGTAAAATATTATGTTACTTCATTTGCATCTCTTCTCATTAATTACTTGCTACATTATATTTTTTGCCTATGTGGTATGCATGTGACTACCTATGTTACTCCCACTATGACCAGCCTAACGCGGAGGCTACTGGCAAGCAGCGTTTATTTCTTGTCTCCGTGGTTTCTTATCGGTTTTTACTGTTTGCAACCGTTTTTCTTCAGTTTTCTCTAGTTTTTCTTTCCGTTTTTCTTTCCGTTTTTCTTTTAATATTGCTTTTCTATTTCTTTTAGCTCATGTCTACATGTCTGAGACACATTGTTCACTTTGCATATACATCACGAAAAACATTTTTTATACACGTTTAATAGTTCTGAAGTAAGTTATGTTGTTTTTAATAAGTCTTTAAAATTCTTAAAATGCATATTTTAAGGTTTTTTTCTAACAATACAAAATATGTAAATATTTTTAAACACATGATTTTTTAAAGGTAAGGTGCATTTTTTTAATACTCTAAAATATTTTTGTTCAAACAAAACATTTTATTTATTTTTATAATTATTTCAAGAAACAAATTATTTTTTAAACAAGTGAATATTTTAAAATAAAACGTATATATTTTTAATGCTACCAAAATATTCTTTTGAGAATTACACTAAAAAAGTGTTACACTGTGTTAAGTTTGTCCAAGTTCATGTTATATTTTCTACAAAAATAGAACAATTTGTGTAATATTAAAGAAACTAAAAACTAAAAAAAATGTGAATACCGATTTGGGCCGATCCATTAAATCTCACCCAGCAGTGTGGGCCAATAGACGGCACATAGCACAAATGAAGCGGACGAGCGCCATGAATACGCTGGCCGTAGCGTTCGGGCGAGATGGTTCTAAGAGAAATTCTCACTCTAGTTCATTTATTCCTTCTTCTGTTATTTTCTCCACCATAGTCAGAGAACTTTCACAAAATCTCCAAAAGTTCAGGAAAACATCTTAAAAAATTGTTCCTAAAATATCAAATAAGTGTCCTGCTTTTCAAATGAATTAATATCCATATGTTTAGAAAATGACCCATTTTACAAAGTACATTAATTTTTTGTTAAAAAAAATGTCCACATGATTTCTGACAATTATCAAATTTTTTTCCTGAAAAATATTTTTGTTGTTAAAATCTGATGTTCAAGGGTATTTTTTCACAAATTTAATAAGTGTTCCTGTATTTTTTTAAATGTGACAAAATTCTAGAAAAATATGTTTTTTCATATGTAAAAAGTTACTGACTAGAAACCCATAGAAAATCATTATATTTTGTTTTGGAAAGGCAGCAACGAGCGCTGAACTCTCCAACGTGGGCCGGCCCAACGAATGCTCACTTGCATCACCCCACTACCGACTTCTCAAGAAAGAACCCTTCCTGAGAGATCTCTTATATTTTGATATGTGCGTCAAGTTTGTCGACTAAATACAGAGAATGACGCAATGACGCAGATGGGCCCGACCAGTTTGTCCCACTAGGTGTTTCTATCGTGCTTGCATCTTGTAGCAGGTTTGAACTGTTTATATAAATACACGATAAGTTGTTATATTATTATTATTATTATTATTACTATTACTATTATTATTATTATTATTATTATTATTATTATTATATTTTTGATTGTTTAAAAAGTTTGTTTTTAAAAATATTTGTAAAACTTTTAAAAAATAATGAATATTTTACAATTTGTGAAGAATATCTTATAAAGAAGTGAATAGTATAAACAAGAGAGCATCTATATATTCTTTTTCAAATAGTTTGAAAATGTATGTAATTTTTCGAAGGAGGTGATTTTTTTGAAACTATGTAAAACAGTGAACTTTTTAGAAAATAATGGCAAGAATATAAGTAAGGGAAAAAGGAAAAAAAAGCCTAAAACCGGAAAAATGAGACCATAACTTTGTAGTAATGATAAAGCTAGTTGGCTGGTCCAGAAGCTCTCATTGATGGATGTCTGTGTTGTTGCTCTATAGGAATATTATATTTGCCCCGCTTTGCGTCAAACTGCCGGCGCTTTGCAGAAACAAGGAACCGAGCAGCGACGCGATGGGCTGGCCCAGTAAGGTAGACCATGCACATACAACCACCACAGCTAGCCAGCCGGTTTTTTCACGCAACAATGTTGGTAGTTCTACGCTAATCATACATGGAATAACAAATGTAGCAGTCTTGGAGACTATTGCATGCAAGGAAGGACTATCTCTTGCGCAAGATTTGATACTATAGAATTTGGTTCTCGCTTCTAACTCCAAGCAGGTGGTTTAAGACATCCAGAGAGCAAGTTGAGGAGATTATGGAGCCATTGTTACTAAGATTAGACAACGTCTTCTATCGTTTAGTTGTAATATTACTTTTGAAGGTAGAGCTACTAATAGTGATGCCGATAGGTTAGCCAAGTTTGCTCAATCATTAGATTAGGGACACTACGTCTGGTTTGGTGCTCCCCATGATCCGTTTTGTATTCCACACCATGTGGACTTTGAGTGATAACGCTTGGTTTAACCCCCCAACAACAAAAAAACTATCCAACCGGTTTTGGGAACCCCTGAACCCGTTTGTTGGTTCATTTCCGATTTTTTTTGTTTCCGTTTCTTTTTCTTCTTTTCTGCTTCTTTTTTCTTCTTCTTTCCCTTTTCTTTTTCAAGGTTATTTTAACTTTTCTAAATTAAGTTCATGTATGGAAATTGTTCTTAATTGGAAAATGTTCTTGCTTTTGAAAAATGTTCGAAATTTAAAAAATGGTCGTTTTCCAAAAAATGTTCGTCAATTTGAGGAATGTTCACATTTTTCAAAACTTGTTCGGAAATTTCCAAAAAGGTCTTGTTATTCAAAAAATTGTTCATGGATTCAAAAAAATTTCATGTTCCCAAATTTATTTGGATTTTCAATTTTTTTTCTAGGGATTCAAAATATATATGTCATTAAGAAAATGTTCCTGTTTTGAAATTTTCAACACAAATTCAAAAAATGTTTGTATTTTACTTTTTGTTCACAAATTCAAAACCTTTTATGTTTTAAATTTTTGCTTGCAAATTCAAAAAATTTGTTTGGGATTTTCGGAATTGTATTTTGAAGTTTGTTCTAAAAATTCAGAATATGTTTGTGATTTTAAAATTTTGTTCATAAATTTGAAAATTGTTCATGTTTACACAAAAGTTTGAAATTTCACGTTTTTAAATTTTGTTCCAAAACAGAAAAAAATATTTTAAAAAAGGTTCCCATTTCTAAACTTTGTTCACAAATTCAAAAAATCTCACATGATTAAATTTTGTTCACAAATTGGTATATGTTTTGGAATTTCAAAAAATATTCAAGTTTACAAATTTTGTTCACAAACTAAAAAAATATCTTCCTTTTGAAATTTGTTCACATATTCAAAAACTTTTCATTCTTCAAAATTTGTTTTACAAATTGAAAAAATGTCCGCTAGTTTGGTTTTGGTTGAGAAATTATTAAATTTCCGCGGATTTCAAAAAATTTCCTGTTTTCAAAATTTGTCACATATTCAAAAAATGCTACAATTTTCAAAATTTGCACACAAATTTGAAAAATGCCATGTTTTCATAATTAATTTGTAAATTCCAAAAAATGCTCGAGTTTTATAAAAAATAGTTTGTATCTGTGAAAAATGTTCACCTTTTTCAATTTTTTTATTCTTTTTCAGAAAATGTATTATTTTCCACTTTTATTTTGTTCCCAAATAATGTTTGCGTTTCAAACAGTTTTTCATTTTTAAAAATTACGTTTGTATTTTCTGAAAAGTTTTAATCTGCCGCGTATAACATATCATATGTACCTGGCTGGCCCTTATAGACATATAACCTTTGTTAGTAGAATGGTTATGGACGTGGTTACCGGGCGTGAGGTCTTGTGTTTGATCCTTCGCCATCATGTTTTGTGATCTCGTTTTACTTTTTGCTGCTGTCAGTAGTTTCTTTTACATTTGTTTTTTTAGTCTAAACACACTTTATTAATCATAAAAGTTCATAGGAATACAATGAATATCTGGTGGGTTTATAAGCCACATATGGCGCCCATAATCTAGTCCAAAAGCGTGTTTAGCAAGGCTATGTGCCTCGATGTTTGTCGATCTACCCTCAAAGATGAAGGTGCATTGATCAAAGTCTCTTGCCGTCTCATTAATCTCCTTGATAGTACTAGCATACAACCCTCCTGTGCCTTCTTTGATGTCCCTGATCACTCCCTGGCAATCTGACGCAATAACAACCCGGGACATATGCAAGTCCGACGCTAGAGCAAGCACCTCTCGACATGCCAAAGCTTCCAGAGTAGCCGGATCGACCACTCCTGGCATCTTGATCACCGAGGCTTCTAAGAATAACCCGGTATCGTCTCTGCATACAACGCTGAACGAGCCATCCAGGGTGTTTCTCGCAATTGCTCCATCAACTCTAATCTTTGCCACTTCCGGCGGCGGCGGTACCCATCTAGTCTGCATTTGCACCGGGTTTGGGTTCCCTGTCCCTCGAGTCACTTTGGGCTTGCATTTCTCGATTTCTCTGATGTACTTAGAAATGAAGTTATGCGTTGACAAAGGGCTCTGGAAGATGTCCTCATGCAGCACCTGACGCCGTGAATGCCAAAGCGCCCACATGGTGACCGTGACCTGGGTAAACTCTGCTGGCGAAAGCATTTCCAGTAGGACAAATAGCCATCTCTTCGCATTCGGCTCTGTGGTGTTGTTCAAAGCCTCAACCAGCTCCGGATCTTGCAGCTCCCACACACAACGGGCTACTGTGCAGTTGAGTAACAAATGTTGCCATGAATCTTCTGCCCCGCACAAGCCGCATCATGTGCTTGTGGACATGTTCCGGTGATGTAGCAACTCTGCTGTGGGAATGGATTGCTGAGCAAGCCTCCATAAGAAGATTTTCACCTTGGGGGTACGTTAACATTCCATCACTTCTCCCATGCCTTCTTCTCTGTCAATATCTGAGGAATTTGATCGACCCTCAAGCCATGCTTCTCTCCTCATCTTAGTGTTAACCAGCATACCGTAAGCAGATCGAACGGAGAACACCCCATTCTTTTCATGGATCCAAGACCAAAAGTCATCGATGTGTCTCGTACACAAGGGTATTGACATAATTGCCTGAGCGTCTATTGGAAGAAAGATTTCTGAGATCACTGTGCTATCCCATTGTGCACATGGCAAAATTAGTTCGCTCACCCATTGAGGTGGATCCACTGTTCTGCTCACTATCGGTCTCATGTTGGCCGGACGTGGTAGCCAGTTCTGGTTCCAAATATGCGTGGTTAAACCATTGCCGATCCGCCGGATTAACCCCTGAGTTAACACTTCCCGTCCATCCATGATGGCTCGCCAGATTTGGGAAGGGGCCGAACCCAGCTCCGAGCTCAAGAAATCCGTTGTAGGGTGATACTTGGCTTTCAATACTCGGGCGCTAAGGGACTCTGGGTCTGTCAAAATTCTCCAGGCTTGTCTCGCTAGCAAAGCTAAGTTGAAAAGCTCAATATCCCGAAATCCCAATCCACCACAGTATTGTGGCATAGTCATAGTGCTCCATGATACCCAACTTGGTTTCCGCTTCCCCTTCTTGCTACCCCACCAAAACTTTCTGATGAGCGAGTTGATATGCTCACAGAGGCCTCGTGGAAGTTTAAAACATGACATAGAGTAAACAGGAACCGCTTGTGCAACGAGTTTAATCAATACTTCTTTCCCTCTAGCTGACAATAGCTTTTCCATCCACCCCTTAATCTTGCTCCATACTCTGTCTTTAAGAAATTTGAAGGCTCCATTTTTGCTCGATCCCACATCTGTGGGCATTCCGAAGTATCTATCAGATAGAGATTCGTTAGGAATATTCAAAACGTTTTTTACCTCAGTTTTCACTTTTCAGCGAATTCGGGCAGCCCTTACTGAAAAACACCAAGGACTTTGCTAAGTTTATTCTCTGGCCTGAGGCATTGCAATAACTATCCATCAAGGAAGACAACTCATTCGCTCCATCTGAACTGGCTTTCACAAACAGCAGGCTATCATCTGCAAAAAGCAAGTGGCTTACCGGCGGTGCCGTCGTAGCCACTCGAATTCCACCGAGGTGCGATGATTCATCTTGGGTTTTTAAGAGGCACGAAAGGCACTCCGCTGCTACCAAAAACAAGTATGGACAAATTGGGTCTCCCTGACGGATCCCTCTGGATGGTGTAAATTCCTCAAGGTTACTACCATTGAAGAGGACAAAAAATTTCACTGAAGTCACCATCCTCATGATTGAAGCTACCCAAGTAGTGGCAAACCCATCTTGATCATGATAACCTCAAGGTAGTTCCACTCAACAAGGTTGTATGCCTTCATCATATCCAGTTTTACTGCACAATATCTATTCCGTTGGGCTTTGTTTCTTTTCATAAAATGCAGGCACTCATAGGCTGTTATGATATTATCCATGATTAAACGACCGGGCACAAACGTTGATTGCTCTTTAGAGATGATGTCAGGCAATATCTGTTTCAATCTATTGGATAACACCTTGAAGGCAAATCTTGTATAACACGTTACATAAACTGATAGGTCTAAACTGTGTCAGGTCACTGGGATCTTTTACCTTTGGTATTAAAACCAAGATCATTTCATTGATAGCATCTGGACTTTCCTCCCCACGCAATATACGTAGCACTACTGTCATCTCGCCACCACGCAGCCCCCAATGTCGCTGGAAAAAATGCGCCGGGTATCCATCCGGCCCCGGAGCCTTCGTGGGATACATTTGGAAGAGAGCAGTTTTCACCTCATCCCCGCTATAAGGAGTGGTCAGGATCAAGTTCATATCTGGGGTGACCTTTGAGGGGACTGCATCAAGCACCGTATCCATCCCTGACATTCCCTCTGACGTGAATAAGTTTTTATAGAACTCATTTGTTATCAAGGCCATCTCAGCCGGATCATCTATTGAGGTTCCATCCGCGCGCTGCAAGGTTTTGATCATGTTCTTCCGTCGACGCATACTTGCCCTCCTTTGAAAGAACTTAGTGTTTCTGTCCCCCGCTGTAAGCCAGTCGACGCGCGATCGCTGCCGCTGCATAATTTCCTCCATGTGGTAGAGCTCAATGAGACGATCAATAATTTTTGTCTCTGCATGTGAGGGTGCAACTCCCTGGGGATCATTCTCCAAAGTGGCCAACTCCCTTTTTAGTTTCTTTATTTCTTTTCCCAGGCAGCCTATCGTTCTACAAGAAAATATGCCAGTAGAGACGCCCAATATCATAGCTAGAGACGCGTTATTTCATCCCTAGCCAGTTGTAGAGTCGTTTTAGTAAAGCGTCCTTGGAGCGTCTTCCCATGGACTGTCTCAAAACATTTAGACACGCTTTTAAAGCGTGTTTACACGGTGTGAGACATTATATAGTGACGTTCAAAAGCGTGTCCATACAATAGAGGCGTTCTGCTTGACATGCTCATATCACGTCCCTACTCACATATACAAGTTTCATTTGTAATCTAAACAAATATAGTTGTGCTTTTCTGTTGTATCATTTCAAAATCAATTATTTATAATTCAATAACTACATATGGAAATAAGGCAAAATCGATTTGATTTGCAATCATCATAACAAAAAAGAATTGTTTTCTCACTATCACAAATCACNCTCCCTTTTTAGTTTCTTTATTTCTTTTCCCAGGCAGCCTATCGTTCTACAAGAAAATATGCCAGTAGAGACGCCCAATATCATAGCTAGAGACGCGTTATTTCATCCCTAGCCAGTTGTAGAGTCGTTTTAGTAAAGCGTCCTTGGAGCGTCTTCCCATGGACTGTCTCAAAACATTTAGACACGCTTTTAAAGCGTGTTTACACGGTGTGAGACATTATATAGTGACGTTCAAAAGCGTGTCCATACAATAGAGGCGTTCTGCTTGACATGCTCATATCACGTCCCTACTCACATATACAAGTTTCATTTGTAATCTAAACAAATATAGTTGTGCTTTTCTGTTGTATCATTTCAAAATCAATTATTTATAATTCAATAACTACATATGGAAATAAGGCAAAATCGATTTGATTTGCAATCATCATAACAAAAAAGAATTGTTTTCTCACTATCACAAATCACAAGCCAGGAAGGAAAATGCAAACCATTACAGTGAAAACAAAATTATATTAGCAAGACCAATTGATAGGTTACAGCTGAACTGTACATTAATATACAATAATGTGCATGTCACTGAAAAATAAACTTCTAATTCTAACTATCTGGAAGCTGAATCGATCTAAAAAGATTCAATTTCTCAGTTGAAATGAGTAAAGCCCAAAAGCAAATTGTGCACCAGATTCCCAACTTTCACAGCTTCCATGGATATTTCTTCTACAACAATATGAAGGCTTTCCTTACACATTCCTCTTCCACATTATTTCTCTAAAAAAACCTGTTATAACATGTCAATTGAATTAGTTTTGTCCTGTGAATCCTGCAATAAAACTACATAAAGATCAGAGAAAGGAAACGAATAGAATGAGAAACAGAGTTGGATGATGTTAAATAAACAATATACGTTAATGCTGGTGAAAATTTACAGTTTCTGTAAGTATATCTGTTTCTTCTCTATAGAACTAAGATCTTTTGTAAAAGACTTGGGTTGACTGGTTATGCTTGGCGTAACTAGTAATCTTCAGTCCAATAAAAAATTATACACAAGTGAGGATGACAAAACAGAGAAGTATAAGTCAGCCGATCTAGAGATAGGGCAACTAATGTGTCAATCAGATGATGAATGCACTGTTCTCAATTATATTTGTCAGTTAAAATGGTTGGACCTTGGATAAATCACACACCTTGTATTGATTCAACACTGAATGATATGAACATTTATTCGTTTCACTTGCAAAACATCATCCATTGAATATTTCCCTAATGTTCAGTTCCTCGTATATCTGCAAACGGCAACAAAACACTACTACTTATGGCAGTGTCAATATTGACCAGCTACTGTGCTGACGGAAAGAAATTACTATGATGTTTGGTTATAGCCAACAACGATCTGACATGATTATAATCTTGTTATCGTGTCTAAAGCTAGCAAATAGAAATAATAGTCAGCTTAAACTTAGTAACAACTGAATCAGCAATATTTGTTTGAGGGGATGAATCAGCAGTGTTTATATACACTTTATAAATATCCGAAGTTTACTATTCTCTTGCATATCATGGTGCCAACATAAATCTGACACAAGGGTATTGACATAATTGCCTGAGCGTCTATTGGAAGAAAGATTTCTGAGATCGCTGTGCTATCCCATTGTGCACATGGCAAAATTAGTTCGCTCACCCATTGAGGTGGATCCACTATTCTGCTCACTATCGGTCTCATGTTGGCCGGACGTGGTAGCCAGTTCTGGTTCCAAATATGCGTGGTTAAACCATCGCCGATCCGCCGGATTAACCCCTGAGTTAACACTTCCCGTCCATCCATGATGGCTCGCCAGATTTGGGAAGGGGCCGAACCCAGCTCCGAGCTCAAGAAATCCGTTGTAGGGTGATACTTGGCTTTCAATACTCGGGCGCTAAGGGACTCTGGGTCTGTCAAAATTCTCCAGGCTTGTCTCGCTAGCAAAGCTAGGTTGAAAAGCTCAATATCCCGAAATCCCAATCCACCACAGTATTGTGGCATAGTCATAGTGCTCCATCATACCCAACTTGGTTTCCGCTTCCCCTTCTTGCTACCCCACCAAAACTTTCGGATGAGCGAGTTGATATGCTCACAGAGGCCTCGTGGGAGTTTAAAACATGACATAGAGTAAACGGGAACCGCTTGTGCAACGTGTTTAATCAATACTTCTTTCCCTCTGGCTGACAATAGCTTTTCCATCCACCCCTTAATCTTGCTCCATACTCTGTCTTTAAGAAATTTGAAGGCCCCGTTTTTGCTAGATCCCACATCTGTGGGCATTCTGAAGTATCTATCAGATAGAGATTCATTAGGAATATTCAAAACGTTTTTACCTCAGTTTTCACTTTTCAGCGAATTCGGGCAGCCCTTACTGAAAAACACCGAGGACTATGCTAAGTTTATTCTCTGGCCTAAGGCATTGCAATAACTATCCATCAAGGAAGACAACTCATTCGCTCCATCTGAACTGGCTTTCACAAACAGCAGGCTATCATCTGCAAAAAGCAAGTGGCTTACCGGCGGTGCCGTCGTAGCCACTCGAATTCCACCGAGGTGCGATGATTCATCTTGGGGTGTTTAAGAGGCACGAAAGGCACTCCGCTGCTATCAAAAACAAGTATGGACAAATTGGGTCTCCCTGACGGATCCCTCTGGATGGTGTAAATTCCTCAAGGTTACTCCCATTGAAGAGGACAAAAAATTTCACTGAAGTCACCATCCTCATGATTGAAGCTACCCAAGTAGGGGCAAACCCATCTTGATCATGATAACCTCAAGGTAGTTCCACTCAACACGGTTGTATGCCTTCATCATATCCAGTTTTACTGCACAATATCTATTCCGTTGGGCTTTGTTTCTTTTCATAAAATGCAGGCACTCATAGGCTGTTATGATATTATCCATGATTAAACGACCGGGCACAAACGCAGATTGCTCTTCAGAGATGATGTCAGGCAATATCTGTTTCAATCTATTGGATAACACCTTGAAGGCAAATCTTGTATAACACGTTACATAAACTGATAGGTCTAAACTGTGTCAGGTCAGTGGGATCTTTTACCTTTG
>LR880968.1:8569238-8579609 GCA_904067115.1 Aegilops sharonensis | reverse complement strand
ACAGGAACATGTATAGGTCATGAAGAAAGCAATAGCAATATACTAAACGATCAAGTGCTAAGCTAACGGAATGGGTCATGTCAATCACATCATTCTCCTAATGATGTGATCCCATTAATCAAATGACAACACATGTCTATGGTTAGGAAACATAACCATCTTTGATTAATGAGCTAGTCTAGTAGAGGCATACTAGTGACTATCTGTTTGTCTATGTATTCACACATGTATTATGTTTCCGGTTAATACAATTCTAGCATGAATAATAAACATTTATCATGATATAAGGAAATAAATAATAACTTTATTATTGCCTCTAGGGCATATTTCCTTCATCTAGAACGCGTTGAAAATTATTATGGTGGGTACTGGAAATGTTCTAAGCCCACATAAATATTTTCAGTTCGAACGGACGCTGAAAAATGTCGTCGTGAATAGTGAAAGTGCTTTTTGGGATATTTTATGGAAAGCCACATTTTGGGGCTTTGCCCAAAAGATCTAGGGATGTCATGGATGGATTGGGAGGCCCTCATGGGGGCCCCCCAAAGGTGTGGCCGGCCACACTTGGGGTTCCACCTTGGAGCCCCTCTTGTTCCTTGGTTTCACTCTTATGCCCTTGAGGAAGGACTTCATTCATGTGCATTTTGGGTTTTTGTGTTAAACTACCCTACCCCTTGGGATTTCCTATAAATAGAGGTGGAGGGGCAGCCCTCCACACTCACTCTTTCTCACATACAAGTGCCATGCATGATCTGGCTTCTCTCTCCCTCCCAGCGAAATAGTTTCGTAGAGACGAAAGGCTGTCTGGGTTCCGACAGGAACTAGTTCTGGACGGCGAAGCCCTGCCGGATAGATGACACCGTATGTGTGCAACCCCGTAGAGAGGTCATAGTTTCGATCCTTTTGCCAGAGGGGCTGTTTTGAGAGTGCCTCCCGAAGGGCTGTCCAAGTGACCGTACGAGTTTTGATGGTCCTCCCGAAGGGCTGTCCGCGACACCGTCCGAGGGACTGTCCGACCGCCTCCCGGAAGGCTGTCCGTGGGGCGGATGAGGGTATACATCCTCGCGGTTGGGAGGTTGTAAATCCTAGCTGCGGCGATCTGCACCGCCGTTCGTCATCGACTCTACTTCCGCTGCACTACGAGTCGGTAATGAAAAAGATCAAACCATGTATGCAGTCTCCATAGTGGTCCTGTGCTGGTGCATAGGTCGGAAATTTTTTGTTTTCTACTACGTTACCCAACAGTGGCATCATGAGCCGTGCTATGCGTAGATGCAGGTTGCGTCTAGAATACATGTAGATGTATGGGTGTTGCACAATATAATTAGGTAGTAGATGAGTTCTATTACTGAAAATTATTTGTGCGGGTAGCAGATGAAATCTGTTACCCGATGTTCTTGTTGCTTCCCTTAAATTTGCGTAGTCCTGATCTTGACAGCATTGTGGAATCTGACAAAGTTCTGGCAATCCGCGATCCTTTCATGCCGCTCCTGAGCATGCTGATTGACAGATCAACGAAGTGCTAACAGTTCTTTGGGTTCCACTTTAGTCTAAGAAAGATGGATGTTTCGCAGACTAAAGGGCAATGCAGATATGATCTGCACGGGGGTCATGTGTATGACGAAGTTCAGTGTGGGGCTCGAGATTTTATTATCTCGTGTTTCATACACCCCGATAAGTTAATCTAGCGCTTGAATTATCATACTTGATGATGGATGTTGGTAGCTTCGGTTTGTTTCAAAACCTTAGAAGCCACGAAAACCAAGTTTTTGCATGAACTGATTAGAAACGTCTAACTTGGTTTTGCAGGAGGGTTTGCATGTGCATGTGATGTGGTATAGCAATGCTCATAATAATTTGATTATGTATGAGATGACTATATGATGTAAATTGATTAAACATGACATGTGTGTCATGATTCGGCATGATGGCTAGAGCCATATGATTGCACTTTAATGACCTGCGTGTCAACCTTAAGTAATGCACTTATTTTATTAGCTATAGAGATAGTAATATTATCTGGTGCATCGACAAGGTGGTGGCAATCTTCGCGAAGGTGAACACCGACGCGTATGCCGAAGACGAAGAAATGAAATACTTCTCCGTCAGAAAGGGCTATACCATCTCTTGCTATTATGAATTGCCTGAGATGTTAATCCCTTATGATGCACCCTTCTTGATTGCGCGGTAGTCGCTTTTTATTAGGGTGATCTCTCACTTAAAATATCAAAGTAGTTACTGTTCACCCAAGTGTAGCACCGTCTGAAATTCATATCTTTTCGGGGTGCGCCATGTACACATGAGCACGAACGAATCGAGAGGAATGAGGCGGGTGAGGTCAGACCTCGCAGCAAGATCACTTGGTTGTCTTTGACGTTCAGGCAGGAGAGTCCTGAGCTCGGAACACGCCCATCGAAATATGAACAAGAATCACATAGAGATGTGATCGGCAAGTTGGCCTACCGATTGAAACGTGTCATCAGTGATGAACCCGCTAATGGCATCGAATAGAAATATGGATCTTGAATCACTCTAAATTAATTATGAGAGATATTGATTTGAGTGGGAGCACACTGTTGAATTAACATGTTTAATTCGCAGTGCAATTAATTATGAACATTGTCTAAGTGCTTCTTGCAAAATAGTTGTAGAATAATGGCTCGCGTTTCCACCTTCCCTCTTGAAAATTAATAGCTGTTAAATATCTGGTTAAAACTTTACGATTGGTAACATAATGTGAGGATTGTCCTCAAAAGTGCCGAGAAGGACTTTGTCCTATCGCATGCTTTATGTATCCTCCCGCTAATGCTATGGGTCATGTGACTCTCGTCCTTCGATCCAAAAGCTAGAATTCTGTTACGGTCAAGTGGAATATGTTTGCTTCCATGAAACCCAAACTTCGAAAGTTGGGATAGTCATATGATATTCATGGAACTGAAAATTATTTTCAGATACAAACAAAGCAATGTTTGTTTGCAAGTATTAGTAAAAGTGTTTACTATGCATTTGACTATTTGGGAAAGGGATCCAGAAGAACGCCTGTCATATAATGAAAGGTGAATAAAACAACAACTTAAAGAGAAAGGAAGTGTCCAAAGGGTGTTAGTATGACTTACACGCCTAGGAAGTCCGGGGCTAACGCCACTCTTAAGTTGGGTGATTCTTTTGCGAGTAGGAGAAATACTAAAAGTTAAACTGTTAGAAGTATAAAGGCAGAAAGAAAGATGACTGGAATATCCAGCTCATGTATGAATGTCATACAAGTTTTTGATGTATAGTAGGCTGGTCAAAGATATAGTTCTTGGGAATTATGGTTAAACATGTTAATCACTAATTCTTGGGTATTGTGAGTTAATCACAAAGATACCCGCTCGACTGCATTCAATCGCGAATCATTGTAAGAGCTACTATGGCCTAAAAAGACTAGCTAGAAATGAGGTTAAGGTATACACAGGGAACATAGTAAATGTTACTATACCTTCCATCGGTGTATTGTCGTCTGTATTTATTTTCATAATTCATTTAGAGTTTTACAAACTCTAGCCCATTGCATAAGGTAGATTATTAACTCTAGTAGACCCTTTGGGTGTTGGTCACATGACGATGTGAACTATGGGTGTTAATCATATATAGATATGAACACTACTACAAAAAGGGCTATAGATGGAATGGCCACTAATGTCGCACCTGTCATGTGGTGCGCCATTACTATATTCTAATGGCGCACCATGCCTCGGTGCGCCATTAGTAATATTACTAATGGCACACCTGATGTGTGGTGCGCCATTAGTAGTTTTAAAAAAAAACATAAAAACAAAATTTGTTACTAATGGCGCACCATGTCCGTCGTGCGCCATTAGTAGTTGACATAGTAATGGTGCACCACATCCGCCGTGCGCCATTAGTAGTTTTGAAAAAAAAGTAAAAAAATAAAAAAATATTTGTTACTAATGGCGCACCATGTATCGGTGCGCCATTACTAACTTGCCCCAACACCGAATGCACCCCCCTCCCCGTGGATCGCCTTTTTAGTTTTAAAAAAATAAAAGAAATGATAGAAATGTCAAAAAATAAATAAAAGAAAATAAGTTTCCCATGTGATATGTGGTCTAGTTTTTGGGAAAATTTACAAATATGAATTTCGACTTTATTTGCAAAATCTCTCTGGAAATTTGTAAAATGGGCATAACATTTGCATACGAATTGAGATGAAAAAGTTTTTTATATGAAAAATCATCTACTCGAAAAGTTACATCCAAATTTAACAGGGGGAACCCCGTTAAACATTTTCAAAATCCCCAAAAACCTAACAGAAAAAAGTTACGGGGCTTTCAAGATCTAGAGGCAAAAAAATTCAAAAAAATTTCAAACTTACTAGTGGCGCACCGTGGATCTGGTGCGCCACTAGTAACAGAAAAAAAAATTGGTTTTGAAATTTTTTTGAATTTTTTTTTTCAAAAATGATACGTAATATGACCGGGAAGTTTGAAATATTTTTCAAAATTTCATCATAGTCATGAACATGAACAAAGTCCTAGACATCAACAAGGTATAATAGGATTGATATGCTAGATATATCAACAAGTGCCTGTGAAGTGAGCTGTTGCTGCTGTTGGATAGAACTCTGAAGTTAAGCGTGCTTGGGCTGGAGTAGTGTGAGGATGGGTGACCTTTCGGGAAGTTTGACCACGGAGTGTGATTTGACCTGAGATTAAGCATATTGACCCGAGATTAAGCCATAGTGAACTGAGATTAAGAAAAATTGAAAAAAAAATTTGAAAAAAAATTTGAAAAATAAATAAATAAAAATTCTGAAAAATTGGCGCACCACAGGTGCGCCATTAGTAAAAAATACTAGTGGCGTGGTACTAATGGCGCACCGGTAGTGCGCCATTAGTAGGCAAAACCGGTGCGCCATTAGTAGGCCTTTTTCTAGTAGTGGAATATTGGTGTTAAATCACATGGCGATGTGAACTAGATTATTGACTCTAGTGCAAGTGGGAGACTGAAGGAAATATGCCCTAGAGGCAATAATAAAAGTTATTATTTATTTCCTTATATCATGATAAATGTTTATTATTAATGCTAGAATTGTATTAACCGGAAACATGATACATTTGTGAATACATAGACAAACTTAATGTCACAAGTATGCCTCTACTTGACTAGCTCATTAATCAAAGATGGTTATGTTTCCTAACCATAGACATGAGTTGCCATTTGATTAACGGGATCACATCATTAGGAGAATGATGTGATTGACATGACCCATTCCGTTAGCTTAGCACTTGATCGTTTAGTATGTTGCTATTGCTTTCTTCATGACTTATACATGTTCCTACAACTATGAGATTATGCAACTCCCGTTTACCGGAGGAACACTTTGTGTGCTACCAAACGTCACAACTGTAAGTGCATATTTATCCCTTAGGTGTTTTGGTGATTGATGACAATGCTTTTGCGGACTAATCGTGTGCCTTTGAGTTTCTCAGACATTTCTTCACTAGGTACAAGACGGTTTGGTGCCCCTCGAAGACTATTGAAGACGGCGTTTCTGTACGTTTCTTTTTGGTGGATTTGAGTCATAGGAAAGCCGTACTATTAAGAGGGGGTCCGCGTCGGAAAGGTTTGGGTGGAATCATCACGTACACGTTCCCTTCCTTTTCTCCACCTTTCCCCTTGCACTATGGAGCGATCCCCGTTTATCCTCGTTGTGATTTCCTTGGCTGCTGTTGCTGTGCTTGCGGTAGTACTGCTCCCTGGAGCGGTAGTACCGCAGGCACCCGCGGTAGTACCGTAGCTCAGGCGCGGTAGTACCGCGGGAGCCCACGGTAGTACCGCTCCTCTGGAGCCGTACTACTGTGGCCCCCAGGCCAAGTACCGCTGCGTTGCGGTAGTAGGGGCGGATGTAATTTTTTACATCCGCGCCTCCGCGGTAGTACCGCGCCTTGCTCACGGTAGTACCACGCGCGGTCTGATCCAGCAGCCACGCGGTAGTACTGCTCTCCAGCGGTAGTACCGCGTCGGGTTTTGCACCGGCTGTTTTCTAGTGAAAGTAGGCACGGATGTATTTTTATTCATCCGCGCCCTTCCCAGGCTAGGGCATTCCTGCCTTGCGGTAGTACCGCAAGGAGGGAGCGGTAGTACCGCGCCCGCGGTAGTACTGCCCCCTGTCAGGCTCGCTGTAGCCCCCGCTGCTGCAGCGGTAGTACCGTGGTGGCCCACGGTAGTACCGCGCCCCTGGAGCGGTAGTACCGCGTGCCGCGGGCTGGTTAAGTGGATAACGGTTGGATTTCGTCCACCACTATAAAAGGGTCGTCTCCTACCTCTAGTTGACTACCTCTTCCAACCCTAAGCTCCATTGTTGCTCCTAAGCTCCATTTTCGCCCGGTCTCACTCCCTAGCCAATCAAACTTGTTGATTTGCTCGGGAGTGGTTGAGAAGGCCCCGATCTACACTTCCACCAAGAGAAATTTGATTCCCCCCACTAATCCCATGCGGATCTTGTTACTCTAGACGGTTGAGGTCACCGCGGAGCCATAGTCCACTGTGGTGAAGCTTCATGGTGTCATTCGGAGCCTCCAATTAAGTTGTGGAGATTGCCCCAACCTTGTTTGTAAAGGTTCGGTCGCCGCCTTCAAGGGCACCAATAGTGGAATCACGGCATTTCGCATTGTGTGAGGGCGTGAGGAGAATACGGTGGCCCTAGTGGCTTCTTGGGGAGCATTGTGCCTCCACACCGCTCTAACGGAGACGTACTTCCCCTCAAAAGGAAGGAACTTCGGTAACACATCCTCGTCTCCACCGGCTCCACTCTTGGTTTTCTCATCCCTTTACTTGTGCAAGCTTATTTGTGTTACATTCATTGCTTGCTTATGTGCTTGTGATTGTTGCATCATATAGGTTGTCCACCTAGTTGCACATCTAGACAACTTACTTTGATGCTAAGTTGAATTTGGTAAAGAAAAGCTAAAAATTGTTAGCTATTCACCCCCCCCCCTCTAGTCAACTATATCGATCCTTTCAATTGGTATCAGAGCCTCGTCTCTTTTTAAGGACTTTACCGTACGAAGAGTATGGTTGACGTCGTAGACGATGTAGGAGAGCACTCCGGTGCGAATCCGATATCGTCTACGGGAGATGGGGGTAACTCGATCTCACGTGAGGAATTCAATGTGGCTTTGGACACATGGAAAACCTCCATGACGACCGAGGTCAAAGACATGTTTAAGGAATTCTTAGAAGGGCTTAAACTTTCCACCGCGCCCGTGAAAGTGGGTGATCCCGCCAACACGGAGACGGATGCTAACCCCGACAAGGGGGAAGTTACTAGTGAGAAAGCTCCTATGTCTAGTGGTAAGAATGGCACTGGCATCTTTGCCCATGTGCAACCTCCACCCATTTATGGTGGACCGATTCCTTCTACTCATTTGAATCATGCCGGTCCTCCCCCCAAGATTGATAAAAAGGAGGATTTAGATTCTTGGGTCTATCGTTTTAAGCGTCATTTAAATCATGTGAACACTAACCTTTGGAGAATCATTGAAGAAGGTTTTTATCCACATGACCGAAGCAACTTCACTCCTAGAGAAGCCGTGGATGATAAATTCAATGAAAATGCTCTCTTCATCATCCAAGAAGCAATCCTTCCCGAAGACCTCCCGCATCTTCGGCCCTACTCATTGACCAAAGAAGCTTGGCACAAAGTGGTTTCCCTCTATCGGGGAAGCGCAAGCATCCAACGTTCCAATTACGAAGTGGTACAAGATGAAGCCGATGAGTTTGCAATTAAAGAAGATGAAGAACCTCGTGAGCTCTATCGGAGAGTCACCAAGCTCGCGGTCTCTCTCCGGGATCATGGAAGTAAGGACACGGATGGCAATTGGATCAAGCGCAAATTCCTCAAGGCAATGATGCCCTACCACAAAGCCATGTCCTCCGTCATCCGTCAAAGGCCGGACTTTCACACCTTGTCCTCAAGTGATGTGTTGGATGAGTTTGTGGCTATGAGCATATTGGACAAGACCGCCGGCAATGCGGTGCTTCGCTCCCAGAGAGCAAAGAAGCCCAACCTTGCATTGAAGGCCAAGATTTGTGTCGAAGAAGAAGAAGAGGAGGAGGAAGAAGAGGAGAGCAACCTTGAAGATACGTAGTATGCCTATCATGAACACATGGCCCTTGCTTCACGGCAATTTTGGAGCAAGAAGAACTCAAGGCCCAACTTCAACAAGAGCAGCTCAAGTGGCGCAAAGGGCAAGCAACGAGTGAGGACTTGCTTCAATTGTGGCAATGTAAGTCATTTTGTTGCGGAGTGTCCGTATGAGAAGAGGGAGGACAAATGTGGCAAGCTCATCCGTAAGGACAAGGCCAAGTCTTTCCCCAACAAGAGCAACTTCACCAAGAAGACTCCTCACAAGGATTTGGTGGTACAAGAAGAGTACAATGAGGATGACGATGATGATGAAGATGGTGAGTCGATTGCCATGGCCTCCGTTGCCATTGCGACGACTCCCCGGGTGTCTCTCTTCGACTCACCCAATGAGAGCATCACCGCCAAGTGCCTCATGGCTAAAGCCACCAACAAGGTAACCCCCAACATCAAAACTACCATCATCAATCATTCTTATTTGATGGATTGCATTGATGAACATGAGGGAACTAATGTGGAGGAGAATGAGTTTGAGGCCTTTATGGGTAAACTCAAGGGCAAATCCAAGAAGCACTTCGTTACTTGGTGAAGCCAATGACATGATCGAGGCTCACGAAGAAACCATCTCTAAGATGGAGGGGCATAGTCGTGACTATGCCGATGAGATTTCGGATCTTTCCAATGCTCTTGAGGAAGAGCGTGGTCTTCGTTTGGCTCTTGAGGAGTCATACAACGATGATCATGCTAAATTAAAGAAAGATCTTGATCATGCTCTTGTTATGTCTCGTGTGCTATGCTCCGAGAAGGCGAAGCTTGGCGTTGATCTTGCTAGACTCAACGAGGAGTTTGACATTCTCGACAAGGCTCACAAAGTCTTGAAGGGTGTTCAAGCTAGCCTCAAGGAGTCTCATGATCAACTCCAAGTGAAGCTAACCAGGGAGAAAGCCACTTTTCCTCATATGGTGTTGATTGATAATGCAAATGCTACTAACCCTTGTTGTGAGCATGCACATCTTGTTGAGGAGAATGCTAAGTTGAAGGAGCAACTTGAGAAAGGCCTTGTCACATGCATACAAGGTGAGAAGAACCTCAACGACCTTTTGAGTAATCAAAAGGAAGTTGTGGCCAAGGAGGGGATCGGGTTCGCACCCAAGCCCAAGAACAAGAAGAAGAATGACAAGACCAAACGACCTCCTCCTCTCAAGCAAACTTTTGTGAGGGAGGGAGAGGGTGCTTCCAAGGAGAAGAAGAACAATGAAAAGGGTGGCGATGCCAAGAAGGGCAATGCCACCCCTCCCAACAAAGCCGGCGATTTTAATCCCTCTTATGTGTTATGCCGTGCTAGTGATGGGCACGTTTATGCCAAATTTGTTGGTTCTCCTCATGAGTACATTGAATGGTCTATTTGGGTTCCTAAGACCCTTGTTACTAACATCAAAGGACCCATTACAAAATGGGTACCTAAAACCAAGCATCGATCTCTTGTAGGTGTTTGCTTCCGGTGGAGGATCATGGTTTCTCGACAGTGGATCTACAAATCATATGACCGGAAGCAAGGACTTGGTGGTGGACGTGCACAAGATTCCCTCTATGGCCACCAATGTCGAGTGGGGTGATGCCTCGTCTTCTAAGGTATTGGGACTCGGCAAGGTTGTCATTTCTCATGATCTCCCGATCGAGAAGGTCATGCTTGTGGAGTCCCTCGCATACAATTTACTTTCCGTTCGTCAACTTGCAATCATAGGCTTTGCCACTTTCTTTGATATTGATACCGTGGCCCTCTTGTGGAGCTAGACTCTTAAAGTAGCCTTTGTTGGGCATGTCGAGAACGGTCTCTATGTGATTAACTTTTCGGAGGTACCCACTAAGACCGCGACATGCCTAATGGCTAAAGTTGATGTGGGATGGCTTTGGCATCGCCATCTAGCCCATGTCAATATGAGATCCTTGCAAAGTCTTCTCAAGGGGGACCATGTCCGTGGACTAACGAATGTTAGTTTTGCTAAAGATCGTGCTTGCAGTGCTTGTATCGAAGGAAAGCTTCATGAAAAGGCTCACCCTCCCACGACTATCATCTACTCGAAGAGGCCTTTGGAGCTCCTTCACTTGGATCTCTTTGGGCCTCCATCCTTTGATAGTCTTGGGGGTAGGAAGTATTGCTTGGTGATTGTGGATGACTACTCAAGATATACTTGGGTGTATTTCTTCAAGAGGAAGAGCGA
>LR880968.1:8558660-8569040 GCA_904067115.1 Aegilops sharonensis | reverse complement strand
TAAATATGAGATCTTTGCAAAGTCTTCTCAAGGGGGACCATGTCCGTGGACTAACGAATGTTAGTTTTGCTAAAGATCGTGCTTGCAGTGCTTGTATCGAAGGAAAGCTTCATGAAAAGGCTCACCCTCCCACGACTATCATCTACTCGAAGAGGCCTTTGGAGCTCCTTCACTTGGATCTCTTTGGGCCTCCATCCTTTGATAGTCTTGGGGGTAGGAAGTATTGCTTGGTGATTGTGGATGACTACTCAAGATATACTTGGGTGTATTTCTTCAAGAGGAAGAGCGAGACCCAACAAACCGTCATTGACTTTGCAAATGAAGCACAACGTCAACACAATGCAAAGATCTTGACAATAAGAAGTGACAACGGCACCGAGTTCAAGAACTACACCTTGGATGAGTTTCTTAGTGATGAGGGGATCAAGCATCAATATTCTGCACCATACACCCCTCAACAAAACGGTGTCGCGGAGAGGAAGAACCGGACGTTGATGGATGCGGCAAGGACCATGATGGCGGAGTTCAAGTCTCCATACAACTTTTGGGCCGAGGCCATCAACACCGCATGTCATGCATCCAATCGGCTCTACCTCCGCAAGGGCTTGAACAAGACTCCATATGAGATACTCACCGGTAACAAGCCCAACCTCAAGTACTTTCGGGTGTTCGGGTGTAAGTGTTTCATTCTCAAGAAAGGTGTTCGGTTGTCTAAGTTTGAAGCTAGAGCTTATGAGGGCATATTTGTTGGTTATGCTACAAACTCCCATGCTTACTGTGTCCTCAATAAATCCACGGGACTTATTGAGGAGACGTGTAACATGGAGTTTGATGAGAATAACGGCTCCCAAGTGGAGCAAAGTGGCACTTGTGATGTAGGTGATGAAACTCCTCCTCAAGCCATAAGAAGAATGGCTGTTGGTTTTATCCTACCCGTTGAGGAACCCCTTGTGGCCGAAGGAGAAGGACAATGCTCCACTCAAGTGGAGCCATCACCAACCCAAGGCCCACACGCTTCCGACGAACAAAGTGAAGGCCCTCAACCTCATGAACAAGACCAAGGGCAAGATCATGCTCAAGACGATGTTGACACTCCAAGTGATGTCCAAGGTCAAGTTCTCTCCCCCGATCAAGTTCAAGATCAAGAACATGCTCAAGACGGCGATCAAGATGATCAAGTGACCGCTCCTCAACTCACCCCCGAGGAGGAATTGGAGCGTCGTGCCGCCAAGATTGCTTCCAAGCTCACCACCAAGGGTCATCTCATTAAGAATGTACTTGGAAGCATCCAAAAGGGTGTAAGCACTCGTAGAAAATTGGCAAACTATTGTGAACATCACGCGTTTGTTTCTTATGTTGAACCCCAAAAGGTATATGAGGCACTCGAAGATCCGGATTGGCTTAATGCCATGCATGAAGAACTCAACAACTTCGAGTACAACAACGTGTGGAGGTTGGTGCCAAGGCCAATGGGGAACCACAATGTCATTGGGACCAAGTGGATTTTCAAGAACAAGCAAGATGCTCATGGAACCATCATTCGCAACAAGGCAAGATTGGTGGCACAAGGTTACTCCCAAGTCGAGGGTATCGACTACGGTGAAACCTTTGCTCCCGTTGCTCGTCTTGAATCCATTCGTTTGTTGATTGCTTATGCTTCTCATCACAACTTTAAGTTGCAACAAATGGATGTGAAGAGTGCCTTTCTTAATGGTCCTATTAATGAGTTGGTTTACGTGAAACAACCCCCGGGTTCGAGGATCCCTACTTTTCCGATCATGTGTACCAACTCGATAAGGCACTCTATGGCCTTAAACAAGCCCCACGTGCGTGGTATGACCACCTTACCGAGTTGCTACAAGATCGTGGGTTTGAAGTTGGGCTCATCGATCCCACTCTTTTTACTAAGAAGGTCAATGGGGAGTTGTTTGTGTGCCAACTATATGTTGATGAAATTATCTTTGGTTCCCCTAACAAAGCTTTCAATGCTGAATTTGCCGCACTAATGACCTCAAAGTTCAAGATGTCTTCCATGGGAGAGTTGAAGTTCTTTCTAGGTTTCGAAGTGAAGCAAAGAAGAGAAGGTACCTTCATCAACCAAGCCAAATACACTCAAGACATGCTCAAGAGATTCAAGCTAAGCGATGTCAAGCCGGCTTCCACTCCAATGCCCTCTAAGTGTCAACTTGACATCGATCCCAATGGTAAAGCGGTGGATCAAAAGGTATATCGCTCCATGATTGGATCCTTGCTTTACCTTTGTGCATCTAGACCGGATATCATGTTGAGTGTGGGAATTTGTGCACGGTTTCAAGCCGCACCTAAGGAAAGCCACTATGTGGCCGTCAAGCAAATCTTTCGATATTTGGCTCATACCCCAAACTTTGGCCTATGGTACCCGAGAGGAGCTAACATCAAGCTTGAAGGATATTCGGATTCCGATTGGGCGGGAGACAAATTGGATAGGAAGTCCACTTCCGGAGGGTGCCAATTCCTTGATTGCTCTTTGGTAAGTTGGTCTTCCAAAAAGCAAAGTTGTGTGTCTCTCTCGTCCACCGAAGCGGAGTATGTAGCGGCCGGTAGTTGTTGTGCACAACTCTTATGGATGAGGCAAACTTTAAAGGATTACGGTGTCATTTGTGACAAAGAGCCTCTTTGGTGTGACAATGAAAGTGCCATCAAGATTTCTCTCAACCCGGTGCAACACTTCAAGACGAAGCATATTGAGATTCGGTATCACTTCATCCGGGATCACATTAGGCGAGGGGAGATCGAGCTCAAATACGTCAACACTCATGATAACCTTGCAGATATCTTCACGAAGCCTTTGGATGAAGCAAGATTTCGCGAGTTAAGGCATGAGCTAAATATCATTGATTTGAGCAATGTTGCTTGAACCCTTGCACACTCCACCATACTCAACTTGTTATCTTGTTTAGATGTAGGCATGGACATAGGGGGAGTGTTGCTCTCTCAATGAACTCTCCCTCCCCCCATTATGCATAAATCGATCAACTCTTTCACATTAGCCACTTTTGGTGGTACTTGTGCTTCAAATACGAGTTCTGGTCATGGGCCCAAGGATAGTTCTTCGCGGTGCCATACCAACTGACTCAAACATAGGTGGCTCCGGCCACCGCCCTCTCTTTGGAGAGGTGGTGTCGCGTGGTTGTTTCTTGTTGTCGGTTCCCGTTCTGCCTTTGTGTTGTGCGTGTTCTTGTGGTGTCTCTTGTGCTCAAAGTTTCTTTGCGAAGACCCCTTTTTCGCGTGTTTGAAACCAGCTTCTTCCTGAGTTCACGGTACTACCGTGGCATGCCACGGTACTACCGCTTTGAGAGGGCACGGTACTACCGCACCTACGCGGCAATAATTTTTTACTGCCGCCCAGGAGAGCGGTACTTCCGCCGAGCGGTACTACCGCGATGATGTGCGGTACTACCGCGCCATCGCAGACGCGTGGGGATAAGGACGGGCAGGGGGAGTTCTAACTCCCCCATACCCATTCGTCAGTTTCCCCACTTCGTCTCTCTCTCTCTCGCTCAAGAACGAGGGCCGGCGTCCCTCGCCGGATCTCCGCCTCCGGCTGCTCTTCTTCGATTCCGACCGGTGGGATCGTTCCCCACCACGTGCTCTTGCCATGGAACAAGGTCTTTCCCCAAATCCCTCTCTCTTTTGGTTGTTTTCCTTGCCTTTAGGATTTTGGGGAGATGCATGTGTTCTTGATATTTTAGGCTAAATCTTTGCAAGAGTAGGATGTAGGAGAGTAGTGGAGTGTAGGGATTATACTTGCTATGTTGTCTTGTGATAGATTTGATCAACCGTAGTACCGCCGTGATTTCGCGGTCCTTCTCAGATTCAAAATCTCATTCCGATCTCACGCGGTGCGGTACTACCGCCCCACATGTGCGGTACTACCGCTGGTCCGGTACTACCGCCCGGTCGGTGCGGTACTACCGCACGCGCGGCGGCACTAAAATCTTACTACCGCTCCCAGACACGGTACTACCGTGACAGCACACGGCACTACCGCGACTTGGGGCGGTACTAAAATTTTAGTACCGCAGCACCTGGCAGTACTACCGTTCGGTCCAATCTTTCTCATGGCATTTAGCATGTATGCTTCCTAAGTGGTTCTTTTGTTTTGTCGTGGTCTTTGCATTGATCCTTCTTGGTTTTTGTGGGTGTTTTGCGCGTTGTGTCTCAGGTGGTGGCTCTCGCCGTTCCAATCCCAGTCACGACACTGATCCAAGCGGTTGCGCAATCAAGGTGAAGCCGTAGAGGGCTCCAGTGCCCCCAAGCGCAATGTCAAGACCACCGCTAACAAGAACAAGGAACCCACTAAGAGCATGGACGAGATTCCCTCCGCTGAGTATGTCCGTCTCAGGCATATGAACCCGTATGTGAATCCTCGTGCTGTTATCAGAGGCTGTGAGTTGTTCTGGACCAAGCAGCAGACTCTCTTTTGCCTGGATGTCATCAAGAACAAGCAGAATACCTACGTGGAGGTCAAGTGGATTGACATGCATCACATGAGGAAGGAACAGTATCATGAGTACTTTGGAGAGGCTCTGGACTTGGTGGAGCAGTTTGGCATTGAGCATGTGATCTCCTTCCATCTGGACTTTGACCCTGAGCTTGTTTGTCAGTTCTTTGCCTCTGTGTACTTTCATCCTGGGGAGGAGAGGCGGATGACGTGGATGACCAACGGCCGTCAGTTGACCGCTACCTGGAAGGAGTTCATGGACATGTTGCATGTTCCAGATGACGGACTCAACACTCCTGTTGGTGTTCGTCCCCATGCCAATTCTGAGTCTGCCAACAAGGACAAGATCCAGCAGTACTATGTTGAGAAGGTGCTCACCAATGGCAAGTCAGCTTGGGTGCTGAACCCCTTTCTGGATATCATGTATCGCATCTTCCGCAACTCTCTGTTCCCGCGCATTGGCGACAAGGATAAGGTTCATGCTTTTATGGTGGATATGATACTCATGTGCGAGGAGGCACGGGTGTCTCAGACTCAGCCTCTTGATGTCTCACACATCATGTGGCATGAGCTTTGGTTTGCGGTGTTCAACCGCAAGGTGCCTATCTACGGGCCTTACCTTTTCGGCTGATCTCCAAGACTTGGGAGAAGTTGTACCCTGGGGATGAGTTCCTTGCTCCAGACTGGATTAGGCATGATCCCATCTGTCTCTGTGTCAAGCCCAACTGGGCCAACACTACCACTCGTGCAGAGGCGTCTGCTGCTAGGAGGCATGTTGGTGAGGAGGAGACTGGAGTTGAGGATGTTGTTGAGGACCGTGCTACTAGGTCTTCTCAGAGTTCCTCTATGCCCTCGTGGGCCAAGAAGCTGAAGGACAAAATAAAGACTCTCTTCTGCATGCAAGCTAAGGGGCAGTACAGGACTCACGTTGCCTCCAAGGAGGCTCGCCGCCGTGACTTGCACATTCTGAAGGTCTTTGGTGAGGCTCATTCCAGCGGGTCAGAGAGGCACATCACTCCAGAGGCCGAGTGGATGGCGAAGCAGGGCTACAGGTGGACTAATTCTGATGAGGACTTCGAGGAGGACATCCCTGCCGCCGAGTCTGAGGAGGAGCGCTGGGATGATTTCTCCGCTTGAGCCACTCCGAGTGTGTAGGTGTCCTCTCTGCCTTTTTGGCGTCTCGATGCCAAAGGGGGAGAGAGTGTAGGGATTTGCTCGTGTGTCTTCGTGTTTGGTGTGTTTGGTGTTTGTTATCTCGTTTGGACCTTGTTTCGTTGCTTTGGTTTGGTTTGAGACTTATCCTTCATATGGTGTAAGACATATGCACTTTATCCTATCTTAGCAAGCTTATGTTATATTGTGCTACCTATGTTTTATGCTCGTTAGTAGTTGTTTAGCCTTATCATTGCTAGTTATGCCTTGTCTCTAAAATATAGGGGGAGTGTTGATCCTAGTTGTGTGCTATGCAGTCCAAAGCATTCAACTAGATTGCACACATCTAGGGGGAGCCCGTCTATATTTTAGAGAGGAGGAGTTTGCCTTTGCTATAGTTTATTTCCTTTTTGCGCAAATCCCGTATTGTCATCAATCCACCAAAAAGGGGGAGATTGTAAGTGCATATTTATCCCTTAGGTGTTTTGGTGATTGATGACACTGCATTTGCGGACTAATCGTGTGCCTTTGAGTTTCTCAGACATTTCTTCACTAGGTACAAGACGATTTGGTGCCCCTCGAAGACTATTGAAGACGGTGTTTCTCTACATTTCTTTTTGGTGGATTTGAGTCGTAGGAAAGCCGTACTATTAAGAGGGGGTCCGCGTCGGAAAGGTTTGGGTGGAATCATCACGTACACGTTCCCTTCCTTGTCTCCACCTTTCCCTTGTACTATGGAGCATTCCCCGTTTATCCTCGTTGTGATTGCCTTGGTTGCTGTTGCTGTGCTTGCGGTAGTACTGCTCCCTGGAGCGGTAGTACCGCAGGCACCCGCGGTAGTACCGTAGCTCAGGTGCGGTAGTACTACAGGAGCCCACGGTAGTACCGCTCCTCTGGAGCCGTACTACTGTGGCCCCCATGCCAAGTAATGCTGCATTGCGGTAGTAGGGGCGGATGTAATTTTTTACATCCGCGCCTCCGCGGTAGTACCGCGCCTTGATCACGGTAGTACCGCGCGCGGTCTGATCCAGCAGCCACGCGGCAGTACTGCTCTCCAGCGGTAGTACCGCGTCGGGTTTTTGCACCGGCTGTTTTCAAGCGAAAGTAGGCACAGATGTATTTTTATTCATCCGCGACCTTCCCAGGCTAGGGCGTTCCTGCCTTGCGGTAGTACCGCAAGGAGGGAGCGGTAGTACCGTGCCCGCGGTAGTACTGCCCCCTGTCAGGCTCGCTGTAGTCCCCGCTGCTGCAGCGGTAGTACCGCGCCCCTGGAGCGGTAGTACCGCATGTTGCGAGCTGGTTAAGTGCATAACGGTTGGATTTTGTCCACCACTATAAAAGGGTCGTCTCCTACCTCTAGTTGACTACCTCTTCCAACCGTAAGCTCCATTGTTGCTCCTAAGCTCCATTTTCGCCCGATCTCAGTCCCTAGCCAATCAAACTTGTTGATTTGCTCGGGAATGGTTGAGAAGGCCCCGATCTACACTTCCACCAAGAGAAATTTGATTCCCCCCACTAATCCCATGCGGATCTTGTTACTCTTGGGTGTTTGAGCACCCTAGACAGTTTAGGTCACCGCGGAGCCATAGTCCATTGTGGTGAAGCTTCGTGGTGTCGTTGGGAGCCTCCAATTAAGTTGTGGAGATTGCCCCAACATTGTTTGTAAAGGTTCGGTCGCCGCCTTCAAGGGCACCAATAGTTGAATCACGGCATCTCGCATTGTGTGAGGGCGTGAGGAGAATACGGTGGCCCTAGTGGCTTCTTGGGGAGCATTGTGCCTCCACACCGCTCTAACGAAGACGTACTTCCCCTCAAAAGGAAGGAACTTCGGTAACACATCCTCGTCTCCACCGGCTCCACTCTTGGTTATCTCATCCCTTTACTTGTGCAAGCTTATTTGTGTTACATTCATTGCTTGCTTGTGTGCTTGTGATTGTTGCATCATATAGGTTGTCCACCTAGTTGCACATCTAGACAACTTACTTTGATGCAAAGTTGAATTTGGTAAAGAAAAACTAAAATTGTTAGTTGCCTATTCACCCCCCTCTAGTCAACTATATCGATCCTTTCAACAACGTAACTGGGTGATTATAAATGAGCTCTACAGGTGTCTCCAAAGGTACATGTTGAGTTGGCGTATTTCGACATTAGGTTTTGTCACTCCGATTGTCGGAGAGGTATCTCTGGGCCCTCTCGGTAATGCACATCACTATAAGCCTTGCAAGCAATGTAGCTAATGAGTTAGTTATGGGATGATGCATTACGTAACGAGTAAAGAGACTTGCCGGTAACGAGATTGAACTAGGTATTGAGATACCGACGATCGAATCTCGGGCAAGTAACATACCGATGACAAAGGGAACAATGTATGTTGTTATGTGGTTTGACCGATAAAGATCTTCGTAGAATATGTGGGAGACAATATGAGCATCCAGGTTTCGCTATTGGTTATTGACCGGAAACGTGTTTCGGTCATGTCTACATAGTCCTCGAACCCGTAGGGTCCGCACGCTTAAGGTTTCGATGACAGTTATATTATGAGTTTATGAGTTTTGATGTACCGAAGGAGTTCGAAGTCCCGGATGAGATCGGGGACATGACGAGGAGTCTCGAAATGGTCGAGACGTAAAGATCGATATATTGGACGACTATATTCGGACTTCGGAAAGGTTCCGAGTGATTCGGGTATTTTTCGGAGTACCGGAGAGTTACAGGAATTCGCCGGGGAGTATATGGGCCTTATTGGGCCATACGGGAAAGAGAGAGGAGCTGCCTAGGGCAGGCCGCCGCCCCCCCTCCAAGGCCTAGTCCGAGTTGGACTAGGGGGAGGGGCTGCGCCCCCTCCTTCCTTCCCTTCTCCCTTCCCCTTCCTTCTCTCCTACTCGTACTAGGAAAGGAGGAGTCCTACTCCCGGTGGGAGTAGGACTCCCCCCTTGGCGCGCCTCTCCATGGCCGGCCGCCTCCTCCCCTTTCTCATTTATATACAGGAGCAGGGGGCACCCCATAGACACAACAATTGATCTCATGATCTCTTAGCCGTGTGCGGTGCCCCCCTCCACCATAGTCCTCCTCGATAATATTGTAGCGGTGCTTAGGCGAAGCCCTGCAACGGTAGAACATCAAGATCGTCACCACACCGTCGTGCTGACGGAACTCATCCCTAACACTTTGCTGGATCGGAGTCGAGGGATCGTCATCGAGCTGAACGTGTGCTAAAACTCGGAGGTGTCGTAGTTTCGGTGCTTGATCGGTCGGGCCGTGAAGACGTACGACTACATCAACTGCGTTGTTCTAACGCTTCCACTTTCGGTCTACGAGGTTACGTGGACAACACTCTTCCCTCTCGTTGCTATGCATCACCATGATCTTGTGTGTGCGTAGGGAAATTTTTGAAATTACTACGTTCCCCAACACCTGATAATTCTTGGAGGGTGCTAGAATCATTCTGGAAACTTTTTGGAATTTTCAAAAATAAAAACCGGAAATGTTCCGGAGCTGCAGGAACCGGTTCAGATGCTTTTCGCAGATGAAAATCACTAAACTGGAATTGTTCCAGAACGCGTTGAAAATTATTATGGTGGGTACTAGAATCTAAGCCCACATAAATATTTTCAGTTCGAACGGATGCTGAAAAATGTCGTCGTGAATAGTGAAAGTTCTTTTTGGCATATTTTATGGAAAGCCACATTTTGGGGATTTGCCCAAAAGATCTAGGGATGACATGGATGGATTGGGAGGCCCTCATGGGGGGCCCCCAAAGGGTGTGGCCGGCCACACTTGGGGCTCCACCTTGGAGCCCCTCTTCTTCCTTGGTTTCACTCTTGTGCCCTTGAGGAAGGACTTCATTCATGTGCATTTTGGGTTTTTGTGTTAAACTACCCTACCCCTTGGGATTTCCTATAAATAGAGGTGGAGGGGCAGCCCTCCACACTCACTATTTCTCACATACAAGTGCCATGCATGATCTGGCTTCTCTCTCCCTCCCAGCGAAATAGTTTCATAGAGCCGAAAGGCTGTCTGGGTTCCGGCAGGAACTAGTTCTGGACGGTGAAGCCCTGCCGGATAGATGACACCGTACGTGTGCAATCCCGTAGAGAGGTCGTAGTTTTGATCCTTTTGCCCGAGGGGCTGTTTTGAGAGTGCCTCCCGAAGGGCTGTCCAAGTGACCGTCCGAGTTTTGATGGTCCTCCCGAAGTGCTGTCCACGACACCGTCCGAGGGACTGTCCGACCGCCTCCTGGAGGGCTGTCCGTGGGGCGGATGAGGGTATACATCCTCGCGGTTGGGAGGTTGTAAATCCTAGCTGCGGCGATCTGCACCGCCGCTCGTCATCGACTCTACTTCCGCTGCGCTACGAGTCGATAACGAAAAAGATCAAACCATGTATGCAGTCTCCATAGTGGTCGGAATTTTTTTGTTTTCTGCTGCGTTACCCAACACTTCATCTGGAGATGACGAAGAGTGAAACACCTCCCCATGCCTGTGTTGGAAATATGCCCTAGAGGCAATAATAAAAGGATTATTATTATATTTCCTTGTTCATGATAATTGTCTTTTATTCATGCTATAATTGTATTATCCGGAAATCGTAATACACATGTGAATACATAGACCACAATATGTCCCTAGTGAGCCTCTAGTTGACTAGCTCGTTGATCAATAGATAGTCATGGTTTCCTGACTATGGACATTGGATGTCGTTGATAACGGGATCACATCATTAGGAGAATGATGTGATGGACAAGA
>LR880968.1:8481155-8508519 GCA_904067115.1 Aegilops sharonensis | reverse complement strand
GGGCCCTCTCGATGGAGGTAATACCCTACTTCCTGCTTGATTGATCTTGATGATATGAGTATTACAAGAGTTGATCTACCCCGAGATCGTAGAGGCTAAACCCTAGAAGCTAGCCTATTGTATGATTGTTGTTGTCCTACGGACTAAACCCTCCAGTTTATATAGACACCGAAGGGGGCTAGGGTTACACAGAGTCGGTTACAAGGGAGGAGATCTACATATCCGTATTGCCAAGCTTGCTTTCCACGCCAAGGAGAGTCCCATCCGGATACGGGACGAAGTCTTCAATCTTGTATCTTCATAGTCCAACAGTCTGCCTAAAGTATATAGTCCGGCTGTCCGAGGACCCCCTAATCCAGGACTCCCTCATCCTCCACCTGTCGTTTTATTTTCAAAGGTCCAAGGCTTCCCGTGGTATCTCAGGTCTGTGAACGCACAAACGTCTACCACATCGCAGAAGGCTTGAATTTGTGTATGCCTTCGTTGTCCGGTCCCCATGTGTTCGTGCGGGTGGAGAACTTCATTAAAATCGCCTATACAGAGCCAAGGCAAAGCGCTAGCAGACACGAGTGACTTGATTAGATCCCAAGTTTTATACCTCTCACCGACTTGGGCTTCACCATAAATGCACGTCAACCTCCAATCACTGTGATTTGGCATAGACACTTTTGCATCAACATGATACTCGGAGTAGCCAAAAACATCAAGATTTATTCCATTGTTCCAAAACAGACCGATTCCACCGCTGCGGCCTAAACTAGCAACAGCATAAGCATGATTAAAACCTAACGTACCAGCAAGATTTTTGACACGTGCTTTTGAGATATGAGTTTCTACAATACATAGCACCGTCGGGGCAAATTGCTTCGCTAAGTCGCGAAGCTCGCGAATTGTCGCGGCTTTGCCCACACCGCGACAATTCCAGCAATATGATATTCATTGTGCCCGGCGATCCTCCCCTCGGGAGGTCGCCGATTTTGCATCTTTAGGTTTCTCAGAAGCTGCATTCTTCTTCAGGACAGTCTTGTCAGGGTTAACTTGTGGCCGCTTCGGGTCCTGCTTGGAGGAAGGGCTAGCAGGAACCTCTAGGGGCGGCAGCGCCGGTGCTATAGAAGCAGAGGGGAGAGCTAGCAGGCCCCCTCCTTAGGATCCGACGTGCGCTTCCTGTTTTCCCCGGCTTCCTGCATGATTTCATCAGATTTGCTCACCAAGGGATTCTCCATGTCAGGATCACTTGGGTTGCCATGATCCTGGCCGCGACCTGCAGAACAGCCTCCACGACGACCCCCGCAGCGGCCTCTTCCTCGTCCTGCTCCCGGGCCTGTTCTAACTCGCATGTTCCAGTCTGCTCTGAGATTCTTGAAGTGCAACACGGAAGGAGGATGGATCCCATTGCCGTGCTCTTTGTAAACATGTCCAAGATGGCCACAAACTGCGCACCAGACAGGTAGGCGCTCGTACTTAACGCGGTAGATCTGCCTCTTACCATCGCGGATCATTGACACCGCATTCTTCAGAGGTTTATGTACATTGATCCTCACCCAAACACGATAAAAATTACCAGCAAAGTCTTGGGTCATTGTTTCAATGAACAGAACCTCGCCCACTCTTGTAGCCAGCGGCTCTACCAGGTGTGCATACAGATCGGGCACATCGTGGATTTGGATCCATATATCAAGTGTATCCAGCTTTACCTCAGTTGGTTTTGTGATCCCATCATACGGCGCAATGATGACAGCATCTCCTCTGAAGTTCCACGGCCCCTCCTTCATCACTCTTTCCCAATCTCCAAGGCAAAAAAATTGAAGTGTATAGAGATTGTCTTGCAGGGGTCGGAATTTCACATCGTGAGACAAATCCCAAGCTGCCCTCATGTTTTTGAAGAACTAGTATTGACTATAGGGTTTGTCAATGTGAACCCTAACCACCGCCATCCATCTGATTGCATCTGGTGGAGCTTGCTTCTCGTCAAAGACGACGTCGTCGCGATCTTCCTCGCGGAGCCCAACTCTGCCATCATCTTCTCTACTTCCGACGCGGAGGTGGAACCCGATGCTTCATCCTGCTTCGATCCCATCGCCGCTGAAACTTGAAACCCTAGCCCGAAAAAGAGAGATCAGACTCAAGAACGAACCCTAACTCTCCCTGCGCAGCCAGAAGGAATCGATCAAGGCCAGGAAGTGATGCTAGATCACCCCTTAGTCAGCCCGAATCGATCTCCACCGGAGCGATCGGGAGGAGGGAAGGTGAAAGCTCGACGGCGGCGGAGAACGCCCCCGGGAGAAGGGAACCCTAACCAGAGGGAAAAAGTCTGGTCAGACGAAAAACAGTTTCTTTTTGTGCTGCTGATCTTTTGCAATTGGTCGCATGTGGGGCAGTGGGTTGTGCATCGTGAGCGTTTGTAGCAGGTTGCGGGTTCGATTCCCAGCGCTTCTTATTTTTGCGATATTTTCATCACGCGAAGTAAAGCGAATGGGCCGGCCCAGGTGAGCCACCTCCTGTGCAAAACTGTGACTACGCAGTAAGCGGCATATAGGAGCTCCCTGCTTTACATCAACAACCAGAGTGAGATAACCAGAAGCCCGTGCTACCGTGGCATAGCCCAACCCACAAGGGTCTGAAAGGAAACGATACTAGTACTTTGCCTTTCTCTCAAAAGAGTACTTCGCCTCCAAAAACAGACCCTGTATACTAGTACTTTTTTTTGTGAGGGTAGAAATGTTTCATTCCAGTATACTAACATTTTTAATACTAACATTTTATACTACCATTTCTATACTAACATTTTTAGATGCGTACATTTAGATGCGTACGTTTTATACTAACATTTTTTTTTGTGAACAATAAGACTACTTTTGGGAACATTTGTTTGCCCATGTATTAGAGCAATGCTACACGCGCGGACTTGTTTTCACGGGATCAACGGACTGGCATACATGGCTGGTTTTAAATGGATGAAATTAAAGTGAGGAGTCCACCCCCACTGAAAACCAGAGGGGAGAGAAGATTAGTTTGGAAAGAACTCGTAAAACTCTATAAAATGCTCGTGTGTTTAGAATTTTCGCATGTATTAGAAGGAAAATGTAATGTACAATAGCGCCGGCAAACTGCACAGCGGCCAATCTTAGGGACTGGGTGAACCTATGCCCATGACAAATACAACGCATACAAAAGAGTGCAAATTTGTTATCTCAAGACGTCTCGCAACCTAAGAGCATCTTTAATAGATGATGTAGATTAAAAAAAATCTTTTGCATCTCCGTAGCCCAAAAACTCCTCTCCGACAGATGATACAGATGCAAAAAAAATTGCATCTCCATCTCGCGGAGTCCTATCACGGAGATGTAAAATGCAACACCTCGTGATGCAAAATCTGGGAGGTGCAGGCCATCCAGGCCTACAACCTCCATCTCCTCGAGGAGCACCGGCAGGCGGAGGAGCAGCTCGCCGCCCACATGGCCATCATGTCAGACGCAAATGTTCCGGAGTAGATGGCAATGCTCGAGCCCTACTGCTCCGCCCGCAAGATCCACCGCAACCGCTGGCGGTACCGCCAGTATTAGATAGAACTGGAGGATGCCTACAAGGAGATGAACGAGGTGGTAGACGAGGTGTTTGGCAAGAGCGACGACGAGAAGGACATCGCCGGCTCTGCCAAAGCCGCACCCCGCCGCCACGACCATGAAGTCGGCACGTCTGCGGGCGCCGTCGCCAATGAAGAAGAGTAGTACATGGTAGATCGCCGCCGCACGATCCCAAGAAGGCCAGCGCTTTTCCCTCCATCTGAAGCCAATCTTGGCGGGTTGATAATCGTTGGCCGGTTTGCCGCTTTAGCTGCGGTGACGGAGGTTGCAGAGACAGAGTTGGAGCGCGTCGAGGCGGAACTGAAGAAGGTGAAGGCAAGAGTTGGAGCTTCGGTTCTCGGGGCTTATGGCCGGACATGAGGAACGGGCGCCGTCGATCATTTAGATTAGGTTTAGAATAGTCTTTAGTAAAAGATTGTCTAAAATGTAATGAATTTTGTTCGGTTTATATACAAAATATTCAAAATATAATGAATCTTGTTCGGTTTAATATGAAAATCTATAGTGCTTGCATGAGTTTTGTCCGGTTTAGTTGAACCATATTTGAAATGTATGCAAGCAACATCGGATGACCGCCTCCTGTATCCGTGACCATGTATTGATTTTCCGTCCAGAAACGAACGCTGGAGCAAATTTACGAATCAACATTAGAGATGCCCGGACGAAAGGCAAAAGGCAACAACCTAGCCATCCATCTATGGCCAGGCCGGCCGGCCGGCAAAGGCAGACGTGTCTGCTACTAGCTTGATGCGCCGTCGCCTAGCGAGCGAAGCTAGTCGGCAGGCAGGCAGGGGCCGTTGTTGCGCCGTTGCCATCTCGACCGTGACCCGTACGTGCATCCTAGCATGCCCAATTCATTTCGGTCGCGTACGCGCGGTGACGTGGTGTGGTCCATATGAAACACGGAGCGAGATAGCACGTACCCAGTCGCTGTACATCTAGTAGGTTAACTATAAACTTCAATGAATATTGATGTTGCAAATCTTGGCATGTGTTACGTGCGGCTCGTCTGGAGTACGTACGTACGTACAAATACAATAGGAGCAGTTCAGAAGAGGAAGATTCGCTGCTCCCCGGCTTATTATGCGGCCGTTGGCTGTGATCTAGTTCAAAAATACAAGCTCGGCCAACCATTGTGGGTGTGCCTGCACGAGAATGTAGCCACGTACCGAACCGGGATGCCCTGCTCACCAATCGTCGTAGCCTTTGTGTTTTTCAATGTTGTCACCGACAGAAGGAGGTGCCATTTTCAAAGAGAAGTCAACTTCCTTGCAAAATACAGAGGATACGTATCCGTTTGATGTTTTGCTTTTGCGAAACGACATTCTATGGCAATTTCAGTGTCCTATTTTCCGAGTTTTGTGCTTACGTTTAAGTTTTTGCTCGGTTTCCTCCGAACCAACTGGGCAAACTCTACTAATCTCATGTATTTGATACGTAAAAACAAAAACCAAAATCTATTTAGGTGATTCGCTAATTTATTGTGAAAGAGTGAAATACAGAAGAAGAAAAAAACATAAGAGCAGAGTGTAGGAAGCAACTCCACAGTGGCGGAGCTACCTGCAAGCAAAACCAGGCCGTGGCCCGCCCAGCTTTGCTGCAAAATGAGTAGGTCTAAGGGTAAATCACGGCAATGTTTGCAAGAAAATTTTGGCAGCCTCTAGCTTGGCCCGCCTAGGATTTTGGTTCTAGCTCCGCCAGTGCAACTCCATGCCTTAAATTGCATAGATTGACATCAAAGAAGTCAACCATGTATACTTACCGTGCGTTTAGGTGGTGTTTGGTCCTCTAGTCCTAGGACTTTTTCTAGTCCCTAGGACCCATTTAAAAAGACTCTCAAGGAGGTGCTTCTAATGACTTTTAGCAAAAAGTCTCACCCTGTTTGGTTTGCTAGGGACTTTTTCTAGTCCCAACACAAAAAAGTCCCTGGAACCAAACACCCCCTTAGGTATACAAATCACATTTACTACTTAGCAGAAAAGCGCTCCTACCATGTCTAACCTCCCACTCAGAAAAGAAGCTTAGGATTACGGACGATTGGAAGGTTTTTTATATCTCAGGGTTGTAAGCTTATTTTCAGTTTTTTGCTAGAGAGTGATGATTTTATTTCATTCTGCTTAGTCAAAAAGAAAAAAAAAGTATGGCCTAATAATTGACCATGGAGTTTTGATGTGTCAACTTTTGGTTGAAAATATGGAGAGAGTGGGAAGCACAGTAAAATTCAAAAGGGGGTTGTGAGGGTGGGAGGATCCCTTGAGCATATCCGTGGCCCAGTTCTCCGTAGGTTTACGATTTTCGTTAACCAGGCTCGAACATCTCAACAGGGGTTGTTGAGCCGCTACACGAATCGGGTGTTGAGATAGGTTTTTACAAGCTTACATCTAACCAAATATTGTAATCAAGTACTACCTAAACTGCCCCAACGTCTTATATTTAGGAATGAAGGTAGTACCATGCATGTACACCTTGTCATTTTAAACCTAGGTTAATCATGAGTCCCAAAGTACCGATAGGCCAATCAACCTAGCCAAGACTCGATTATATATACTCTGGCATCCCCAACGCCACAAGGACAAAGAAGGTGGTGATAATCTTGTACGCAAAAGGAAAGTCAAGGCTCAAGGAGGAGTAGTTTATCCAGCACCAGGAATGAACATGGGCTTCTTCCGTTTTGGTTGCTGCTGTTAGAACAACAAACATGACCATTCAAAATTAGAGGTACAAAATGGGAGTCCAGATGCTGTTGTTCATGGACGAACCGACGGCAGTTTCTTCTGCCGCTTGTTACACCTTTTCTAATAGCTAGGGCGAATCTCATTTCATTAATCGCTCAACAGAAATACGAGATTTGAATTTACAGAGCAAACATAGGATACGGCAAAGACGGAAAATGTAGAGCTTTGCTGGGCAGTCGTGCTGGCCATGTAGTCGATGATCATAATCATAATGTACGTGTGTGTCTACATGCCAGGATTCCATACAAATGCTACTTTAAGAAGCGACTAGTAGATTAGTTGAGCCCAATTGCCTTCCCCAGGTACGTAGACCCCAGGCAGCAGCTTCCAGTTGAATCAAACCATGTACGTGAGGATTTTGTCTGATGCAAGAGCCGGCGATTATGCCTTGCTAGTTTTGCCGGATTCTCTTCCCTTTTAGGTTATTAAATAAATAAAGAAGGGGTTATGTTTCTATGTAATCGAATGACAGATCAACAACATCTTTTTCGCCTTGCGAGTTTCGCCGGATTCCCTTCCCCTTTTAGGTCAAAACGGGTTTTGTTTCTATCTAATCGAATGACAGATCAACAGCCATTTCTTGGTAAAATTAAAGAAAAGAGATGAAGGGGTTAGCTAGGTAACAACAGGGCCCACACGCAGTATTAGAGAAGTGTCGAGACTGCGACAGATTGGAAACATGCATAGTGCTAATCATTAGACGTGGGTGCAAGTACTGTGATTGGCAGGATCACGGTTTTTGCGGATATCACCTCGCAAGTTCCTGAAGATCACACGCAGACCCTTTACGTGGATCATGTACTACTCCCTCCGTTCGGAATTACTTGTCTCGGAAATGGATGTATCTAGAACTAAAATACATCTAGATACATCCATTTTCGAGACAAGTAATTCTGAATGGAGGGAGTACATGGCATGATTAGCCAATAAGATTGCTCCATTCTCCATACGAAGCAGTCCAGAAATTGGTGCTCGGTTTGTGTATTTCTCTTGGTGCGCAGCACGCATGCATTCCGGGTGAAGTTTCCTAGTTTGTGTTTTATAGTACTCCTACATGCATGACCAGGTGAAGGTGATCATGTATTTCTCACTATGTAAATAGTATGTTTATAAATGAAAAAGATCATTTTATGATCTTCATGTGTACTGTACTTGCTCATTAGTGCGGTCGCGGTCGGGATGGTTGCGGCCATATCGTTGTGGACGAAGTTAATGATTGGACATGGGACGAACATGGCCGCGTGGCAACTGGCCAGCGAGAGGCGCTCGCGTCTGAAATTAGTACAACTCCCTTGATCAAACCGTTGGGTTGGGTGATCTGATCCAACTTGTAACCTAGGAAGGGCAGAGCAGACCGTGAGCTGTTGGAGCCTCGACCATTCGATCGGGCCGCACAAAGTAGGTTGGTCCACGTGTTCGCGGTTCGCTCAGGATATATAGCCTGACACCAATAAGTCGATCGACTGGGTTAAGCACATCGACTAAAGACTAGATCTCGATTGCATTTTGGCCGTGTGTTGTTGCAGCGCATGATCTTTGACCTGCTCCATGGTGGTGTGATACTCCCTTCACGCCGGAGACCGTTTCTAAGCTCGACCGATTAATAATCTACTACCACTAACAGTTGATCAAACGCCGCAAAAACCAAAAGTATACTAGTAGACTAGTTAATTTCAACATGAAGTTAGGCGGTGTATGAAGACCGTCAGGGCGCGCAAGGCAACGCAAATACTACATCAATCATGTCGATCCATATAGTCTAGAAAGAAGATACACATTCCTGTCATGGAAAGAGACACTGAGCACCAAAGATCAAACTCCCCCGTATAGTTAGGCAGGACGATCGAGCGAAAACACTCTACTTACTTACCCGAGAGGCTTTTAATCATGGGTTAAGTCGATGTCGGGCCGACCTAACAAGTATAACAACGACGACGATTGCACCATGTCAGACCATAAGTCAGGCGATCGTCCGGTTGTAAAGCCCGTGGTGCCACTGTTGTTGTTTCCGTTCCTTCTTTCCATGTCATCCGTGTTTGTTAATTAAAAATAAAATAAACCAGCGACGTGCCTAAGTACAGACAGATCACGTTCCCAACCGCCCGATCATAGGCCGACATCGCCAGTCACGAGCAACTAACCAACCAGCCTCGCCGCCGGTTAACCGCCGGTGCAAATTGGTTGCTCTCCGAGGGGCGTATGTGCCAAAGGTGCCACCTGGTCAGATGGGTACAAAAGGGAAGGGAGGAGAAAGCGAGCAGCAGCCCGAAGCCAAGTCCTACACCGCGACTCCCCCCGCCTTTCTGTCCCCGTCTCTCTCCTATCTCCATGTAAAGTTGTGAGCCGGCGACGAAGAAACAAGAGCCGGAGGAAGAGAAAAAGGCAGCTCGACCGTGTGGCCGGCCTCGTGCGCGGTGACGGAACAGGTCGTCGTCGCACAAGAGGATTGCGCTCTTAAGTGCACGTCGAGGTGCCGGAGGGACGGAGGAAAGGGAGATGGGTGCCGGCGAGGGGAAGCATGGGAAGGGGCTGGTGAAGAGCTGGGCGCAGAGGTACCTCAACCTCGGCTTCGTCGCCGGCTTCCTGCTCGTGCTCCTCACCTACATCGTCGTCACCCAGCAGTTCTCCATCACCTCCCCCGACGGTACGTTCTACGTGCTTGATGATCAACCCGTCAAACACTCAACTGTTCCATTGGCTAATTCCCTCTATGCGTCTGCAGCTGTCCCCACAATGACGCCGCACCGGAAGCAGGCGATCAGCGCTCCCGGCGCCGGCGAAACTGCAGGTGAGGATTCCATCCATGTCCCAATCCAAGTTAATTACTACTAGTTCTTCAGAGTTCGTTCCAAGACCATGTTGGGAACATCCATCGATCCGCACGTACTTGTCTCCGGTGTCTCCGCCGCCTGTTTTGTTATTCATCTGATCACGTCATGATAATATCCTAATCTAGGGACACCGGAGGCTCGAGTTGAGGAGAAGGCCGAGACGAAACCTGTCAACGACGCTTCTTCCGGTGATGTAACTTCAAAGGAGGAGGAGCAGCAACATCAACAACAACAACAACAGCAGCAGCAGCCGGGTAAATACATACATATACTCCTATTACAAACTGCTTCAGACTTCAGCAGTGGCATAGTATACTCGTGTCTTCTTCTTTCTTTCCTAGACCGGTTGCTCTCTAGCTACGTGCATTTTCGAATGAATTGATGGATGCAACAATGAACGAAAGCGAGCCGTTGTTTTGCCAGATACGGAGCCGGAATGGAAGAAGCCGGAAGACACGGTGGCGACGGAGGAAGAGCCCCCCAAAAGAGACGACACCGCTGCCGAACCGCTCGGTAAGTCCAATATTCGTTCCCCTAATTAAACAAGCAAACTCAATGTGCTGTGATGTGATGACGCATTCGTTCCTACTATACTACTACTAGGAAATATATATATAAATGCCTTGATTAAACAAGCAGAATTAATGTGCTGTGGTGTGATGACGCATTTGGTCCTGCTTGGAAATGTATACATGAATGTCTTTGGTTCGATTCGATTAGCTTAGCTTTCGGACGTATGTATACGTACGTGTGTGGCCACTAGTATGTTTGGACCATCATTCATGTTTGTTTTTCATGAAACTAGGCAATTGCCATATTTTGAGCTGGGCCCCTCAAGTGTGAAAAACATCTGCATTTTGTCCCTTGTTCCACTCGGTGCTGTTTTGATAATGACGTGGCATCAGCTTCGCATACATGCATGCATGCATGACGCATGGCAACCCACACCCAGCAAGCTGTTTTCCTTACAAAAAAGGGGGAGAGTCGATGTAAACATTCTAGTAATTGAATTACTGAAAGCATGCATGATGAATTTATTTGTAAAAGCAAAAGAGCAAAGGACATACTTTGGGAAGCTATATATGGAATTCTCAATACACTAGGTTTGCTTTCTCACTCTGTTTCATTTCCGAAATATTCATATTTTTTATATATTTTTATTATTATTATGTCCTTCTTTTCTAAAATTGTGGTTACATACTTCACTTTTCCAACATTACATTTCGACCCTGTTTTTTTGTTAAATCTTCATTTTTTTTCCTACTAAATTTTCATTTAAAACTTGTAGTCTCCAAACAAATAACATTTACATATTTATGTCCTATTTAAAAAAATATTTTCCCTCTATTTTATTCAGTTGAATTGAGTTTTTTTTTTAAAGTATGCTTTTCCTGAATAATTTTCAACAGGACATCTGACCAAGTCTTGACCACTTTTGGGAATTTAGGGACTTTTGTGTTGAAATGTTCTAGCATCAGACCTAACAATACCAAACCATGTATGAGAAAAGTCTAGCTAGGATAAAGAAATTTTGCCACTCAAGGGACTTCACAAAACCGCTGGCTGTTTTGCCACTCAAAGGGCCGAAATTTTCTGCTAGGCAACGAACACAGACTTTAGCAATAGTCTGAGGGGCCAAACATAGGAATATTTGTATTATGACAAGATACGATTTTGTGCATAAATATGTTTGCTATTCTTCTATTTAACAACCTTCGTTAACATCAATATTGTGTGGTCTGGACACTGGTTGCAGCAAGAGAAATGCAGTTTCAGTCTTGTCACTGACGTGAAACACATCAAACAAAGTGGAACTCATCTGATTTAGTTCCACGTGAAGCACATATAAGTATTGCACATCTAAGTTTTGTATCATTGATTATGTGAAGATTCATGTCGAGTCTTGTCACTGACACGGAACACCTCAAATTAATTGGAACACACCTTTCATGATTTAGTTTCATGCGAAACACATCTAACTATTGCACATATAAATTTGATGTCATTGATTAAGTGAAGATCCATGTGTGCAATAACTATGACACATCCAGATGTGCGAGAAACTATTTTTATTTATCAGTACATGTTCAACAAAATGGTTGACTAATCACTCCATTTCATGATTTGTATTTTTCATTATCTTTTTCACAAGGAAATGCTTCATGATTTATGAACCTTCTACTCATTTTTGTGGTGCTGAACAGACAACGGCAAAGTGGTGTGTACCACGGAGGGGCCCTTCTCCGACACGTGCGACGTCTTCGGCGACGTCCGGACCAACGGCACGGCGCACACCGTAACCCTCGTCCCGGCGACCGAGACGGAGAGCCGGGAGTGGAAGATTCAGCCCTACGTCCGTCGTGGCATGTCAGGCATCTCGGAGGTCACGGTGACGCAACTTGACTCGACCTCCGCGGCGTCCCCGGCGCCGGCGTGCACGGTAACGCAGCGCGTCCCGGCCATCGTGTTCGCGCTCGGTGGGCTAACGGGCAACTACTTCCACGACTTCAGCGACGCGCTAGTGCCGCTGTTCGTGGCGTCGCGGCGGTACAACGGCGAGGTTCAGCTCCTGGCCAGCAACATCCAGCCGTGGTGGCTCGGCAAGTATGAGACTGTTGTGCGGCGGCTGTCCAAGTACGACGTCGTGGACCTCGACCATGACGATCAGATCCGGTGCTTCCCGAGCGTCACCGTCGGGCTACGCATGCACAAGGAATTCGACATCGTGCCGGAGCTGGTCCCCGGCGGCACACCCCTCTCCATGGTCGACTTCACCGCCTTCCTCCGCGAGACCTACACCCTACCCCGCGCCGCGCCCATCAGCTTGATGAAGGGCATCAGCCCGCCGGAGGACCAGGAGAAGAGGAAACCGCGGCTGATGCTGCTCCACCGTGGCCACTACCGGAAGTTCGTGAACGTGCCGGAGATCGTGAAGGCGGCGGAGAAGGCCGGGTTCGAGGTGTCCATAGCCGACCCGCGGTTCGACGTGCGGGTGGAGGAGCTGGCCCGGTCGGTGAACTCTTTCGACGTGCTGCTTGGCGTGCACGGCGCCGGGCTGACCAACGCCGTGTTCCTTCCCACGGGGGCGGTGGTCATCCAGGTGGTGCCGTACGGGAACCTAGAGCACATGGCGAAGGTGGACTTCGGCGACCCCGTGGCCGACATGGGGCTCCGGTACCTCGAGTACAGCATCACGGCGGAGGAGAGCACGCTGCTGGAGATGCTGGGGCCGGACCACCCCGTGATCAAGGACCCCGAGTCGGTGCACCGGAGCGGCTGGGACAAGGTCGCCGAGTACTACCTCGGCAAGCAGGACGTGCGCGTCGACGTGGAGCGCTTCGCGCCCACGCTCGCCTTGGCCATCGAACATCTCCGGCAGAAGTAGAAAATTGCATCGGCCACAGAGAAATTGTTTTTTTTTGTTGGTACAAATTCGGGGCATTCTACGGCCTCTGAATTGGGTGGAGCATACATACATAGAAGAATTGCTGGAATATTGGTTGATTTATTTACCTGAAGTGAATAGAAAAATTAACTTGTTTCAGTAAATGCAATGTGTTTGGTAAGGAGTTACTGAACTCACACCAAACCAAAACTCAACGAAAAGTAGCATTGGAAGCTGTTAATACATCGTTTTTGCTACTCACATGAGAATTAGTCTCTCAACTATGGAACCATTTTGTTAATTATATGTGCTCTTTTTTTCCTACTGCCAAAAGGTTTTCACACCTGTATAGGTTGGATTACTATAAAACCAGAATTGTTGGCAAAGTGATAGCAAAAATGCTTCGTGAACAATATCCAACCTTCTGCCGCATTGTTCGTGATAGAATTCATACATCGCGTACCCTAAAAAAAAGAATTCATACATCGCGCATGTGTTGAGCACGTCCCCGCCTAATGTTTGTCAAGAGGAATTTGGTTGGTCCTCATTCCGCGTCATGGCAACACCTTTTTAGACCGCTTGGAAGTATGGTGCCGCGAAGCCGATGCGGAAGCTCCATGTTCATTGACCTCACCTCCGACGATGATGACGAGTGATCGCCGCCACGCCGCAGCGTCGCCGCCGCACCTAGAGGGCTTTAGTGAGGCCCACTTTGGGCAGTTAAGGTTAGGGTTAGTCCGACGCTTCGACGAATCTACCCTGTGTAAATCAATGAACTCATATATGTGTCGATGATCAACTTCTATCTACTACCATTTCTTGTTCACTGCAATGTTGACGTTAACGCAATGAGGCGCGTGCTCCGCGGGACCGCCTATCGAGCTGCTGGGAGGCGTAGAAGTAGGGAGGCTTGTATTGTTCCGGCCAGAACAGAGCCAACGGCGCCGCCCTGCGTCCCAGACCCTACCGCCCCCCTACATGTTTGTTGCCACACCCGCAACCCTTCTTTTTGAGCAGCGCCGCCTCCTTTGCCTTCTGTTTGAGGCGGCAGGATTGTCGTGTCGCCTAGTTGATTTTTCGGGAGGCCACCTTCTTCGGATCCTCCACCACCATCGTTTCCGGTAGCTTTTCGTACATGTCCATGCGACGATGAAAAGGGGCGGGAATTGGGGTGGAGAGCTAGAGGGGGTAGTATAGGAGAGAGTTGAGACATGGGTCGCCGCAAAAACAGTAAGACCAGCTTCAAATGCATGGGCTTCACCTCGGTATTGGGTTTGCCGGGGGCGTTGTAGTCTAACGTGGCTGATGTCTGGACTCGTGCAAAGCCCCCTGGTTTGCTTCAAGTATTCGGGAAAACAGACACCCGGTCTAATCTGCGGACAAATGCGGGACACCGTTGGATGGCTTGCGGCATCTGGTCAACTCGGTCCGGACAGGTGCGGATGGTTTGAGGGTCGGCGTTGGAGATGCCCTTATAAGAGGGTGAGCATCCGCCTTATGCTCGTTATGGCAATGCAGAAAATAACACGGTTCTCAATGGTGAAATTTCACCTCTAATGTAGATTATCTACCAGCGTACGCACTGTACAACGTTCGGAACAATGATTGCTGTTTACGGTGGTGGTCTGTATGTGTTTTGAGCTAGAACGAGGGATGGCGGCATATTTTATATGGATAGACCTTCCACCCGTTGGGCCATAGGAGTTTCAATTTACTAAGAGTTTGCTTGTTGCCAGCATTTTCATTATTGTCCTGTGTGTGAGTTGATGTTTACTGTATGCATCTTAGTCGTGCGATGTCAGTGTGTATACTTATTATGCCTTGTATTCCCTCGGTCCTGAAATATTTGTCCTAAAAATAAATAAAATGAATGTATATAAAACTAAAATAAGTCTAGATATAACCATTTCAAGGACAAGTATTTTCGGACGGTGAGAGTATCTTTTTACGCTACACTAGAAGTTAATAAAACACTTTTATCAGATAAAGATAGGCATACCCTACGCAGCAGCTTTGCAAGCCTGATTAGACTAAGCTAAGCTAAGTGTTTTGTCTGATGCGAGAGCTGCCGACTATGCCTTGCTAGTTTTGCTCGATCCCTTCCCTTTCAGCTTAAAACACGTTCGTTTTCTATCTTTTCGTCGAATGACAGATCAACAGCCCCTTTGTTATTCTAAAAAGGAACGCAGGAGCCGGGCAGTGTCCATCCGGGCCCACACACGCTGTAACCGGCAGGCAAAAGAAGTGGAACACATGTGTTTTGCACATGCCACCTTGCCAGTGGGTGAAATCTCTCGCTGCCCCATTACGCGTGCCACCATTTCTAACTCATGCACGCAGTCACTGTATTCTTTTCCTACTATATATAAATTGCACTGGTAATACTTACCACATTTTGTAATAAAAGAAAGAAAAAGATGTTTCGTAGTAGTAGTATTTTTTCTTTTGTGATCTTTTGCGTATGTAGTGCAGTCACGGTCGGAATGGTTGGGGATGAAGAATGATGGGAGGAACACGCGTGGCCAGCGAGGGGAGGAACACGGGTTTTCTTCTGATCGGTCTTTACGAGGATTTCCTCAACACCATGTACCGTCTGACGGTGCAGTTTTATTTATAAAACCGCTTTGAAAGAAAGAAACGCAGAAGTTGGCAGTACCCAGGCCCACATCAGGTTAGCGTTGGAGAGATGACGATAGGATAGAAAGCGCATTAGTGCTAATCATCAGACATGGGAGCAAGTACAGGCTGACTGACTGACTGACGGGAACACATGTTTTTTGCGCATATCCCCTCGGCAGTTGGCGAAATCTCGCGTAGACCACTACGGATCATGCACAGCCAGGGTCAACCAATGAGATCGCTCCATCCAGGCAGTCCAGAATTCACTGCAACTTGGATTCTCATTTCTGTTCATGAGGTCCCTCCCAGGTGAGGTGATGTGTTAGAGCATCTCCAGCCGCGTCCCCAACAGGCCCTTCCCAGGCGCTTTTGCCGTGCCAGCGCCGAAAAAACGGCCCAGTCGCCCCTATAAGCCCTTTTTTGCCGGCTCGGGTCGAAACTGGTGCCGGCGGACCCAAACAGAACCCGGCACCGGCACAAGCGAAAAGGGCGCGTGGGTCCGCCCTGTCGGCGAGTCGAGCGTCTCTTCCCGCCGTTTCTTCCCGCTTTCCCCACTTCCATCCCATTTTCTCCTTTCCCCCCGCCAATCTCCCTCCCGCTCGCCTCCCAGCCGGCCGCCATGCCACTGAAGAAGTACGTCGTCCCCCGCGCCGCGGCAACCGTGACCGCCTCCGTCGACCAGCCGAAGCAGAGGAAGCTGAGGGCGCCGCCGTCCAAGCCACCGGGCATGACAAACGCCGATTGGAGGGTGGAAGTGCAGCGACGGGAGGCTGTCACCGCCGACCGGCGGAACAGGTCCATCGCCAAGAAGGCCCGTGACAACGCAGCACGCGCGGCTGCGGCTGCCGCTGCCGTTGCCGCTGCCGCTTCGGCGAACCAGGCCGAGGCCGAGGCGACTCGCGCGGGGATGATGAATCCATCCGGCAACCATGCGCAGTACACGCCCCGGGGCCAGCAAGGCGTCGGTTCTCCGTCGCCGCTGCCATGGGGATCGTCTTCGCCGGGCTACGCCGACGGGGACGCGCACGGTGGGTTCAACCCAAACGGCACTTTCCCCCATGGACACCCGGCCCAATGCACGCCCTCGCCTGCCTTCACCGCCTCCACGCATTCCGCCCTTCGTGAAGAGAAGACCGAGGCGCGGTGGTCGGTGTTGATGTCGAGCACGCCGTCAAGCTCGACCTACTCCGGACCAACGTCGCCGCGAAGAAGAGAAACACCGACCTGGCTTTCCTGCTGGGCGGGGCGGACATGCTCCAGAGCAACGACGAGGCGGTCAAGGCGTGGTACTTGGCGGATGGCCGGATCACTGATCTACTGGCCGCTTGATCGCCGGATTGTGGCGTCTATTTTGTGCGCGGGAATGGACTACGTTTGAATTTGCTGTGGCTGGGGGCGGCGCCTGAGGGCGTGGCTGGGAGCTAGGCCGCCCCCAGGGGCCAATCTAGCGCCGGTTCGCCCCTAGGCCGCTCTTTTTCGTCGCCCTGGGGGGCTGAACGGCTGGAGATGCTCTTATTTGCTTCCTAATTTGTGCTGCAAGCGTGTTGGTCACTATTATTTTTTTTGCACTTGTGATCAACTCGCTGGTCACTGGTATATATTTTTCGTATACTAGTGGTACATTTGTAATCTCTACTACCTAAAAGAAATGTAAGGTTCCCTCTCCCCTCTTACGTCCCCCTCGCTTCGTCCAACCTGTAGTACGACCCCCTTCTCCCCTCAATCGATTTTCTTTTCTCCCCACCGGTTTTCTCCCTGCCGGTTTTGTCCTTGGTTTTCTATTCCTTTCTTTGATAAAAAAAAATAATTCACGTATGGTAACCAAATGCAATCAATTCATGCATGGTAATATAAAATCTGATTTGATAACACAATAACTCATGATCAATCTCCTTCCTTCTTTAGATCAATTCCTTTCTTCTATCTCCTTCCTTTCTTCTACACCGTGGTACAAATTCCTTTCTTCTATCACCGTAGTTTACCCCGCCGAATTCACACTCATGAGTTCTGTCGACCCCACCACTACTTTGCCTGGGCATCAACAAGCAAGTCTGACGCACCCATGAGATGCGCTTGCAAGGACAGACTCCGGCGACGGGAGGCATTGGAGAAGATCATGCATTGGGAGAGCGGCACACGCGATGGGGTTGGGCTGCAGGGGCGCGCGATGGGTCTGGTTGGGCGTGCATGTGCAGGGGTTGGGTTGGCCGCGCGTGTGTGTGTGTGTGTGTTGGGGCTTGGCTGGGAGGCATGTGATGATGTAGAAGGCAAGTGAACAGAGGGACTCGTTGGGAGAGAAGCTGGGCTCCGGTGATGCGACGGTCAGAGAGATGTTGTGGAGGAGTTGGCCGGCGCCTTGGACGAGTCCGTGCGTGCATGACCTGTGCCGCCGGGGAAAGCGAAGCAGCAACGTTAGTCCTCCCTTTGCCCTTCTCTTTCAATGTTATAAGTAGTCTTGGGCTATCAAGGTTTGACTAGCTAGCTTTTCATTGCCAGTTTAGAAATTAGTGGATTGTTTGAGCAGCAGATCATATGCGTAGATTAGACCTTCAGACGATCAAAGAAGTAAGTAGGTGCTTAATGGATGGGTGGATGCTGGCTTTAAATCGACTCTCACCTTAGTCTTCCTTATCACTGGTAAGCGAAACAGTCTACCTTTGCTCTCTTTAATCTGATATATATGTTTTGTTGTGGTATGGTATTGGTGTCAGTTAATTTTCCATGGTTCTTTAGTAGGTGTTAAATAAAAAAGATATTTAAGAGCATAAAACAGATATTTGCTTATATGGGCGGAGGAAGATCTTTTTTTGTGGAGGAGGAAAGATAAGGCGTAGTCAGGATTGACTCTGACTCGACTCTATGTGTTAATAAATCAGACACTCTGTATCATCACGATAATAGATGCAGTGTTTTACCAGTTCTTAAGATCATATATGTATGTTAAATCATGAACATGTCATATAACCACCTGTAATACATTCAAGCTTTTCATCCGTGCTATGTACTATTAATATGCTACAATTTATGCTCTCCATCAGCATTGTTGTTTGTCTTTCCTTCTTCACGGGGGAGACATGTGGCATGTCTCTTTCCATTCTATACCATTCTTGTTGATTTTACGATTAGTCAACTGGGTTCGCTTACAGTTACGAAGATCTTTCTTATGCACATGGTATTCCAATGATAGCGTCCCATACTGCTATTCAGTTTTTATTTGTCATATCAGTGCTAAATGATTTATTTAATTCATGTATCTATATAGTTGTCCGGAGCAACGCACGGGCATTTAGCTAGTAATAAATAAAAGAAATAAAGAAAGACACGTTTCGTCGGTGGAGTCACGGTCGGGACGGTTGAGACCTGAGGGTGAGATGAATGATTGGGGTCGGGGTGCATGGGATGGATGGGAGGACACATGCGTGGCCAGCGAGGGGAGGGTTGGGGGGCTCACCGCTCACACCTCGAGTTAATTGCTGCTCTTCGTCACACCGTTGGGTTGGGCTGGGCTGGGTGCTCTGCAGACTGTAGCGTACCACCAGGGGCGTAAGTGCAAAAGGCGCCGCCCGGACGGGTACAAAATGACCACCGGCGAGAGAACGAGTGGACACGCAAGCTTTGGAACCCCGAAGCGAAGCCAAAGAAGTCCCACTGCCGCACTGCATCTGCATCTGCATGCAACACCGCCTCGCTTGTCCCGTCCCGTCCCCAGCTATCATCTGGCTTTCTCCCATGTGAACCAGCCACGCCAGTCGGCCACTCAAGCCTCAAGGAAGAACTCAAGAACCTCCTGCGGCGCACCGGAAGGAAGGATCCCTCGACCCGGCCGCGGCCGGCAGACAGAGGAGGCAGAGGAGTAGGGGGAGATGGTCAGCGCCGAGAAGCAGGCGGCGCCGGTGGCGGCGGGGAAGGGGCTGATGCTGGGGAGCTGGGCGCAGAGGCACCTCAACCTGTGCTTCGTCGCCGGCTTCCTCCTCGTGCTCCTCACCTACCTCGTCGTCTCCCAGCAGTTCGCCCTCACCTCCCCCGTCGGTACGTGCTAGTACACGGTCGGATTGATCAGCCAACAAATCAACACTCTTCTCCCTCCCTCCCTCACTCGGCGCCGCGCACCGCTCATTCAGTCACCGTTCATCTGCAGCTGTCCCCACGACGACGCCGCACAGGAAGCATCAGGCGGTCAAGTCCCCCGGCGCCGGCGAAGCAGGTGAGCACCCATCACCACCCCTGCCCTGCAATTCTCTCTCCAATTTCAACTACTCTTCGCTCGTTCCATCGACATTGATGCCGCACTACCCCGCCGTCCGCCCGGGCCCGGCGCCGGCGTGGTGGAAAGAAAGAAAAAGAACCCAATTAAGTCAACCTGTTCTTCGGAAGCAGTGAGGCGTGCCTCTCTGACTCTGACTGATCGAATCATGGCTAAATTGACCAGGAGTAGGATTAACGCAAGGGGATCGAGGAGGAGAGGGGAAGGCGGAGGCCAGATCAGCTCAAGAGCAGCAGCACGAGCAGCAACCGGGTAAGTATAAACATCTTCTTTTTTGCGGCGTAAATATAAATACATCTCTCTTTCTGTCGGTGGCATGGTATGGACGGAATGAGTGAGCCAAAGGGCGCTGTGTTTTTACCAAAAGCAGGGCCGCCGAAAGCAGAGGGCCGCGCGCGCGGTGCGGGGAAGAGAGACGACGACGGTGCGGCCAAGCCGTTCGGTATGTCCAATATTCCTCCTTCCCTTAACCAAACTGGTGGCAGAATTAAGGGTGATGAGATGACGCATTTTATTCCTGCTACTTCGAGAAAATATATACTACAAGGGTAATGGTTTGATTCGATTCGTGTAGTAGCTTTCGGACGTACTCTGTGTACCTACTGCCTGCTCACTAATAATGCTATAAATGTGCCGATTCGATCCGATTATCTTTGGGACGCACTAGTGGTACTCGTTTTGTTCCTGCTAGAAAATGTACAAGGATAATGGTTTCATTCAATTCGTGTATTTTTTTTTATGTTTCATTTATGATGAATTGGCCAGAAAATACACGAAGCCGTCCCACATCATTGTCAAAATACTTTTTGACGGGACAAATGACCATGTCCAGACCACTTTAGGGACCATATTGATTTTTGTGGTGAAGGTGTTTCTTGAATTGGACCTAACAATACCAAACCATATCTTACCACTTTAGGGACTTCTCGACATAAAAATAAGTTCACGGTTTGACTATTTTGAGTAGGGGCGGAGCTAGCAGCGGGTTTACGCCCTGGGCTGAGCTAGCTTAAGCGATGAACTCACACATCATTGTCAAAATACTTTTCAACGGCACAAATAGCAAGTCTAGACCACTTTAGGGACCATACGGATTTTTGTGCCGAAGAAGTTTCTTGCATTGGACCTAGCACTACCAAATCTAACCTTACTACTTTAGGGACTTCTTGACATAAAAATTAGTTCACCGGTTTGACTATATTAAGTAGGGGTGGAGCTAGAAAATAAATCCGATGATGTCATCTCCATTACACTAGGTTCAACTTTCACAAAGAAACAACACTTCGTGCTAATTTAGTACACCTTATGTTCCTAAAGGTAAGACGTTTTGACAGTTTAATTTGAACTGCCAAAACGTCTTACATTTAGTAACAGAGGCAGTAGGATTTACTGAAGGATCTGTAGAAGTCATTGGGGTCAGCTCTAAGCTAGCTTAACTGATGAATTCTCGTTGTTTTCCTTTCTAACAAGCAATTGCAAGGAACGTTGTTACTAGCCATAGAGCTACAGACATAACCCCGCTACTGATTTTAAGGATATAATAGTTTTGGTATCAAAGAAGAGGGGCCGAGCACAAACTTTGGAATATATGTCTATTTTTTTATAGTTAAGTCGATGTATTGAGTTGTCTAATGTCTTTCATGTTACTATACGCACACAACATGGAATCAAAATTAGACAATATGGTTAACATCATCAACCAAGATATAAGAAAATTTTAAATATATGCACGTGCAAATGAATTATATGAAGGGAGAGAAATGCAGTTTAAGACTTCCTTTAGTTGCATGGCACTCATCAATTGATTTCACTTGCTCAATAAAATGCTCAACGATCAGTGAAACTGACAAAACACTGTGCCTTTTTTGTGTTGAGCAGACAACGGCAAGGTGGTGTGCAGCGCGAGCCCCTTCTCCTACACCTGCGACGTCTTCGGCGACGTCCGGACCAACGGCACGGCCCACACCGTCACCCTGGTGCCGGTCACGTCCCGGACAGAGCGCCGAGATTGGAGCGTCCAGGCCTACGCCCGCTTCAACATGACCGGCATCCCCAACGTCACGGTGACGCAGCTCGACTCGACGTCCGCGGCGTCCCTGGCGCCCGCGTGCACGGTGACGCACCGCGTCCCGGCCATCGTGCTCGCGCTCGGCGGCCACCTGGGCAACTACTTCCACGACTTCAGCGACGCGCTGGTGCCGCTGTTCGTGGCGTCGCGGCGGTACGACGGCGAGGTCCAGCTCCTGGCCAGCAACATCCAGCCCTGGTGGCTCGGCAAGTACGAGGCCGTCGTGCGGCGGTTGACAAAGTACGAGGTCCTGGACCTCGACCACGACGACCAGATCCGGTGCTTCCGGCATGTCACCGTGGGCCTCAACATGCACAAGGAGTTCAACATCGTGCCGGAGCTGGTCCCCGGCGGCGTCCCGCTTTCCATGGTCAACTTCACCGCCTTCCTCCGCGAGACCTACTCCCTGCCGCGCGCCGCTCCAATCAGCCTGACTAATAAGAAGAGCAGCCCGCCGGTGGACAAGAAGAAGAAGAAGCCGCGGCTGATGTTGCTCGACAGGGGCCACTACCGGAAGCTCGTGAACGTGCCGGAGATCGTGAAGGCGGCGGAGAAGGCCGGGTTCGAGGTGACCATAGCTGACCCGCGGTTTAACGTGCGCGTCAAAGAGCTGGCCCTCTCCGTGAACTCGTTCGACGTGCTGCTCGGCGTGCACGGCGCCGGCCTCACCAACTCGGCGTTCCTGCCGCCCGGTGCGGTGGTGATCCAGGTGGTGCCGTACGGCAAGCTGGAGCCGATGGCGCAGAGGGAGTTCGGCGACCCCGCGGCGAACATGGGGCTCCGGTACCTCGAGTACAGCATCTCGGTGGAGGAGAGCACGCTGCTGGAGACGCTGGGGCCGGACCACCCCGCCATCAAGGACCCGGATTCGGTCCACCGGAGCGGCTGGGACAAGGTCGCCGAGTTCTACCTCGGCAAGCAGAACGTGCGCGTCGACGTCGAAAGGTTCGCGCCGACGCTCGCGCTCGCGCTCGACCATCTCCGACGGCACTAGGTTAGGGTTACCATGCCTCAGTGATGACGGCAGAGACCGTTTGTACATCCGCTAGCTGCAAAGGAGTTCACATTTTCCTTTTTAGTATATAATGATGATTCGGGGCATTTTATGGCCCACTGAATTTGGTGGAGAAGACATATAGGAATTTGTTGGTGCTATATTGGTCGATTTACTTTACATAATAAGTGAATCGAAACTTACTAAAATGGCGAAATGTCGGTACTTCCTTTTTGAAAAAAACAACGAGCCTTCTTGTCGATTTTCATTAGAGAAACCCCCCACAAGTTCTATAAAGTATCATAGCAAAGCAAAGGTAAGGCGCACATGCCAAACAGCTAAACGTGCTAGACAACGAGAAACAAAAATAGACACGCTAGACGCAGGCAAAGTCAACCAGCAAGCACACCAGAAAGTTATTATTTAAAAGTAACACAGATCTCCCGGGAGCTTAAGGAATGATGAAAACGGTGAACAAAAACACTCCAGTCAAGGATAACCTACTATCAGCTGCAAATCTTTCTAGCAAGACGATTCCATCCAAGGATATTGCCAAAGGTTTTTGTCTTGGCTTTTCTGCAACATGCTCCAAGATTTCAAAATCGAGCACAATTTCAAAATCTTAGAAGATGGATCATTAAAAATTTTCAATCAAAACAAGCGCTATTTCTAGTTTTTCAGATTGTCCAGCATACAGTGGCCCTCAACTAGTTAATTTGTCGATTAATTCCTACTCGTTGGGTCACCGGGTAGCCATTAAACTTATAAATCTACCAAATAATTTATTAAATGAGCGATTAACTTGCCTATTAGCCTATTAATCCCCTACGTGCCAGACAATCGAACAACTACCAGTTAACGATTTCATCAACAATGAACTTAATAGACACACTAAAAACTTCAGCCTCCCCTATTTAATCCCCTACTCGCCAGACAATCGAGCAACTACCATTTAATGAATTCATCAACAATGAACTTAATAGACACACTATAAACTTCAGCCTATTTAATCCCCTACTTGCCAGACAATCGAGCAGCTACCAGTTAACGATTTTATCAATAATAAACTTAATAGACACACTAAAAACTTCAGTAGAAACCATAACAATTCGTCCTGCCTAATTATACGAGGGGGCACATTGGAACTCATGTTCTGAGTTGTGAGAGCATCGGCATCGCCATCTTAACACCGACGCTAGCTATCATGTCACATCCTATGGTCTTCACACGTCGCCCAATTTCATTTATAGAAAGCAGAGTGTTTTTTTTTTTGCATTATTGATCAACGCATGGGTTTTGCTTTGATATTATTCCCACGTGTGCACTATACTGTATATTGGGAATTTTTGTCAAAAGAGACCATCTGCCCAATGAAATTGCCAAAAAAAGACCCGCTTTGGATGAAATTAACAAAAAAGACCCCCTTAACCATGGCGGCAGGCGGCACCTGCCGCCACGGTGTGAGGCGGCAGCCCCTACCGCCATCGGGTCAGGCGGCAGGCTGGCTAGAACGGGAATCCGCACCCGCGACGGAACTGGGCTGGCGTTGTGGGCCCTGCCGCCTCAGGGGCAGGCGGCAGCACTGTAGCTGCTGGGCCCGGCCGCCTGAGGGGCAGGCGGCAGCCATGTGCACGCCGCTTTGGTGTACTGACTGATTATGTGCATTGGAGCAGCAGTGGCACGGCCAGCTCCAGAATAATCGCTCGCAGCGGCAAACAACACGTGACGGTCCAGCGTGGAGCTCTTGGGCTATGCATGTGAGGAACACACGGTAACTGAGTGGGTTCATCTCGCCATAATCAAGACGTAGCATGATACATGTAGGTGTGTTCAGTTCATCTGGTCATCATCCGTGTGTTCTTTTTTAAATGATTTGTGTGATTAATTGAATAGGCGTACGGTTGTTGCGTAGACGCCCTGGGTCAGCGACCCGTTCGACCCCTTTGCCCGAGATAAGTCTGCTGCCTGGCAGGCGGCAGGGCCCAACAGCTACAGCGCTGCTGCCTGCAGCGCTAGCCCCGTTCCATCGCGGGGGAGGATTCTCGTTCTGGCCAGCCTGCCGCCTGACCCGGTGGCGGCAGGGGCTGCTGCCTCACACCGTGGCGGCAGGTGCAACATGTCGCCCGGCACGCCTGCCGCCATGATCAAGGAGTCTTTTTTGTCAATTTTATCTGAAGGGGATCTTTTTTGGCAATTTTGTTGGGTAGGTGGTCTATTTAGACAAAAAATCGTATATTGGTTACTACTAGTATAATTTAGAAATGGCCGGCTGCATGTGTGACTTTTTCTCTCTCTCTCTCATTTATGCACATCATTTAGCTAGGACAAAGTGACCTTAAACTGTTGAAATGTCTTTATATTTAGACACAGACGTAGTATATCGATGAAAGTGCAAAATTCTTTTTGGCGCCATGCGTGTACAAAATAAAATAGAAAGTGCTGCATGACTAATGATTAGCACTACGCGTTTGCAACCAGTCGTAATCTCGCCAGTTCTCTAATGCAGACTGCCTGTGGGCCCGGTTACTACCCAGCTCCTGCAGTTCTTTTGGCAGAAAAACTGTCAATCTGTCATTCGATTAGATAGGAACAACCCCCTTTTTAAAGCAAAAATACGGAAGGGAATCCAGCAGAACTAGCAAGGCATAATCGCCAGCTCTCGCATCAGACAAAACCCTGTCGGCGCCCGTGGATTAGTTAGCTTCATCACATTTGATTGGAAGCTGCTGCTTGGGGTCTGCATACCTGGGGAAGGGCCCATCCTTAACTAAACTATATAATCAGAGGCATAAACTCTATTCCCTCCCTTCGAAATTACTTGTCGCGAAAATGGATGTATCTACATCTAGATACATCCATTTTCGCGACAAGTAATTTCGAACGGAGGGAGTACTGATTAAGCTAGCTTAACTAATCTGCCAACTACAGTTGCTTCTTCTTAATACCGTTTGTATGGAATCCATGCACGTGCTATACATGACATGAGGATGGTCAGCGAGCACATGGCCAGCACGAGGATACCCAGCGAAGGTGTGGTGTTGTTGTGCCTACGGAGTTCTCCCTTCTGTCTGTCGGTGCAGCAAGCGGGAGAAGAACCTGTCGTCGGTTCGTCCATGCACAACAGCATCTGGACTTTTCTTTTTGTAGCTCTAATTTTAAACTCATGTTTTGTTATTCCAACAGCAGCAACCAAAACGAAGAACCCATGTTCATTGCTGGTGCTGGATTAACTAGTAGTAACTCGCTGTTGAGCCCTTGACCTTCCTTTTGCGTACAAAATTATGACCACCATCTAGTGCTGTTTTCCTTGTGCCGTTGGAGGTGCAAAAATAGCCGTGCCTAGCTGAGCTGGCCTCTTGGGACACATGATTAAATTCAATGAGAGAGGAGACACATAGCCAGTAAGCAGACCGTTTCGAGATCCGAGCCATGCAGGGGATCAGCTTACAACCCGACTGGACGTGTTTTGTCATCCAACGTGGTCTTGTATCTGTCCGCCGGCCGGTCAGGACGTATTTTTCCCTGCAAACGGAAGCAAACACAGGTGAGTGGTGGGAGTTCGGGCCGCCGCCACCTACGACTCTGACACCGCCGACCCACTCAAACCCCTACTGGTCTAATTCTCCTCCACTTCACCATCGCCCCCCCTTGCTCTGCATCCGCGTCCTACTCCTTCGCCGCCGCCGTTGTTCCTCTCCGGCCGTCAGAAATGCAATATCAAAAACAAAAGGTTGCTAATCTGCCATTCGATTAGATAGGAACAAACCCATTCTTTTAATCTAAATATAAATGGGAAGGGGATCCAACCAGACTAGCAAGGCATAATCGCCAGCTCTCGCATTAGATAAAACCCTCTCGGCGCCCGTCGATTACTTAGCTTAATCACACTTTCTTGGAAGCTCCTGCTTGGGGTCTATGTATCTAGGGAAGGGTCCATCCTTAACTAATAAAAGGTCGAATGACACAACTTTTTCATCTTGAGCATTTTTTTTCAAATTCACGACGACTCAGAAAGATTTTTTTTAATATGTAAAAACTAGTTTTGAACGATATACATGAAATTTTAAACAGTGTATCGGAATAACTTATATGATATACCGATGGAAAGTTTATGAATATGAGCAACCTTTTCATGCAGACATTCTTTCCCAACTCGTTGTCGTTTGCGTGCAGTTTTACAATTGCAAAAAACTAGTTTTCTCTTGTGGTTTTGAACATGTAAATGAACAATGCACTTCTCACACAAGAAATTTAGAATTGTGCCATGAGGAGCATGCAGACTTCCTGTAGCAAACCTTTTGGACTTTTAGTTTCCTATTCTTTTTATTCACATCTGAAATGCAATTCGGGCAGAAGTTGAACTGCTCGCTATTCTCACTTCAAACTTCTGTTATGTTTTTTGTTTATAATTCTTCAACTCTTCATCAGATTTGCGCAAATGATATACCTTTGGATAGCTGTTGAAAAGATGCGACATTTTCTTGTTGAGTTTTAAAAAAATCTCCACGGGTCTTAAAGCTTTTTTAATACAATTTTTTTCAAATGATATACACATAAATCTTGAATCTTTAAACGCAATAGATCATATGATATACAATTTTTAGAAAGAGTTTGCATAGTAGACACTTTTTCATGTAGAGTTTTTTTTTTAATTTAGTCGTCGTTTTATGAGTTGTTTTTAAGAATGTCAAAAATGATGGTGTTTTTTTTCTTCTGTTTTTTGAACATCCAACTCATAGATTTTCATAAACTTTCAAACTTTTGTGTCTTTTTAATTTGAACTTCATTTTTAGTAAAGATTTTTTTTATGCTTAAATAATCATCAAATTGATCTATTTTTTAATTTTGAACTTCATGCTTGTATTCAATGATAATGTGAGATAT
>LR880968.1:8449074-8464624 GCA_904067115.1 Aegilops sharonensis | reverse complement strand
AAAGGGGTCTGCCGCCCAAAGGGGGTGCCCCATAAAAGCACTCCCACGATTTATGGGATTTTGTCACCCCACACTGGGACAAGATGTTTTTGCACATGCGTTCCCTCCGGAAAATTCCTGGCACTGCCAGAACATTTCTGGCACCCTCCAGAATTACCAGACGTCATCCGAAACATTTCTGGTATTATGGTTTTCCCTGAAACAATTTACGGTTTCTCCAAAACACTTCCTATTTTCTCACTGAAACATTTCCATTGTCTCCGAAATTTTACCTGTGACCTTTTCTCGGACTCCCTCACTAGTACTCAGCAGATAGATGGCCCTTAAGTGCGTGACCCTGTAGGTTCGGTGAAGTATAGACATGACCGGAACCCCTTTCGATCAATGATCAGTATGGGAACTGTGAATATCCATATTGACTCCTATACCCACATGAATAAATATTCAAGTGAAATTGTAGTTATCAAATGATGTTCTTGTTGCTTCGCGATATGTTACAAATACCCGAGGTTAGATTTAATGGCATCCCCGTGAATCGGTAAGTTATTCACTACGCCTATTACCTCGTTGACATTTTTGTTCTCTTTTCTCGTTCCAGCATTTCTGGCATCCCTATGATCAAATCACATTGTGTCTAGCCAGACGATGATAGATACTGTAACACCGAGAGGGCCCAAAGAATATATCTTCATCGTCAGAGGAGCAAATCCCAGTCTTGAGCTATCTAGTCCCTTGTCATACTTTTCCATGAACCCGTAAGTCGTCGTAATAGCAGCTTGTTACGGATGATGTTAACAAACCCCAAAGTTCACGAGGCAAGTATGAAGAAACTCGATACTCTCATGGTCTAAGGAATTATGCAAATGTTTAACTTTATCTGTGTTATAAACCATTAACTTATGACGAATGAATCTCATAGCATAACAACAATTGGGTCAGTTCAACACAACTGTTATTCTAACATTGTGTCCTCAAACTTGCTGGCATACTGGGAATCTATTTTACCATTTATTATTCCACGTGTGCATATGAATTTTCCTCCGAGCCTCGTGGTCATTGCAGACACGAGAACCATATCAGTCATAGCACAGAATATAAACATAATTATGAACATAGAAATAAAAAATAACTTTTATTATTTGCCTCTAGGGCATATTTCCTATAGTATATATGACAGGTGCTGTTTTGGAAGGAGTTGCCACACCTTCGCCCTTTACAGCTTTCCTTCTCTGCCACCAGATGTACCGGCTCCAACCAAGATAGGTTCTTGGAAGCTGAGATGTTCCAGTGTGGTTGGATTACGCCTTTGATCTCCGAGGATAGTCGCAAGCAGGACACTACCAGATCGGTTCGAGACAAGGGCCTGGACGATCATTTCTTGAAGACCCAAAGCTTTCCACACTACTTTAGCTCAAACACACGTATCTAAATTTTTTTAATGTAACTGCAGAAGGACAATAGAGGGGGGATCTCTATATGATTTGGGAACAGTACCATCAATCTGGATAGTACTTTACCCTTGCCATCACAGAAAGCACATGTAATACCTGGCATGGACAAATAAGAAGAGAGGAAATAACATTAAAAATGCATGTTCAATTTTTTTATACGTGATGGATACTGAAAAAAAACACACGATACACTTTTTTGTATGGGTACTCATTTGTTAATACAATAAAGACAAGCCTTCTTTTGCATGATTGCATTTTTTCAGAATATGCGATGGACATCTTTAAAATATGATTAAGTTTTTTAAACCACCATAAAAATTTACTTATAGATTATAAACAATTTTTTTTAAAAAATACACAATAAACATTCTTTAAATACACATTGAATAATCACGTTGAATTGTTTCTTGAACAAATACAGGCCAAACAATTTTGAATGAAATGATTTTTTTGAGATAAAGCATAGCTTTATTAAAACTTAACGGTGCTCGGGCAGGTCCCCGGCGACACAATCAGCCACATGGGCTGAACAGTGGTTCGGGTGATACAGACGGCCAATTTTGGCTAACTCGTGCGCAACAAAATTTGCACTTCGAGGACAGACAGAATTTTGAATGAAATGAATTTGTACAAACAAAATAAATCAAAATCTATGAAATGAATAAATATAAAGTAAAGCAATAAAAGAAAATAAGAAAAGCAATAGCAAATAAAAAGGAAGTAAAATAAACAGGAAAAAGCTTGCCAGCCGTGTAAAGGTCAGTCAGAGTCCAGGCAGTCAGCCCAGCCCACCATCTGAAAGAAAATTAAATTACCAACCCAACCTCCACCGTATTCCCGTCCCAACCCAACCAAGCCCAGCCCCGCCGCCTGCCCTAGCCCCGCCGCCGCGCCGTACCTCACCGCCGACGCCCCAATCCCGCTCCACGCCCCCCTCCCCCAAGCATCTCATCCTCTCGCGCGCGTCGCCGTTGCCGCCCTCACCGTCCCCCTCTTCCCCTCATCGCGGCGCAGTCAACCCCTCCCCCGCCCCCCATGGCGACCTCGAAGAAGGTGGTGACGCGCGAGGAGTGGGAGGGGAAGCTGCGCGACGTCAAGATCCGCAAGGAGGACATGAACCGCCTCGTCATGAACTTCCTCGTCACCGAGGGCCTCGTCGACGCCGCCGACCGCTTCCGCGTCGAGTCCGGCACCCAACGTACTGTACGCCTTTGCCCGCGCGCTCGCACACAATCGAGCCCTTCTCGCTCTCGCGTCGTTTGATTAAGATTGATGGATTGGGCACGGAGTGAGGCCTGATTGATGCGGTTTTTGTGCTGCAGCGGAGATTGACCTGGCGACCATCACCGACCGGATGGAGGTGAAGAAGGCGGTTCAGTCGGGGAACGTCCAGGAGGCTATCGAGAGGATCAACGATCTCAACCCCACGGTTCGGTTCCGCCTCTCTTGCTTGCAGTTTCACTTCGTATTTCGTTGTTGGCGTATCTGAAAAGTGAGATTGGGGAAGGTAGTTTTGGGTAACTTGCTGTATGCCTGTATGCAACAATCAAGCAACAATCAATTTCAGAAAAGAGAAATAATACTACCCCATAGCACGGTGGACCGAAGTGTGAATTCAGTACCGATGTTTGATGTGGTTTGTCTTTGGACCGTACTTGCCTTTTGCTAGAAGTTGTTCTTCTACTACGTGGTGGAACTTAGGAATATGCGGTTCAGAAATTACATCTTTGTTTGATTGAGAAAACTGCGTTTGTCGCCGGTTTTGGCCTCTGCTTAATAAAGCTAGGGGCTGGGGGGGAGACCCCTTTCTTTCAACCAAAAAAAACTGCATTTATTGCTTAGAATTTTAGTAAGAATGGAGGAGGACAATGATCTTGCAGTTTTTGGGTACTTTGCTGTATGCCTGTATGTGCTAAGGACATTCTGGGTTCTCCATTATGTGTTGCTGGTGAGCAATGATGTAACAGTAATTAATTTCACATGTCACGGTGGACCAAATTGTTAATCCAGTACTGGTGATAGATGTGGTTTGTCTTTGGACCATGCTTGTTTTTCTGTTAGAAGTTGCTCTTTTTCTATGTGAAACTTAGGTATATGCGTATCAGAAATTGCATCTATGTTTGATTGACAAAACTAGCTTGTTTTTTCAGCCGGTGGTATATTTATATTGTTTGTATACTGCTGAGTGAAGTTTTGTGTTAGTTCTAGAAAGCCGAGGGTTCATTTGTGCATTTTTCACAGTGGGGTTCATTGAATTTTGACATCATATCCTGACTCTGACTTGTGACATGCAGATTCTGGATACGAATCCCGAAATATACTTCCATCTGCAGCAACAAAAGCTGATAGAGTTGATTCGTGTGGGGAAAATACATGAAGCTTTGGAGTTTGCTCAAGAAGAACTTGCACCAAGAGGCGAAGAAAATGTAATTTTCAGTAAAAAACAATTTATCCCCCTTACCTTGGTTAAGAGTCAGGGTTCGAACCTATATCAATCACAATGCAATTCCTCCTGGTAGCTAGTTTTTCCCGTTAATACCACAGCATTTAAGAGCATTCTGTGACCTTACTTTTGGTCTGTGAAATTTTGCAGCTAGCCTTTCTCGAGGAAATAGAGAAAACAGTAGCACTTTTGGTTTTTGAAGATGTAAAGAACTGCCCATACGGGGAACTATTGGATGTTTCTCAACGTTTGAAGACAGCAAGTGAAGTTAACGCCGCCATCCTTACAAGCCAAAGCCATGAGAAAGGTATGCACTAAGTCGCAGACGCATGTATATGTTGTGATACCCTTTTTATTTGCTTATCTTTTTGATGATTTATTGTCACTGAAGTGTACCTGCATGCCTGTGTCATATGAAATGATACCATATTTCTTATTTTATAATAAGCTACCTTTTGGTAGAAAAAGAGATCAGACTAACAAGTGTAATTCTTATTCTAGAACTATTCGCAAAAACATGGTGTATTTAAACTAAATATACCAGAAGGTTACCTGACTTTTTTTTTGAGATGAAGGTTACCTGACTTAACATTAGTACTTCGTATAACCAAGTACTGCCATGTTAGAAACAGTTTGCCCTTAAGCTTATCATGTGTGACCAGCGGTCAATATAGAAAACACTGATTAACATTGGTGAAATAACTGCGTAGGGATACTACTTGTTAAACATCTTTTGAGATGTGCTGTTGAAAGAAATCAGGATGAATCTTCTCAAGTTTTTTTTATATAAGATTCATATTAACTACACAAAAATTTAAAACTTTTCATCCCAGCGCTGCTTTTCGATTGCCGTTTCATACATTTGAAGCAGAATGAAACTTCCGTTGCTGTGTTTGGGCTCTTTCGAACTGCTAGCATGCTTGTGCCAGAGTTTTTGTTTTATTGAAGATCCTTGATCTTTGCGTTCATATTGGCAGATCCAAAACTCCCTAGCCTGTTGAAGATGTTGATTTGGGCTCAAAACCAGCTGAGCGAAAAGGCAGCGTATCCACGAATCAATAACCTGTCCACTGCCGACCTAGAAGATCCAGCCATATGATGAGCTGCTGCTGCCGAGGTGTTTACTAGGGACAGGAGCTCAGTAGGCACCAAGTACAAACTGTCTGAGCTGAGGTCTGTTAGTTGTTTGTTACCTGCGGGTGCAGTACTTGAACACACTGCTTGTTTCATCAGCGTTGGCAAAAAGCTTACATGGGAATTTTTCGCTCTCTCCTGTTGTTCATATGATGATGCAGAGGATGGTTTCGTTACATCTTACCAGGTGGTAAATGTTCCGTTTGATTTTCATAGAACCGCCGTGTGTGGTGCTTATGTTACACAAAAGAATGATTGGGCCAAAATTTAGACGTTCGATTCATGTCCTTTCTCCTTGCAAATGATTGTGATTTACTCCGTGTCACACAGAGATTTAGCAGCAGGTTTTCACATGAGGTGGTTGGAATACCAAGCTCCAAATGATTGTCCAAATTTTGTACTAGCTGAGTTATGCCTTGCACAATGCATCCGTTCTGTTATATCTTGCAGATAATGCTTTGTTCTACTGGCATATCTTGCAACTATGAGCATTTTTGTGCATATGTATTTTGCAAGAAATGAAACAGAAATAACAGCTAAATATACATGCACGACTGAAACCATAAGAAATCAGGCAAGCTAGGGTGGAGCAGGTTTGCTTTTCTCCTTTTAAAACGAAAGCATTTTTATTGATTCTATGCAAAATCGATGTCCAAAGCCCCTAAATAGGAGCTTCTTTTTTTGGCTTATAAGGCAAATAGGAAAAGCCAAGAAAAAACCCAACCAAACACTAGTGAAATCATATTTAAAAGTTTCAAAAAAATCAAAAATGACAATCCATGTAAGTATATGTTTTCTGCACAAACGTGTGAAAAAATCATTTGAAACTTTTCTGATTTGTATGCTGTACACAAAAAAAATGGCCCAACAAAAAAACTGTTGGCCCACTTTGGAAAATGGGTATTTTTTTTTATTGTATGCCACGTGTGAAAGTATAATGCTATGAAAATTTGCTCATACATAATATACATGTGTATGTATGTTCATAAAAAATTTCTTTTTTTTGCTGTGTGTAAAATGATATTTCGAAACCGAGCTTCATGGAACTCGGCTTCCATTGGGCATTGGCGAACCAAACACCCCCAACTTGGGAACAAACCTGCTGATATATGGAAAACCAATCTCGTGAAGCAATACTCTTAGAGCAACACCAACATATCCTGTATCCCTAAAAACACTACAGTTTAGTTTAGGGGAATTTTGGGCCAAAAAACTTCTCCAACAGATCCCATAAACGTTGAAGTAAATTTACAGAATTTTGTAAACTTGGCCCCAACTTCCTTCAGGTTTAGAGAAAGTTTTTGCTTCCCGTAAACTTTTGACGGCAAGGTGAAACCTCACGCAACTGCCCACTAGGGACGCCGCCGCCCGCCCACTCGTAGCCCCCCGCTGGAATGAAGCCGCCACCGCCGCCCGCCTGTCTCACCAGCGTGCCAACGTCTGACACCACTCTGCGCCACCACCGCCGCCCACATGTCACCGACCGGCGGGCCCTAGGCCATTTATCTAATTTTGTTTAATAAAAAAATATTTAGGGGAAGAAGTTTTATAGGATCTGCCAAAAGTGGCTCTCAAAAAACTTCCCCTAAAATTTGTTCTTAGCTCGCTGCCACAATCTGAAGTCTAGAATGCTAGCCGTGGAGGTTAAAGAGCCTGGCCACTGTCTAGTTATGTGCTCGCACTGACTTGTGGTCCTCCCCGGCTGCTCAAGAGTGGACCAATTATGGAACTAGAGTGTAGTTTCACTAATCTCACTTCTGGGACCCACTGATCAAACCTAAATCAACTTTTCCCACCCATACAATTTTCCTTGGGTGAATAGCTCCCATGCGACGTCGTTGGTGTAAATTGTCTCTGATGAGACGTAGTTGGTTGTAATAGCTCGCATGCGACATCTGCATTGGAAAAAATAGCTCCCATGCGACACTGCTGCCTAATCCAAAGGCACATGTTTAAAACTCGAATCAGGTGAGCGGGACCCACAGCATGGGACCCACTAACTTATCCAACTCAGCATTGGTCAGGTGAGCGGGACCCACAGCGTGGGACCCACTAACTTATCCAAGTCAGCATTGGTACAAGAGGACACCGAGCCGTGCCCCGAGCCGTGCAGCACCCGAGCCCATCCTCCCCCCCCCCCTCCCCGACCGTTGTTCTTCTTCTTCTCCGGCGGCGACGGGCAGCAACGCTGTTCTGGGCCGCGACCTAGCAATGTCGAGCTCCGCTTCAGCCTCCCGCCGCTCATGGCCGCGCTATGGCGTAGTGCCCATGACAAGGTGCCCTGCATGCCCACGTATCGCACCCCTGAAGCGGCTAGTCACAAAGACCGACAAGAATGGCAACCTTGGGCGGGAATTCGTGAAATGCGAGAGCAAACCAGAGCAGGGAAAGGTGAGATTTTACTTCTCAATATGCCAATTTTGGTTTTTGTCTCCCAATTTCAAATTTGCCCATTTTTCCCCATCGGATTTGGGATTTAGGGTGCATCTTTCCGATTTCAGAAATTGAAGCAATGCACCCATTTTGAGTGGCTAGATGAGTACATAGAGCGGATTCAACTGGAGGGTGCATCAGGGGAGCTCGATTTACCGTTGGAGGCGGAGAAGTTGGGCAAGTTTGGATCGGGCGCATCTGGATCTGGCAATTCCATTGGGGGCGCCCGCCCTTCCATGGGTGCTACTGTGGGGGATGCAGGAGTGACGGCAGAGCTGAAGAAGTTGAAAAAGCAGATGAAGAAACTCATCGAATTGCAGAAGCAGGGCAATTTGATGGGGCTGATGGCCGGACTTTTTTATGTTTGTGTAATTGCTCTCGCATTTGTTTATGTGATGATAATTAGTCGTAAGTGAATAGATTGGGCATCATTGGTAATCGTAATGATATGTACATTTGAATAAAAGTGTTGCGCTATACGAATTCGGCATGTCTTCTCCACTCTGTTTCGTTTTTTCAGTTCTTCAGTTCGGCATCAGTTTCAGTTTCAGTTTCAGTGGTAGAGGGAGAAAAGGAAAAAAAAAGGTTTGTTCACAGTTGCCCGAAAAGGCCCGGCCCATATAGAAGTTAGGCAGGGCCGAATAGAGCATATCCAGGCCCATTGATAAAAGAAGTGTAGCTACTGCAAAAAAAAAGTGCAAACGGTCATTGACATCGATATATCTTTTCGGCTTTAGGTTATTTCACAAATGTTAAGTTTCATGCCTTCACCTTTTTTTAGATAACTCATCTGGTAATTATTTGAGCTATTTTTATGCATAAGCTATCGTGTCCGATTGTAGGGGGCCGTGTTGTTTCGGCTAAAACAAAATGTTGGTTCTAGTTTATTTCAACCAAGGTTGGTTCTAGTCTTTGTGAACCAAAAAAGTTGCAATTGTTTGGTTCTAGTTTATTTCAACCAATCACCATTTTTTAATATTTTTTCTGACTTGTGCTATGGCGTTTTCAAAGTTTTTACTCGTGTGTTTGAACCGAAAAAGGTTGTGCCCCTCTCAAAAAAAGAAGACATCTAGTGTGCCCCTAGCAGCATCTCCTTACAACATAGAGGGGCATCCCCTTACACATATAGTGCATAAAACATAAAAGGAAGATAATTAACTAGACATGTGCTAACAACAACTTATATGATTGGATCATGTTTTAGTGCATTTTTTAGTACACATGGCCACATAAATAAAATGCAATGGAGAAACTTTAGGACCGAAAAAACATATAGATAGATAGAGGGGCATCGGGTACCCTAGTAGCATAGATAGATAGAACATATAGAGGGGCATCCCCCCACTACATATAGTTCATAAAACATGAAAGTAAAATAATTAAAACTAGATATATAGAAGACACGGGCACACACGCCCGAACCAACACAAACACAAACTAGATAGATAGAAGACTCGCACTTGAACAACTCCTTGGCCCCTCCTCCTTGCCACTCCTTGGCCCCTCCTCCTTGGGCCCCTCACTCGTCGTTCTCCGGCATCTGGTAGGGGAGGGTGTGCATGCCGTTGGGGTGAGGGAAGATGTTGTGGAAGTTGGTGAAGATGTTGTAGGTCGTGAACGCGATAAACTCGCATCCACACCAGAACACCTCCCCGAGGAGGTGGTGAGCGTCGTAGGGGTTAGTGAAGGTGACGTAGAGGCCGATGACGATGCCGTTGGGCCCGGCGTTGCCATCGTACTGCTCGTGGAGGTGGAACATGGGCGGAGTGCCCGGAGGGAGGTGGCGGTAGCCGGCTTGGAGGAAGAAGCGAGCCAACTCTCTAGGGCCCCTCCACCTAGAGATGGCCCACACCCTCAGGCTATTCTCGACGACGACTCCGGCCGGGTACTGCCTCTCCGGCACGGTGCGAGGGCGACGGTAGGTAGGGCCGTTGAACTGCATGGTGGCTCGAGTGGTGGATTTGGCTCGAAAAGAAGAAGGGGAGGAGGCTTAAGAGATGAGTGTGAGAGGATGAGGAAATGGTGCCCTTTTATAGCCGCGTTGCAGCCATGGTCAATGTGTACACGGTCAGTGGCGGAGCCAGTTCAAACTTAGAGCCTGGGCAAGATATACGTGATGCCAAGTTAATTAGATTTTGCCCAAATAAACTGTAAGTAAACCATTTGTTTACTACTAGAGCTCCATGCACATGCACCATGGGAGCCCGGGCAGCAGCCTCGGCTCGCTGGGTGCTGTCTCCGCCACTGTACACGGTGCCCCTTCTCGATTGTTTTCTCTTCTCCGTTCGCACTGGCATAAGTAATTGCGGGCATTAATTCAAAAAACGGCGGGCAGAGCATCCAAAGAGGCACGGGCGGCACAGGCGAGATGCATCGTTTCGTGCACTTGCATCGGCGGTAACGCCGCGTGGGAAACAGGCCCGTTCATCCGCGCGTGACACTGAAAAAGGAGCTGCACCACCGACGCGTCCGTCTCGTTCAAACATGCATTTGTTAAAATAGCTTAGATGCGACGTACGTACCTATACGCTGCGGCCCTGCCGTGCTTTACTGCATCGATGCGTGCATGCAATCCTGCATGCAAATGGCTAGGTGTTCACGAGCAAAGAATAGCCTAGGCTGCGACGTTGCATGGCATGCATGGGACAGGGATGGCCCAGATGTCATTGACCCTGTCGCATGCAGCCCACCCCCCCCCCCCTCTCGACGGCCGTGCGCACGCACGCCNGGATCATGTTTTAGTGCATTTTTTAGTACACATGGCCACATAAATAAAATGCAATGGAGAAACTTTAGGACCGAAAAAACATATAGATAGATAGAGGGGCATCGGGTACCCTAGTAGCATAGATAGATAGAACATATAGAGGGGCATCCCCCCACTACATATAGTTCATAAAACATGAAAGTAAAATAATTAAAACTAGATATATAGAAGACACGGGCACACACGCCCGAACCAACACAAACACAAACTAGATAGATAGAAGACTCGCACTTGAACAACTCCTTGGCCCCTCCTCCTTGCCACTCCTTGGCCCCTCCTCCTTGGGCCCCTCACTCGTCGTTCTCCGGCATCTGGTAGGGGAGGATGTGCATGCCGTTGGGGTGAGGGAAGATGTTGTGGAAGTTGGTGAAGATGTTGTAGGTCGTGAACGCGATAAACTCGCATCCACACCAGAACACCTCCCCGAGGAGGTGGTGAGCGTCGTAGGGGTTAGTGAAGGTGACGTAGAGGCCGATGACGATGCCGTTGGGCCCGGCGTTGCCATCGTACTGCTCGTGGAGGTGGAACATGGGCGGAGTGCCCGGAGGGAGGTGGCGGTAGCCGGCTTGGAGGAAGAAGCGAGCCAACTCTCTAGGGNCCCCCCCCCTCTCGACGGCCGTGCGCACGCACGCCAGACTCTGCCGGGCCCGATCCGCTCGGCCCAACGGTCACTTAGATGCTCCCCCGCTCAACGTTATATGTTCTGTCTCAAAAAAAAATCTATTCGTCAGAGAGAGAAAACGATGGCCAATCAGATTGGAGCCCACGGATCGCCCCCACGGAATCCTTCTAGAAGGCCTATCCGACGGCCGCAGTTTGGTGTTAGGGTTAGATCGACGGTGGACGTTTGGCGCTAGGGTTACATGGGGTTTGGAGGCAGTCAACGGGTTTTTGAAAGGTTTGACTGAACATTAAAATGTGTATAACTAATTCAAAAAAAATCTAAAAAATGAAAAACCTGCGCATATAGCCTTTTTATGTTACATAGTTATGATATAAAATGATAAACTTGATCTAATGATCTTTGCATGAAAAAACCTTCACAAATTGGACTATCTCAACTGAGGTTGCATAGAGTTCAAAGGAGTGAGAAGAGGGTTTGAGGTTTTGAAAATGCAAAAAAATCAAAAACATCACCTTAGCTTCATTTTAGAGTGACTAAGGAGGATCTGAAGTTATTTTTGCATTTTAAATTTTTAAACTTGTTTTATTGCTGACTTTGTATTAAAGGGTGTTTTTTCAAAAATAAATTAAATAATATGAATACTTATTCAAAAANGGGGAGGAGGCTTGAGAGATGAGTGTGAGAGGATGAGGAAATGGTGCCCTTTTATAGCCGCGTTGCAGCCATGGTCGATGTGTACACGGTGCCCCTTCTCGATCGTTTTCTCTTCTCCGTTCGCACTGGCATAAGTAATTGCGGGCATTATATCAAAAAACGGCGGGCAGAGCATCCAAAGAGGCACGGGCGGCACAGGCGAGATGCATCGTTTCGTGCACTTGCATCGGCGGTGACGCCGCGTGGGAAACAGGCCCGTTCATCCGCGCGTGACACTGAAAAAGGAGCTGCACCACCGACGCGTCCGTCTCGTTCAAACATGCATTTGTTAAAATAGCTTAGATGCGACGTACGTACCTATACGCTGCGGCCCTGCCGTGCTTTACTGCATCGATGCGTGCATGCAATCCCGCATGCAAATGGCTAGGTGTTCACGAGCAAAGAATAGCTAGGCTGCGACGTTGCATGGCATGCATGGGACAGGGATGGCCCAGATGTCATTGACCCTCTCGCATGCAGCCCATCCCCCCCTCTCGACGGCCGTGCGCACGCACGCCAGACTCTGCCGGGCCCGATCCGCTCGGCCCAACGGTCACTTAGATGCTCCCCCGCTCAACGTTATCTGTTCGTCAGAGAGAAAAAACGGTGGCCAATCAGATTGGAGCCCACGGATCGCCCCCGCGGAATCCTTCTAGAAGGCCTATCCGACGGCCGCAGTTTGGCGTTAGGGTTAGATCGACGGTGGACGTTTGGCGCTAGGGTTACATGGGGTTTGGAGGCAGTCAACGGGGTTTTGAAAGGTTTGACCGAACATTCAAATGTGTATAACTAATTCAAAAAAAATCTAAAAAATGAAAAACCTGCGCATATAGCCTTTTTATGTTACATAGTTATGATATAAAATGATAAACTTGATCTAATGATCTTTGCATGAAAAAACCTTCACAAATTGGACTATCTCAACTGAGGTTGCATAGAGTTCAAAGGAGTGAGAAGAGGGTTTGAGGTTTTGAAAATGCAAAAAAATCAAAAACATCACCTTAGCTTCATTTTAGAGTGACTAAGGAGGATCTGAAGTTATTTTTGCATTTTAAATTTTTAAACTTGTTTTATTGCTGACTTTGTATTAAAGGGTGTTTTTTCAAAAATAAATTAAATAATATGAATACTTATTAAAAAAAAGGTGAGACTTCGTATTGATCCTATATAGGTATAATATAAGCTAAGAAAATCTTTTTTGGGTGATTTTGAGAAGGTCGAAAAAAACTTGCTTAGAAATGGGGCCGTTTTCCCTTACTTTGGAGCCTGTTTGGACAACATTTTCAGTGACTATGAGTTGGACTTCACAAAAAGGGTTGGATTTNTGAGAAGGTCGAAAAAAACTTGCTTAGAAATGGGGCCGTTTTCCCTTACTTTGGAGCCTGTTTGGACAACATTTTCAGTGACTATGAGTTGGACTTCACAAAAAGGGTTGGATTTATGAACTAAAGTGCATAGTAGTACATAAAACGATGCAACATCACAGAACAAACAAATGAACTCAAAAAATATTGGAGATAGGTTCAAATTTGAATGTCGGTTCAAATTTGAATTTTATTTCAAGTCAAATCAACATCATAGCACATAAGTTTTCACATGAAAGAACATAAGTTTTCACATCAAATGACAACAAACTTAAGTTTTCACATCAAATTTGAATGATTTCGACTCTATTTCTTTTGCTTCTTTCTACCACTCGATTTCTTCTGCTTTTTTCCACCCTTTGGTTCCACGGCGCATAGTTTGTTGATGCTGATGCTCTTGCTTTTTGGCCCCTTGCAAACTCCACTAGGCCCCCTCAACTTTTGGGGCCCCAACTTTTGCACCTGACCATGTCCCACTTCTTCAGTTTGCACTTCTGCAGATTGAGTAGATGGCACACATTGTTCAACTACTTCAGTTTGCAACTCAACACTTGGCAGCACAACCTCCAAACATGGCAACACAGTTGTCAAATAAGATTCGCATGGCAGCACAACAGTTGCTTCATCTGCAACAGTTTCAGATTGCCCTAGCGTCTGCAAAACAGATTCAGTATGCATCACATCGTCCAAAACAGAAACACTTAACTCATGTTCAGCAGTAACAGTTTCAGTTAGCTCCATATCTTTGTCACCAAACATTATCTGCTTAGTGCTCTTCCTTCTATAGCCATTGAGTCTTGCTTTTTTCACTGGCCAGCATTGTTCAACAACAAGAGGTGGGGCTTTTTCTGCACGCTTCCTCCTAAAAAATAAAGCATTTGACTTGGTTAGATACTAGAACAAGTAGCAAAATCAAAAACTTGCAAAAACAGTAACATAAACATACTTTGGCCTCTGAGGAGTGTAGATGCACTTGGATGAACCAATTCGGTGCCCAAGTACCTCACACAACTTGCACCTATTTTTGTTACCTTTTTGTGCCCTTTTGGGCTTATCATTCTTTTCCTTTTCCTTTTTCCCCTTCTTACTACAACCACCTTTCTCAAACCAAGCTTTGAATCTGCTCTGTTTAGGCCTCCCAGCCTTTCTTCTAGTGACAGGGGGACACAAGGTAAATTCTATTTCCACCTCAGGCCACTGAGATTGGCCAGTCAGTGCAGGAATTGGACTTGCATATGTAGCTTTGAATTTTTGTACTGAATAATACTCATGCAAATATGGGTGCATATTTAACCTGGGTTTAGATGCCAAAAAAAGTATGGAATGCTCACATGGTTTTCCAGTGTGTTGCCACTCTTGGCAAGTGCACTCATGCAACTCAGTATTTACCACGGGCCTCTTGCCACTCTTTGTATCTCTAACTTCAGCACCCCACAAGGAAGATTTCTCAACAGATAGATGTGAAAGATTTCTACTCCTGTTGAACACCTGTTGTACCACTGCTGGAAGCTTGTCCCCTTCCAAAATATTAGCAATTTTTCCTCTTAACTCCCACAAACGCATGATCATGATCCTTATTTGATCCACCATGTCATGCACAGGCAAGTCTTTCAAATCCTTCACTTTGTTGTTAAAACTTTCTGCCAAGTTGTTATTGATATGATCACATTTTATGGCAGTATTAAAACCTGATCTATACCACAACATAGAATGGTGGGTGTTCAACCATGAAGCAAATTCATTATCACTACATGATGTCAATATCTTACCAAGGTGATAGGAATGTGTCTGTCTGGTGTAGGATCTTGCTGCTGGCCACATGCGCCCAAATTCATCTCCTCTGAATTTTTTTATCAGATTCATCCACATATGTCCAAAGCACTCCCTCTGCTCAGCATGGGGGAAAATATTTTTTACTGCATTTTCCAACCCTTTACATGCATCTGTCTGGATGGCCAAAGGAGAAACTGGCCCTATGCATCTTTTCAGTTGCATCATGAACCATATCCATGATGCCTCTGTCTCTGATTGAAACATTCCTATTGCAATTGGGAACATCCAGTTGTGTCCATCTAGAGCATTGCATGCAGCCAACTGACCATTCCACTTTCCAGTCAAAAAAGATGAGTCTATGCTCAAATATGGACGACAACCTGCTTTGAATCCATCTATGCAAGGCTTCAAACACATAAAAAACTTGCTGAATAAAACCTTGCCATCCTCTGTTACCTCTGTATCTATCTCCACCACACTCCCAGGTGACCTCTTCTCCACCTCTGCTTTAAAACTATACAACATCCTAAATGTATTTGCCCAGTCACCATACAATGATTTCATGGCCCTTTGTTTTGCTTTCCACACTGTGGTATATTGCAGCTGGATGGGGTACAGCTTCTCCAAGTCAACTTTAAGCCTCTTTGCAGTAGTGTTTGGAGTCTTGGCTAAAATAGGAGTAATCTTCTCTGTAACCCAAAGCTGTGATGTCATCTTTGAAACTCTCTGTGAAGTGGTCATACATGTATGCTGGTGTGGTATTTGATTTACCCTTACTGTACTTCCATCAGGTTGTAGTCTGGCAGACAAGTACCATTTGCAAGGATTGCCACCACCATCATAACCTTTGCACCGAGCATAAAATTT